>OY776678.1:45646899-46148150 GCA_963675555.1 Leptura quadrifasciata
AGTTGTGAAAACATCTTTGAAGAGTGTGAAAATGGGGTTGGAAAATTTTGAACAATTTTTGTCCAAGGAACAGCAATAAAAATACGTTTTGGAAATTTTCCGAAGCAACCGCTAGATGTGTGAAAATGGGGCTAAAATTTCTTGTTAGTATCTTGAAAAGGGTAGCAATAACATGGTAATTTGCAGTCATTACCAAATATGCCATCGATAGTTTTAAAAATGCAAATGGATGCATTCTTTATTAACAAAGACAGGAATTTTATTGTGCTAAATATTCTTTTAGACTACAGGACTACAGCCAAATCAGAAACAATATACATAAGAAAGAACTCATATTTTTAATCGGCCTCATTCGCATGAGAATTCAAATTTATTCAGAACATCTCAGAACATATCAGTACAAAGCAACATGGCTTTTATCAAGGACGTTCGATCAGTACCAATTTATATATGAAAATTGTATTGTCAATGCCATGGAAAGAGGTAACTGTGTAGATGCAATTTGACAAGATAGACCATTTGCTGTTAATTAACGTACTTTCTCAATATATCAGTGGTAATTTATTTTTATGGATTAAATCGTATCTTAAAAATCGAACACAAAGGGTGAAAGTCAATGACTTTGTTTCTGATATGATAAAAGTCACCTCAGGGGTTCATTAATGATGTTGTTTTGTGCATAGTACGATATTACTGTATGCTGACGACTTAAAGATTGTGTTTGAGATAAAAATGTCATTCGTGGAATTTCAGGAAGACCTTGATCACTTTAATGTCTGGTGTTTCCAGAAGAACATGTTAAATAATTGCAAATATATTCAATTTGGTAAAGGGAACTATAAGTCCCCTAACACATATTTTATTAGAAATACACCTATTGAAAACGTTGGCTTAATAAAAGACTGTTTTTATTACAAATGTTTGTTACTTTCTTTGTATATGTATTCTTGTATATTGTAATATTGGGGTATTCCGTTTAAATAAATAACAAAAATAAATAAATAAACATATACCGAAAAACACAAATAAACCAAAAATCCTAGAAGCAGTAATAATTTTCAATTCATTATATTATGAAATTAAATGAAATAGTTAAAAGTTTACTTTTTATAGCAAATAACTAACACGAAATTTTCTTTATTAAATAGATATTTAGTTTCGTAAAGATTGCGCTACATTCTTAAGTATAGTGAAGTCCAGTATCTACGAAACTGCCGTTCGAGAATGAAAATACTAAAATTACTCTCTCTTCGACTTTATTAAAAGTTACTCTAAAAGTTTACGCCTTTAACAATGTTTTTTTTCTAATTTTGACATATAAAGTGACACTTTTTAAAACTGATTGACATTATGAAACGTCTTACTTTTTGTAACTAGTTGCATAAAGTAAAATTTTATGCAATTGGTGACGAAAAATGTATTTCAAAATTAGTGACAAAAAGAATTATTCTATTTATTAAACTGTTATAATGCAAGTTAAAAATATAAATTATAAATTAATTAATTATTATAAATATTGATAACACAATTATTGCAATTATTCAAATTAATTCCCGACGACATATTTTTTTCATTGCTCGAACTTCCTGTTATTTGGGAAGTGGCGCACATTGCTTTAGATGTTTCACCAAATATTTCTTGTGCTATAAGTTTCTTATTATTCATAGAATTTTCGACATATCCCTCCGCAACAGAGCTAGATTTCCAACCTCCGTGCCTCTTTAATTTTAAAATATCAGCGCCACTGTCTGCTAGAAAAGTGGCAGAGCTTCTTCTAAAGCAGTGGCCAGTATATAGAACAGGGTTTGAAAGACGAAGAAATTGTGCAATAACTTTTGGCAGACTGCTAAATGTGTTAATTCCAACAGGATTTCTGGTACATTTTCCATTCGCATATTTTACAAAAAATCTGTTGTGTTTAAGAACCTGGGGACGCAACTTAATATATTTTCTTAATATTTCAACAAGATTCGTATTTTCAATGTCTCCAGTGGTAATTACAAACTGCCGTATAACTTTTGTTTTTGAAGGTGGGATATCAACATGAAAATAGCTTCCTTCGTCTATAACATTTTCAACTGGAAGAAATGTTAATTCTGCTTTTCTGCATGCTCCTGCCATTCCAATTATCATTGCAACCTTAGCCATTAAGTATTCTTTGTCATCAGCTTCCACTAAAAATTTGGCAAAATCTTCTTTAATAAAAACTTTTGACTTTTTAGCACTGTACCCGTCCGCTTGACTTTTAATATATGCTACCAAATTTGTATATTTTTTAATATCAATATTCCTTTTCAGATTTAGTTCAGACCTTAACATTGAGTAAAGTGTCCATAATGTGGAAACTTTTAGATCTTTCTTACCCTCAAAATATGCAAGTAAAACTTTCTCATTAACATGTTTAATTTTCTTCTCATCACACCACGTAACAAATTTTTCGTATGCCAAATCATAAACTGCCTTTGACTTTTTGGGAATTACTGATAATAGAGCATTACCTGCTGCCTCTTCAATATCGCTTGGTAGCTCTTCAGAACTTGAATTACTCATTTTAAAAAAATAAAACTAAAAATATATCAATCTCACTAAAAACCTTCCGTCTAGACTTTTTTACAAAATGTCAAACTGACAACTAACATGAAGTAACAGCAACAAACTAAATTTATGTTTTCCAAATTTTTATCAATTATATTAAATTTAATTTTTTTATTACTTTCTTCAAAATTAGAAAAAATCTTGTATGCAATACGTTACGAAATGAAATTTTGTGTAACTTGTGAATTTTTGCGAAACTCACTTCGTTCGTTCCGCAAAAATCTCACGCGTTACACAAAATTAGGCATTTCGTAACTGATGGCATAAATAGCTATTATAATTTTTTTAATTCATATTTTTTTGCAATAGGTACCAAAGTATATTACAAAGTAACGTACTGATTACCACTGTTTAATTTTAGTTATTAAAATTAAGCCAGACATCCTTGGGTCGAACAGCTGCTGGTCAGTTGGTTAATCTATTGTCGAATGATGTTCAAAGATTTGACCAAGCTTCCGTTTTCCTGCACTTTATTTGGATAATGCCTATCCAATGTGTGACAGGATTTTATGTGATGTACAGAAGTGTTGGAATTGCTGCTCTAGCCGGAATGGTGGCTATGGCATTAGAAGCAATACCTTTACAAGGTAAGGGATTATACTCACATTACATGTATATTTTAAAAAAAATTTGTGTTTCCTGTTTTATGTGATTGTTCTTTAAATAATATAAGATATTGGTAAGATGTATTATAGCATACAAAATTTTTCAAGATGAAGCAATTTCTTAGTTTAGAACCGAGGGGTAAACCGCTCTGCTCAATTTGTACACCTGATTTCTCTTTTTGAGAGATCTTGTGTGATTTCTCCTGATTTCCTCCTGTTTTCCCTTGATTTTCTCCTGATTTCCTTTGATTTCTTCCTAATCTCCTCTGATTTCCTCTTGATTTCCTCTGATTTTTTCTCATTTCCTTTATTTCTTTCTACATTAATACCGGACTTTGAAGTTACATTCTATGGCAATCATTTTTTAATTCCTTATGACTTTTTTCAATGTCAAAAATTAACAAATTCGATTAATGATTTTTTTATTGAAATATTAACTATACCACTGAATTCAGTAAGCTCTCAAATGCGTAAATCCCATACTGATATTACTGATTGACGTGTTTGTATTTTTTTGAACCCAAAACAGAAAAAAAATGAATATTATGCATTTTTTTAGGGAGACACTGTATAAGATAACTGCCTACATTCATTTTGTTTTAAATCTGTCAATATTTAATATTTCTTCGTGAAACTTGGGATTTACCCATATGAGAGCTTACTGAATCTAGTATTTTAATAGAATTTCAACAAAAAAATCGCGAATAAAATTTGTTAGTTTTTGACATTGACGGAAGATCGTAGTAGGCCTTGAAAATTGAATCTTTTCTAAATTTTTACCAGAAGGTAAAGGTTTTGATGATTTATTATAATACCGGTCAAGTGAGTATAGTATACGCATCAACTAAGGGTTCCATTATAGTGCTGCTATTGAAAACTGAAAATTGTGGACATCTAAAGAACTTGTTAACATATTTTGTGGAGTATCGTGTGTGAAATAATTTTCATTGAAAGTTTATAAAATGCTACTATCTTGATGTTTTTCAGATTTCTTAATCACGAGGTCGGAAAGTTAGAGGGGGACACATTATTAACAACTGTAGGAGCTTATATCTTGCGAAATTTTCACCTAAGGAAAAAAGTCACTTAAGAACTTTTATTACATTTTTAAAGACCTGTTTAACTATACCCCACACAATGTGGTGCTCTAAAATAAAATACTGTAAATTTTTTACAATTTCATTACATAATGGTGTGGGGGTTCACATAAGACACTCGTCTGTAAAGTTTCATCAGAATCGTTGAAAAGATGGCGGAGTTATAATGCTGTAACATATGGACGGACGGACATGACCAAATTATAAGTGTTCAGATTTTTGCCGTTTGGCTACAGAACCCTAAAAAAAACATTAAAATCGGTTAATAAACACATTTTTACAGCAATGTTTCCATTGAAACTGGGTCATAATGTATCTACATTCGATTTCTTCCTTGGCAATAGCGTCAACCTTATGCCACACAAGGTTCCAGATAAATATTACATGGAATAGTTTTTTTTAGTAATAGTACCAAAAGACAGACAGACATACCGACCAAATTTAATAATCCTTTATTTTTGTAATCTACATCATTTGAAACGTAAGAATGCACTAAAATTTCGGAAGGTGAACTCAAGCAAAAATGACGATCCCCTAATCAATGCTCTGTAATAAGAACATATCAATTTGAAATCTAGAAAATCGAAAACCTTATATTATCGTACTCTAACAGCCACATTAGTAAGTTAATAGCGTACTAAAACTATATAATATGAAACAACGAAAACCATACGATTTTCGATGTTCCGGAGAAACGCAGATCCGGTTAAAATGCATGGCATGCCACCGGACTTATGGTAACGAAAAATTGTACAAAATACCCTTTTTTGAAGCAAAAGGTATTAACTGAATTGCCCATGCGCATAATATATTTCAACAAAATGGCAGAAGATTTCCCCTTGATTTCCTCTGATTTTCTCCTGATTTCCTCTGATTTCCCCCGACTCGTACGCCTAATTTCCCCAACGGTTTGACCCTCGTTTCGAACTGATTTTTCTGGAAATAAAAGTTTGTCCGTCAGAAATTTACATGCAAGTTACCATGTTCTTTTCTAATGTGGCTGGTAATTTGGAATATTTTACTTATTCCTGGTTCATTCCGAAATATAGATTTGAAAGCTTGAATTTCTTCTTTTTCATATTCACTTAAACTTCTTACTCCCAATGGAACATGATAAGTAACCGATATGGTTATTACTGGCAAGATAGACAGTACATTAGGTTTGAGCCTGTTGTGTGGCGAGCATGCTTAGCCAACTGTCCAATATGTATTGTGTTCGATCCCTAGCTCTGACAGATATATGTCTGCATGTTTCATAAGTTCTGAAGTCCCTTGTCTCTAAATGTGTAGCCCCCTCCCATACAAGGCTCTTCAGAGCCTTCCGGGATAAAGGGGGTTGTCATTACCTGTGGTGTATTAAAAAAAAGCCTTGGCTTTGAATTTAAAGGTTGTCTAATATATTTGGTGTGTTCATGTTTTATGTATTATGCACTCACTGTAATACGCCGTTACCCATTATCAATAATCACCTGCTACATAATTACATAATATCCAGCACTACAACACTTTTCTATTTATTTTTAGGGTACCTATCTAAATTACAGGGTAAATTAAGATTTAAAATTGCTCAGCGGACCGATTACAGGATTAAAATTATGAGCGAAATTGTATCTGGAATTCAGGTCATTAAGATGTACGCCTGGGAAAAATCATTTGAGAAAGTTGTGGAACTGGCAAGGAAGTAAGTGATTTATTTAAATAACGGCAAAGGTTATAGCTTATCGGTGATAAAAATATATACTGTATTTAAAGATTGGCGCTTTTTGCCAAGAAATTCTTTATTAAAACTTTGATATTATTAACTGACAGGTTGATTGACTTTATGTAGGTCACACACCTATATAGCATGATTTATTGCTATTTTCAATATTGTTGTATTATATGGTGAATTGCTATACAGTACGGGGATCGCTTATAATCTTATAGGGAAATCCTATATACTTATGTACATGTGCATTATGGGTTAGAATCACGAGCTGATATGAAATGGATGATGGGGCATAGGCATGACAACTGGTCGATCCGCTGCGAGCTGCGGTTAATAATGTAAATGTATTTGGAACGGAAGGTGTAGGTAACCTATCGTTAAATAAGGAATTTATGAATTACTACGTGTCATTCCAAAATATTAATTTGTTAAAATTAATTATGATGGGCAACAAATAACCGAAATAAACAAAAGTGTCTTTCTCAAAATCAGTAGGATTTGATCGATTTTCGTACGCTACAATAAATAAATTTATTGTACTACGCAGTGAACGCCCACCATACTAAATTTTAATTATTTATTATTTTTCTTTTATTGAATAAATACCCATTTTAATAGGTTAATATTATTTTAAGTACAATAATACTTAAATTTCGTAAGGTTACCTGTGGCATCTAGTAATAATAATGATTGCTTGATGTTAGTGTGGTAGCAATCGCTAAGATAAAAGAAAACATAATGCAAAACAGAGGATAATAGTCATATCATGTTCGTGCATAATAGAATTTACGTAGTAAATGAGAATTATATACTAATGTAAAATATCACAGAATGTTGAGGAAATATCCTTTAATTGATTACACAAACGGCAACTACCGAACTGTGTATGACTGTCCAAAAACGTAAATCGATCGATCGATGTAATTTAAACAGATGAGACGCCCTAGTTCAGAGCTTTGTTGAAAAGTAATAGCCCCTCTAATATGAGTAAGGTATATAGGACCAACGGGTTCAAGCACTGACCGCAGGTCTGTACTGTTTGTAGTTCGTAGAATAATTATAGTCACGGATCGTTATTAAACAATCATAAATAACTAGGTATATCGCCGGTGAGAAACCTCACACCATAATTTTTTTTTTTTTATACATTTATTTAACGTCGGCCTATTTCCGCTACTGAGGCCTAACACCGACGCCTGTAGACGAGCTACCCCCAACCAGGAATTTTGCCGAACCTCTTCCCTTAAGAAGAGTAGGGATCTTTTACTTGCCTAACATTTAATAGACAAGGGACCGACGGCTTTACATCCCCTCCGAAGGATGGTATATCTCCTATACAACCCTCGCCTAAGGTTGTATAGCTTCCGCGCATACACTGATATACAAGCCGCTGGAAGATGTGTGAGGCGAGAACGCGGTTTCCGTTGGAATGGTCACCAATCCAAGTACTAACCGCGCCTGTCGTTGCTTTACATCGCATACCGAAGTATGTACATAGTAAAGACGCACCTACGCTCGCCCCCCACACCATAATTTGAAAGTCAAAATATTCTTGTGAAATCCTACGTATCAATACGCACACGGTAAGCGACTGGTCGCGCATTAGCTGAAGTATAATTGAAGATAATGTTCATTGCATAAACTCTGAAAATATACAGCTGAATGATATAAACTTGTAATATAGCAAACGTAAAACTCCCCAATAAAATATTTAGAATGGGAACTTTTACCTAGTCTCATTATTAGCATTGAAATTAACTGAGTAAATTGTAATGTAATTTTATCCTACATTCTTGTTAAAATTCAAATCAAATATTTTATAGAAAATCTAATGTTTCTTTTAGTACCACAAACACGCAAATTACACATTTTCCATTCGAAATCACAATGTAAATTGAATTTTAAATAATATAAATCTGTTATTCTTCGGAGCTCTATCGACGCCCTCGTCTATGCTTTTGTAAGTTGACATTTTATTCTTGGAGTTGCCGGCAGCATCGCCTTGAATATTGAAATGAAGTCGAAGTAAATACGTTCGTTATCGATGACTATGGCGGCAATTTTGGGTGATAATAATAAATCCGAAGAGCAGCCTCTAATGTGCGAAAATGATAGATTATTTTTAGTTGATGCAAAGATTAGTTCTGTTATAATAACTTGTACAGCAAGTACTTTGGCAATGTGTCCGGAGAGAACGGGTCATCCAACGGACACCTAGCTTCTTTTTTGTAATGAGTCTAGTAGTACAGGGTGTTTCAGTACTAAAAACCACGTCTCAGATTACTTGTGTTCGGCCCATTCACTAAACCTGGTGCTATTTAATGTCGCACAGCTGCAGTTCCAATGAGCACTTAATGTGTACTAAGGTTAATGGAAGCAAAAAGCTATATGCAATGTCAGTATTACAACCAAGTTTCTAACCAGCACCTTTTAAAATTCTGTTCGCGTCCAGTTTCATTATACTTGATTTAATTACATTATTATCATCTATTCTAATTTACATGTTTTGTTAAATTTTTTATCTTATTTTATTTTTAGAATGGAAATTGATGTGATTAAAACGGCTTCGTATATAAGAGGTTTATATTTAGGATTAACAGTATTTACCGAGAGGCTCTGCCTGTACCTAACATTAATAACATTCGTATTATTAGGCAATAGACTTACAGGGGATATAGTTTTCTCCATGGCACAACTTTTTAATACTGTTCAGCTTTATATGGCTATATACTACCCCACTGCATTATCTGCATATGCGGAAGCAAAGGTATCCATTAAAAGGTTAGAGGAATTTTTACTTCTAGAGGAAATCGATGAAAAGCCTATTTCCGATAATAACAATGCAACTAAGGTGGGAACTGTTGGTATGATTAAACTTGTAAAGGCGAATGCCACCTGGCGGTCAAACTCAATTGCAGATACTCTAATGGACATCAACATAGACATTGAGCCAGGAAGGCTTTGTTGCGTTGTGGGAAATGTGGGTTCTGGAAAAACCTCTCTTTTGCAAACGATACTTAAAGAGTTGCCCTTGACTCGAGGAAAGATTGAAGTATATGGAAAAATTTCTTATGCTTCGCAAGAACCGTGGTTGTTTGTTTCCAGCGTAAGGAATAATATATTGTTTGGGAAGCCATTCGACAAACAAAGGTAAGTTTTGCAATTTATGATAATTACTGATTGTTGTTTGAAGATAGTTATTATATGAAAACAACACTTACAAACAAAACAAATGACATTTTCTGTCATTAAAACTGAAATAAATTTGTATGGGTTCCACCCATATAACGCTCCAAGATATGCCTCGGCCGGCAAACGTTTCTTTTATCTACTGATAGTCAACTACTTTTGCAAAGCAAAATATCCCTCTAACTTGATGACTTAAGTGGTCTTATAGCCATGGACCGAACTATAAGAACTATCTAATATCAGCAATTGATAAGATGGAATCCCAAATCGTATGGAACCCCAATGCCATTAAAGTAGATTAGTAAGTTTAAAGAAGTTTCTATCTGTTGTAGATACTACGACGTAGTGAGAGTGTGTGCCTTGGAGAAGGATTTCAAACAGTTTCCCTTTGGCGACAAAACTTTAGTTGGGGAGCGGGGTGTTTCTCTAAGTGGTGGACAAAGGGCAAGGATCAATTTGGCAAGAGCAGTTTACGCAGAGTCAGACATATACTTGTTCGATGATCCCCTATCAGCTGTAGATACGCATGTGGGAAAGCATTTATTCGAGGAATGTATTCGGAATTATTTAAGGAACAAGACAAGAATACTTGTTACACATCAGTTGCAGTTCCTACAACAAGCTGACATAATTATTGTTATGAATAATGTAAGAAATTATTTGCGTATAATAAGTTGTTAATTTTGTCATGTGTTTCCTAGAGCTCTCATGTTTCATAAGTTTAATAACTAAAAAACAAATATTAAGCATAAAATGTAGTTTGTTAAAAATTTGTATAATGTGGAAGTTAGTACTGGTGGTTTTATAAAATATACATTTTTTAATATACGTATTTCATAGTTCCTGTGTAGAGATCTCTAGTTGAATCTTATATTTAAATTTCAACTTTGCACTATCGTACCAGGACTTTGTTGATTAGCGGTTTAAACGCCGATAGGGGATTCACATTTTTAAATGCAATTCTACAAAATTAAACATGATCATTTTACTACTACACCTGAAAAAGGAAACTCAGTACCAATTCTACTAAAACCTTTGGTTGAGTGGCGAAATAGCGAAAGCTAAAGGCCGTCCTGGTGAAATTTATTTTAAGCAGCAATTAATGTATATAGTTTATTAAAACTAATTAAAACACTATTTAACTATTTGGGGCACACTTTTAAGACTAGTGCTTATTAATATAACCTTCGTGTTTCATTTTGCTATATTACTACTTATCATTTGCAACAGATGTTGGAGTAGAAATACTATAATAGTAAATTAGAACAAACATCAAGTGCTATTTTTATATAATAATAAATTAATTCATTGAACTGTTTGAGATTTCTTTTAAAATGGTAATAATTAATTGAGAATATTGTTGTATCAAGAAACAATAAAGTAGGTAATTCTTAATCAAATTCTTATGTGATTCATTTTATTAACTTAACAATTAAAAAATCTTTGATGAATTTTTATTCGAAAATAAAAATACTTGTACATATTCAATGTTATAAAGATTCGTAGCTTTACTTCTGTAGAAAAAAAATTAATCCCTTTTCATTTTCACAAGGTGATCACTTCTACTTGTTCTAGGGAAAAATCGATCTAACTGGAACCTTCAATGACCTATCTGAAAGTACATTACAGCATATAAATCACACGCTACCTGAAGAGAAAGAAAACACAAAAGAAGTCGTAACTTCAGTAGAAAAATTACAGTCTCTAACTTCGTTCGGTGTATGTCTAACGACATTTTTTAAAATACAATTTATAATATTTGCCCGTTTTAGAGTTCTATATGGAATGAAGAAGATGATCCCCAGGAGACTCAAGAGCTAATAGAAAAGGGCGTCATTCCTGCCTCAACCTACGCAGAGTATTATCGTAGTGGAGCCAACACATTTGTTTTAGTGTTAGCAGGACTGTTTTTAATAATTGCACAAATATCGGCAAATGCATCTGACTTTTGGGTATCTTATTGGTAAGTTTAGAATTAGAAACAAATTACTTCAAATTCATATTAAGATGCAGTAGATTTGTTGTTGCCCTATAACATTGTCTGTCAGATATTTGTAATATAAATGTATATTATAAACATTTGTTCCATGAACATCTTTACATCATTTTTTTTAACATTTATTTAACGTCGGTCTATTTCCGCTACTGAGGCCTATCACCGATGCCTGTAGATGAGCACCCCCAACCAGGAATTTTGCCGAACCTCTTTCCTTAAGAGGGATAGGGATCTTTTACTTGCCTAACATTTAATAGACAAGGGACCGACTGCTTTACATCCCCTCCGAAGGATGGTATATCACCTACACCACCCTCGCCTAAGGTTGCATAGCTTCCGTGCATACACTGATATACAAGCCGCTGGAAAATATGTGAGGTGAGGACACGGTCTTCTTTGTGAACACGAACACACTCCTCTGAGTGGGAAAATAAAAAATTGGAACTGCGGGGGGTTAGAGCTGAGACCCTCGAGGGCGTTCGTGCACTTTATTTTGTTGTGAGAAGTCTTCTGGTTTGCTTTTTTGGTGAAGGTTAGGGTCAACGCTACACCCTGTATAATTGTATTCTGGAACAGCCGGAGCACTGCAGTGACAACCTTATTGTCGTTGAACACTGTTTAATTTAAAATGTTTTTGTTAAGGGTCAATGACTGTACCCTGTATAATAATTCTTCGAAAAAATAACACTTTATTTAAAACGGAACGAACAAATATTTTTATTTATGGTTTTCGATTAACAGAGTTTGGAAAGAATTATTTATTTTTACAAAGTTTCTTTTTAATGGTTGAAACTATTCGACAACATAAATTCTGCCAATAGAATTTATTTGAGCTGCTTTTGAAAATATTTAATTTGCAATTAAATCTGAGAAAATTCACTGGGGAATATATTTTTAACTTGGCCGTAACGGCGGGAATAAAATTGTCACTTGGGACGGGAATAGAAATATTAAATTATAAAAAGAAAAATAGGGGCACTAAAGGCGATACTTAAAACTAACTCTTTTTAACCAGGTTTCGGCCTGGGAAGCTAGATCGGAACAGCTAGTCACGAGAAGTTGCTAGGATGGGTGGTTAAGAAAGCCTGTCTAGACGGTAGTTATTTAAATATTAACCGGACCGAAGCACTAGTACACACTTATTACGCTACAAGGAAACTTGTCCCACTTTATCACGTCGCGAAAACTAAACTTTGGAGTCACTGCCGAAACTGAACTTGGCTACGGTTTGCGATGCACCGGTATTTATACTAAATCAGAAAGTTTCGTTTTTCTCGCCCCATCGAGTGTTGCGGAGAGCTGGAAAGGCTTGAAATCGCTCCGTGCGGGCAAGGATGAGTCATCGATTGCGACATGTTGTGCAATACTTGAAAATTTTGGAATTTGAAAATAATTTTTATATGGAAAAATCGGCGATGCAAAGGGGAACTGATTAAAATTTGAATGAAAGCTGAATCTATTTTTGTTTGGAAGTTATTCGAAGTTTTGTGTGTGAAATCTGGCTCGACCCCGTAAGGTATCACGGAGGTCCGCTGTTAACAAACTGTAACTCCGTTAAAAGGTTTCCAGTTAGTGCGTAAGAATTTAAGATAAGATATTAAAAAGGTACAATACGGTTATGAATCGAGCTGAGCGCAGATATAGTATGGGTGTCTGCTATTATACAGGGGTGATCGAAAAGGGGAAAGTTTATAATAGCAGTTGGATTGGGCAAATTCGGTGAAACGATATTTGGGCTTTTGAGACTCGAGGCACGGAACGTGAATTGACGTATACGGGGGCTGATTGAAAAGTAAAAATGGAAAATTTACGAAATGGGTTTTTTAACGTGGGGAAACGGACTCGATGGTTAGATTTAAGATAGTTACATATACGAGGAGTGGTCAAGAAGTTCGAAGTTTTTTGAAAGGAGAATTACTTATAAAATCGGGACGTATCGAAGTGCGATGATGAGAATTTGTGTTCGGATGAAGAATTCGACTAAGTTAAAGAATATACGGGGGCTGTATTTTTGAATTATGTTTTTCGTGATGATTTGAACTACAGTTTTTTGATGAGATTGATGTCTTATTGACTTTTTTATATAGTTTGCCAGGTGGCATAAGATTATTTGATTTTTTAATGTTTTTTGGAATTTTTTGTTTTTAAATTGTGACTTGTAGGGGACATACCCTACAACATTTGAAACGGTCGCCCATCCAAATACTAACCGCGCCTAATGTTGCTTTACATCGCATATCGAAGTATGTACATAGTAAAGACGTATCTACGCTTGCCCCTTTTACATCATATAAATTTTAGAATTTCATAATAATATTTGGTTCTCATTACAAGATCAATTATGCATTAATTTTTATAACAAATTATTCGTCATCCTTACTCTTGTCTGTTCAACTATCCCAGTCTTCCTTCATTAGAGTTTTGTACGATAATGTCTAGATTGGTAGTGTTAAGGCAAGAGGGGTTTGTAATCTCCGAAAGGTAACACTCGTATCATTCTGATTAATTGTGCTTAGAGTAAGTCAATTGAGGTTTTATGTTTCGTACTACCATTATCGACAATGTTACTTTGCTGTTTTCAATCATTCCTCATCGATTTGCCCAAAAAACAAGTCTTAAGTCAAAAAACCTTTCTCTTACAAAATTGTGTTACCCTTCGTTAATGCTACGGACACTCATATTTTTTACATTAATAATAGTATTTAATAAGAAGCAATGACAGCATTATTCATTTCGTCTACCGCTATATACACGTTTTTACAATTTGGTGTTGGTTAGATATTTTTATATCAGATATAATCTATTATCATAACGAAAAATATTCATTAGCTGTGTTTTTGATAATGTTTGAACCATATAACCCGCAATTAGGGTAATAGGCCGATAAGTTTACATGTTAATTGAGGCATTGTTGGTAAGTAAGTAGCTAAAACTAAAACTTGTCGTATGTTGTGTAATATTTTGATCTTGCAGAATTTTGTCTATACACTCTTTTCAAAAACTGTTTTCCAGTCTATGGTTAATACTAGAAATAGGGCTGAATGTTGGGAATTTAAAGTTGAATACGAGGCACCAGCATAATATCATTCTGCGGAAAAAGAAAATGTCATATTTAATAAATATATAAAAGGGGATTTCAATGAGAGAAGACATAATAGGTGTGGGGCCTACTGATGGAACACCGAAGGCCGAAATATTAAGGCTTTTGTTATCAATAATTCTTGATACAGAGAATATCGTGGTTGAATGTCCCAATTTGGTACTACTAGAATTCCTGCTGTCCTTTCGTTTATGATTTTTCTCAAATACTTAGAAATTAAGCAACATGGTGGGAATGTATAAACATATTCTCCTACTCATGAAAAAGTAAAAGTATCAACAGTCAAGGTTAAGGCCAGGTTTCCAAGGAATGTATGTAAACAATGCATTTAGTATTTAACTTTATAGCAAAAGGTCTATGGTAGGTGTACCAAATTGAGAACTAGTTTTTTGGAAAGCGTCCTCTGATAATTTATATTCTATTCCAATGTTAGTATTTCCCTACTGGCAACCGTATTTTCTTTAACTTTATATAAAGTACTAAACCGAACAGTTATTATTATTAGCCGTTACTCGAGTCCGAGTATAAAAATGTTACAGTCGATAAATTGTGTACAATAAAAAACAAGTAAAAGGTGTAGTCTATTGTAATTCCCATTCATCTACGGTGCACACGACTATGGCTATAGAGGCCAATTCGGGAGAGCACATGTCGACCGCAGTCAGGACAAACATAGACCTGGTTAGGTCTTGGATTCGGCCTTCTTGCAGCAACATTTCCTTGATAGCTGGCCACAACCCCTCGCCATTCGGTTCTGTCCGCTGCAAGTTGTTCCCATTGCTCGTCTGCAATACCGCAGGATTTTAGATTTTCATGGAGAGCGTCTTTGAACCTCTTTAGTTGACCGCCACGCCTTCTTCTACCGCTTAGCAATTCACCATAAAGTGTACATTTAGGAAGGCGGTTATCATGCATACGATGAACGTGACCTGCCCATCTTAGGCGTGCTCTTGAAATAAGCACCTCAATTGGAAGGCTGTTTGCTCTCCTGAGTACTTCCACGTTTGATATGTGATGGAACCAATGGATTTTCATCATACTTCTAAGATGTCTTTGCTGAAAACGTTCTAATTCTTTCACATGACGACGGTAAGTGACCCAGCTTTCACATCCATATAGCAGTGTTGGAAATGACAACTGCTCTGTAGACAGCCATTTTCGTTGACAAAGCAAGGCCGTGGTTATCAAATACTCTCTCTCTAAGTCCCCAGAGTGCTCTAGATGCAGCGTTAATTCTATTGCGAATCTCGCTGTCCATGTTTGCTTTGTCATTAACAACGTTGCCTAAGTAATTGAACTGATCCACCACTTCAAGAGAATTTCCGCTAAGTGTAATGTCTATTTGGTTCACTTGACGAGGAGTTGACATAATCTTAGTCTTTCCAATGTTGATTTTAAGTCCCAAGGAATCATAGCTCTGGGCATACACATCTAAAAGTTCTTGAAGCTCTTCCGGCGTAGAGGCTAAAAGTGCACAGTCATCCGCATACTGGAGATTACAAATGAATCGTGTGCGTGTCTTCGTGAAAGCTCTAAAGCGCCCTATGTTAAAGAGACCGCCATCAAAACGGTATCTGAGACCTATTCCTCTGACTGTCAGTTTGTTGTCAACAATAATTGTTAGAGCAGTGGTAAACAAATTAAAGAGTAGGGGTGCCAGAACACATCCCTGCCTAACTCCAGTGAGGGTTTGGAAAGGTTCGGTTGCCTCATTATTATACATAACCTGGGCGTTGTTGTTTGTATGTAGACTGCGACATACTTCCACAAATTTTCTAGGGATACCTAAGCGGAACATAATTTTCCAGAGCACTTCCCTGTCCACCGAGTCAAACGCCTTGGTTAAATCAATGAAGGCCATGTGAATTTCTCCTTGATGTTCGAGTGCTTTTTCTTGAAGCTGTTTAAGTGTGAAGATTAAATCCGATGTGCCTCGGTTTGGTCTAAAGCCACTCTGTGTTTCAGGAAGTAACTTTTCCATAACAGGTGTTAGCCTATTTGCCATCGCTTTAGTGAGTATCTTCCCTCCAACAGCCAGGAGAGCTATACCCCTGTAATTTCCACAGTCCGCAGCGCTCCCTTTGTTTTTGAAGAGGTTGATTAAAAGTGTGTCACGAAACTCCTGCGGAGCTTGACCACGTTCCCACACGACATCAAACAGTTTTTTGAGGTAGGGTATGAGCTCTGACGACACAGCTTTAAAGATCTCAGCTGGGAGTGAGTCGGCGCCGGGAGACTTGTTATTTTTTAGCTGCCCAATGGCGGTTAAGATCTCTTCCGTTGTTAGTGGTTTATCTAAGTCTTCGAAAGTGTCATATTGAGGGATAAGATAACCGAACAGTACCCATGTGGTTAATGCAAGAGATAGCCGTTGTATTATCAACCCTTATATCACACATCAATTTTGGAGAAACCAACACTTAATCGAGTTATCTACTTTTCCACATGATGTTTCTCTCAGATGATACATTTAATATTCTACTAAGCTGTACACGTTTTGAAAAATATTGGAACACAAGATATCAAATATTAATTATTTTAAAGATCATTAATTCATTTTTAAACGGCGCTTCCATCCAGTTGTATTTGTACATTGATTATTATTAGTGACATGTTTTTGCATATTTTTAGTGAGCTTTAATATATTTTTTTTAGGACTAACATGGAGGAACTGCGATATAAATCTGGAGTACTGCGAGTCGAAAAACTTTCTGTTAATGTTACCACCACAGATATACCAGATATTAATACTACTACTCAATTAAATTCACTAAGCCTAGTTTTAGATAACTCTACAGTTCCTGATCTTGCTATAAATATTTCAGAAGACTTAAATTATACTGATATTTACACTGATATGCACCACTTAGATAATGAAATTCGATCTCAAGACTATTATATTATAGTATACACTATATTTATTATATCTTCAATAATTTTAACTCCTCTCAGTAGAAATCTTTGCTACTTAATTTTCATGAGAGCTTCAAAAGTACTTCACAATAAGATGTTCCACAACATTTTGCAAGCTCCCATGAGATTTTTCGACACAAATCCCTCAGGTAAGTACAATGTAGATTTACAATAGTATGTACCTGTATTGAAGCTCATGTTTAAAAGAATCTATTTGACTCAACGTTCGACTGCCTTATTCCAACTCTTTTCTGTAATATAATTAATAGTGCAATGCTGAATCGGTTTTTAGAGGCCAAAAATCAACAAGATTCTTAGCATGGATGATCGAAAAATTTAAGTTAATGGTATATAAATGGGGAAAATCGATTGGACCCCAACAAATAACCGGCAGTAAGCTGGGGGTGGAAAAAGGTGTGCTTTTAATAGTGAAACGTGGTTTTTTACGATCTCCCGCAAAACTAGACCTAATATCGAGAAAAGTTAAATGCAAAAGTTGTAGACAATTGAAAGACCTACAACTTTTATTGTTATATACTTTCTTTTATTTTTCAACATAACTTCAAAACTATTGATAAGAACTTCAAAAACCAATTTTTTGATTTTTTTATTTTTATCTGCCACAAAAATGATTCGATTTTAATGAAATTTGGTGAAAAAAAGGACATTTTTGTGTTTGAAATGGTTGTTCAGGTGATGTTAAAGTTGTTAATATTAATATCCTAATAGTATATTATTCAACGAGCGATAATGTAGGTAATAACTCGCATAGATGATTGTAAATTCAGGGTTTTTTTAGTGCCCCAGAAGACCTGAAAAGGTTTTGGATGAGATCGGATTACGTTTAGTGCCGTCTTGTCACACAATTTAATGCTCTTTTCGGCTTCAAAGATCCACCTAGTGGGGAGGTTCCAGCCGCTTCCAGTAGCTGCCGATTTGTTGATAAGTAAAATTTACAATAGTTTGGATGATGGTAAGGCGTGTGTAGGAGTTTTCATCGACTTAGCGAAAGCTTTTGATACGGTCAGCCATCACAGGCTCCTATTTAAACTTCAGTCTCTAGGAGTTCGTGGTCCAGCACACGCGCTCATAGAAAGCTACCTAGAAAATAGGAAACAAATAGATCAAATTAACAATTGTCTTAGCACACAAAGAGAACTTACCTTCGGAATACCCCAAGGGACAGTTCTAGGACCTATTTTGTTTTTCATATATTTAAATCAATTGCTTGCCTTAAATTGCTTGGAAAGCATAATCTCGTTTGCAGACGACAGTGTTCAATATGGAGGAAATTCGTGGAAAGAGGTGGAGCAATCGATAGAATCAAATCTACAAATGATTATAAAATGGTTTGACACCAATTTGCTAACAATAAAACTTGATAAAGCCAAATACTTACCTTTTGCAACAAAATAAATGGTCTTCCTGACAATTAAAAAATCAAAATACACTTACCGTTTAGAAATAACTGGTGGACAATAGAAAGCAGTGACCATCTAAAATATCTTGGAATAGAAATAGATATCAGACTAAAATGAGACCTCCATATACAAGTACTAACAAAAAAATAAGAACATTAATGTATATGTTTAAACAAATGACCGCAATAGCTGAGGCAGAGGACCTACGTTCGATCTACTACGCTTTAGTCCAGTCATTGTTAGTGTATGGAATAGTTGGATGGGGCGGTGCCTATGCAAATATGAAGCCGTTGGAAGTATCCTAAAAATGTATTATAAAAATAATATACAAATTAAACATACGACATCCTTCTGAATTAGTCTATAAAAGTTATTTATTAAATATGAGACATATATATTACAAAACCACTCTGATCTACTTGGCAAAAACAATTTATTATCATCCAATATTCGGCACGACCATCATACACAATATAAACACTGTGATCACATAACATTACCCAAAGCTCAGAAAATTCTCGGGCAACTATATTTTTCTCAATAGTTTTGAAGTTATGTTGAAAAATAAGAGAAAGGATATAACAACAAAAGTTGTAGATCTTTCAATTATCTACAATTATTGAATTTAACTTTTTTCGATAGGTCTAGTTTTGCCGGAAATCGTAAAAAAACACGTTTCACCCCTAAAAGCACACCTTTTTCCACCCCCACCCTACCTCCGGTTATTTGTTGGGGTCCAATCGATTTTTCCCCACTTAAATACCATTAATCTTAAATTTTTCGACCATCCATATACTACTAAGAATTTTTTTTTTGGACAAAAATTATTGGCACTGGACTATGAAGCCAGTTATGAATTTAGTTGTTTTGGAATTATTTAGTTAAAGCACGGGGTTAATATAGCGGTAAATGTAGTGGTTAATGGGGAAAAATGACAACATGGAAAATTGCTGTCATGTATTTTAAGTTTTATTAAGATCCATACAACCATCTTCAGAGTAAAAAAACTTATATAGACCATTGGATCTAATATGACACCCTCTGCAAACAAGAGCTTGCTTTCAACGACTTTGCAAAACACATTTTTGCATATTAACCCTTTCGGAAACGCAAAAAATTGCTATAAATAGCATATTAGCTTCATATCGCATCGCCTCCAGGACCACTACTTCCCCCTCTCCCCCGCACATATTTGCATAAAACTAGTGAGCAGCGGTATCACGGTTTTTAAGGGGTAATAGCGCTTGTGGGCCCTCTGAAAGAAAAATGATGAAAACTAAATGAATATAACATAAAATTAAACAAACTAAAGAACCCCCTAACTAAAATGATAGTTCCTTAAAAAGAGAGAAGTACTCATATTATGCAATTACAGTTCAATACCAAATAATCGCGCCAACCAACTTGAACAAACTTTCCTACATATAGCAATAGGTTAAACTGGTCTAATGTCCTCTATTCTTCATATCTATTTACTTTTCAGATGCAGTTTCATTTTTGCATTTAAGTTTATAGTTTTTATAATTCCTTATTTGATTGTTTCAAACCCCCGACAATCTCTCTATCTCTCTGCATTTTTCAGAAAGAAGCAGTTATGCCATCTTCCTATACTCTTATACATACTGACAAATCGTTTCTGGTAGACATAAAGACAAACCTGACCCAAAAACGTGTGTCGTAATTACAGTCCCAATATAAAAACAAAGCCGAAATAGTTGGCTACAAACAAAAAAAAAAACGTAAAAATTACATAATGGGGGTAATTTAAGAATAAAATAAGCTTTAATACCACCATAATTTTTGGTGATCCATTTCGAACAAGTGGGAATGAATATCTCCAAGCTTTTTTGGATACAAATTAAGTAAATGTTATTTTACAGGAAGGATTCTAAACAGGTTTTCTAAAGATATGGGCGCAATAGATGAATTACTGCCTCGTTCTACTTTAGAAGCCTTGCAGGTATTCCTCGTAATGGGTGGCATTTTAGCCCTGGTTCTTTTATTGTCTCCATGGATGATTGTACCTGCCGTCCTTCTAGGTGGACTTTTTTACTATTTTGAAGTTATTTTCGTTTCCACTGCGCAAGACATAAAGAGATTGGAAGGAGTCAGTAAGTATAATGATATTAATAAATATTTATTTATTATGATTGGTTCACCAAATAAAATAGTCATAAAATGGAAGAAGGTGACAGAGGAAATGGATAATAGGAATAATTATTTTTCCCTAAATCATTATTTCAACTTTGTTTCCTTAATCCAATAACTAAAGTTACCTAACTGATCCAATTATGTCATTAAAAATAAGAACTAACTGGAAAAACAGATATTCAACTATCAAATTGACACTATTTGTTATTAACCAATTTATCGTAAATTTGATAATTCCAGCATTTACTGAGATGGAAGTTTAAAGAAATATGTAAGAGATCAGTTAGTTAGTTACATTGAAGCAAAAACGATAACTATTTTTATGTCTGAGTTCAAGTGTGCTTCTAGAGGGCAGAATATTAAAACATAATATTTCAGTCGCAAGCTCTTTATAAAGTCCGTATTTTAATATAAGGAACATAACCAAACTGCAACCAACAGCTACTCTCCGGGCAATGTGCCCCGCCGAGCGCTGAATTACGAGCTACAGCGTTCTGTTGGTAATATGTAATTATCACACTTAACGCACCAGGCTTGTAGGTGGCTATTTATTTTTCGACACTGGACCGCTAGATGGTGCCTGCTGACTGTTTTGCATGTCACTATCCTAAGAATATCGAAATGTACCGAATAGTCGAAGGATTCTCGTGTCCGTCGTCACAGCCTACCTTGTACTGATGAGAGCCAACAGCTCGAAATCGCAGTCTGCAAATTCCCTTAAGTAGGGATTAGTCTTTCAGCCGGTGATTGTTGCAATCGAAGCATTGGCGTTCTGTTGGTAATATGTATTATTGCACTTAACGCGCCAGGCTTGTAGCTCGTAGTTTAGTGCTCGGCGGGGTACATAGCCCGAAGAGTAGCTGTCGGTTGTAGTCTGTTTACGTTCCTTATATTAAAATAAGTAATTTATAGAGGAGTTTGTGACTGAAATTTTATGTTTTCATGTCTGTTTGTTGTTGGTAAAGCTAGACTCAACTTTTGTCCACAAACAAGTGTTGATATATATGAATTTAACGTAACCTTCGTCTGATTTCAACCTGAATTGTTCAGTGGTAATGCTGAAGGATAACGATAACAAATAAAACAAATTGTTTTGCCAAGAATAACAAAGGCATTATTAATTCCTTCTACACATTCAGTATTTAGTAGAACCCGTTTATTGGAAGTATAAACATAGTAACTGCTCATCGTTCTTCTTATCCTTGAGATTTTTGCTGACTTGCTTGCCTTTAAATTTGATTCGTGTTTTCTTGAAAGACGGTAAAAAACGATCGTATAAGATAGCGAACAAGTTTGGTTATAAGTTGTCCCATTTGTTTGAAACTCTTCATCAGTCAATATCATTAATCCCCCACTAGAATTCAACAATGTTTTTTTTTACTGGTAAATCTTGTTTTGCTGTCTTGCTAAAAAGAGTCCGGAAGCGCTAATTTATTATTTTTAGTTCTATTCTGCCAATAATGCAGAATAGTCCAATAAAGAGGACTTTTAAATGTTCATTCGTACTCCATGGTTGAATTTTTGACCAGAAATTAATTTTAAGATGTACATCAAGCGTCTGTACTCAAAAAGTAGAAATTGATGTGCAGGGGTTGTAAAAAAATATTTAAGGGGTGAAACTGCGGTATGTCAAAAACGGAGAAATTTTCCAAAAAAAAGTTTTAGACAAAAGTTGTAGAGAAAAAAATTCTGTGTAAAGAAGCTACTTAACTTTTTTTTTCTATAAGTGACCGGCGAGCCGTGAAATTCGATTCAAGTTTTTGAACGATTTACACAGTCAAATACACCATTAACCATTAACCATTAAAATATTTTTATTTTGTTTAGCTGTGGCTTACATGTCAAGAGGTATTTTATTTATTTCATTCATTTTATTGTACATATGCACTAAGTGCAGAAATCCCGACTGAATACAAATTTTGAAACAAAAACGAATCCAGTTAGGACGGCGGATCTAATGCCGTCAAATACACCGCTGGCGCGTATGCCCTTTACTCACCGCCAGAGAGAGAAGCGTAACAGAGTATGTCTAGAGTGAGAACTACAAACGTCATGAGACGAATGGTTTTATGTGTTGTTTGCGATTTTAACATTTAAAATGTTTTTATTTTCCAAGTATGGGTTTCGATTAATAGTAGTCCACTTAAAGAACCGGAATTTATGATGAAATTACCGAATGTTTGCGCCCCGGACTAGACTAGATTTTCCCCCCCCCCACACGTTTTCGAGGGTGCTGAATCGATTCCCGTGGCCATACCAATTTCTTCACCTCGGCAACCCCTTCAAATTGGCCAAAAACCACCCCTAAAGTCTCCTTTTCCGTGAACCCGTTTATTTTCTCCAGTTTTTCGATTAATTGCTGTTGACTAGAATTGACTAGAACTGGAAATTAGTTTTTAACATCCTCATTTCACCTTTTTAAAATTTTACTTTACTTTTATCATTGTTTTACCTGCAATAAGAAATATTATCAATAACATTCAATCCTACATCATATGGTCAAAAAATATACACGGTGTTTCATTTGAGAAAATTTAATTCAAAAAGTTCTAAATTGAAAAATCATTTTTTGTCACACTGTATAATTCTAGGAAGTGAAAATTATTCGAAAACATCCCCCAGATGCCTCGTAACTGGTATTTACAAATTTTTTTCTTAAAATCCATAATGGGTAGTGATTTTTTCAAAATGAATCTGCAGAATTACGTACGTGCTCTCCCTACATTTCAATTGCCAGAAGATTTGTGACAGCTTCTTTTATTTATTTCTGTAATGATTTTTATTACTTACTTGGAGTATGATATTTTGAGGCATCGCACTTTAAATTTGATTACGAAATAAGGGTGATATGAAAATTCTTAGGCATTTTTCACTTCCTTGAACACCTTTTAAGTGAATTTTTTGCGATATAGTCAATTAATGATTCGTCGCGTCATACAGAAAAGTTGCATTCTACTTCTTTGCTAAAAAATTTAATTACGCTCTTTTCCTCCTATCGCCAAATGGGCTAAGCTATGGTAAAAAATTCGAGACAATGTACCCACAACTTCGAATTGTTTGTTGTTAAATATTAAATAATACACTTCATACACAGGGTATAGACGTTTTTTATTGCTTTATCAATAAGTAATTTGGTAGTTGAATTAGTTTATAGAAATGTGTTATTTTACTTAGTATTACAAGTTTCCTATGTAAAAGTGGGGATATTTTTAAAATATTTTACTAAACATATTATTTTAATAGAGGCAGAGGTAGTTAATTTACATATTTTTGCAGCAAGAATATGATTTACTCTGCATCTTTGTTCTAACTCAAGTTATTAACCCTTACATATATATACACAAATAGGCTGAAATAACTGATGCTTCTGTAGATTAATATTAAGAAAATTAAAATTAAAATAATGTTTCCATAAAATGTACATCCTAAGCTACCAAATGGGTGCAATTTTTTATATATCCTGAAGTTGGAGAAATTGGTATTTATTTACATTTGGCCTATTTTAAAATAAATTTATTTTTTCAGCTCGTGCTCCTGTTTTTTCCCATATTTCGGCCTCCCTTTATGGGTTACCCACAATAAGATCATGTGATGCAGAACAAATGATTATAACAGAATTTGATTTACTGCAAGATCAACACACCAGTACCTTCTATCTAATTCTAGTTTGTAGTGAAACCTTTGGGTTTTATTTAGATGTTATAAGTACCATATTTTTGGCATTCGTCACGTTCCAATTCATGGTATTTAGGGACGGTAAGTATAACTATTGGTTTATAAATTTAGTTGGCCTCTACTAAAAAAACTTTAATATATAGGTTTGTACATGTCGCTTATTAAAATGATCTTGTTGTATTTAATTTTATGCACTTTCAATTTTACGTGAAAGAGATATACTTTTTTTATTCGTATCAGAGAACATCATGAAAACATAAAAATTAAATGTTTTTATATAAAACCACAAAGCAAACACTAAATAGAAACAAGTAAGCATCAGTAAGGATAATATATGTCATATCAAATACAAGAAATATAAAAAAATGTTGTATACAACATTTTTTTATATTAGTGCAAGTAAAAACTTGGACAATATACTACAATCGGATTGATTATTTTGGAAAACAACTTTCCACGGAAAATATTTCTTCAAAAAGTGGTTGAAGCTTAGGTACATTCCTGATAGGCTTACACGAATTTTAGACTTATTGCGTTCTAGTAATTAAATCTGGATAACAAAAATACTGGCTTGCTTGCAATTAAATTCTTAAGAAATCTAGATCTGTACGACACTCAAAGGTCAATCCGTCATCTTGAAAAAATTAGACACTAAACACTAAAAATGATTCAAATTCAAAATTGAGTATCTTCGCGATAAGGTGTGATTTGTGAATTACCCATGCTACAAGAGTCTGAAGGACGTTACCCTGTAATGGGTCGACTCGACTCAGATAGACGTAAAATACAAAATTTATATTTTGCTCAACGATACTCCACAGAGGTTATCAACTGCAACGTCATTACACTGTCTTATATCTAACACTGATTATTGTCTAACACTTCTTAACATTAATTCCTGAAAGGGAATGCCGTTATTACTGAACTCGGTAAGACACAATAAAAGAGTGGGATTTGGGTAAAAGTTTAGTATTGGATCTTTTGGAAATTGTTAATTGTACAATATAGGTATATGAAAATATAGAAGGCTAACAAAGCTATCGGTCCATATACTTCATGAAAAAGTTGCAAAAAGGCTTAAAACAGAAAAGTTCTGTTACGGAGAGAAAACAGTTTCCACTATTTTGTATTTTTTGTAGATTTTAATGTTAGGGGTGGTTTCAACCCCGGGGTTTATGGCATGTCTCGTCACTCAACTCCCTTTACAATGTCAAAATACCCTTAAAAACCCCGATCCAACAGGTTCCCGCATGCCCAGTATCAAGAAATATGAAAAGAGGGTGGTTTTAGGGGTGGTTGGTGGAGGGTGAGGGACAAACGAATATTACCATCGCGTTGAGCACCCTAGAAAATGGGAATAAACAAATTTTCATGCATGATTTTTTTGGGAATATTTTAATATTAGGGGTGGTGGTAGTTTCAACCCCGGGGATGAATAAGATGTATGGTTAAATTTCATACAGTCTACCCGAATTCTGCCCAAAAAACCGATCCGCATGCCTACGATGGAAAAAACACAAAATTGGAGTGTTTTTCGAGTTTAGGGGTAGTTGCTGGGGTGTGGGAACCTTAAAAATATCCCCATCGCGTTCAGCACCCTCGAAAACGGGGGAGACCCATGTTTCATGCCTGTAACAGAACTTATGGGGTTTTTTCATAGACTAATAACACACATGGTGAGTATTAGGATGACTAGGAAAATACAGTGTTCAACTACCATCCAATGGCTTACGTTGGAGCAATCGACTGACACCAAAATTCAACTTAAAAGTTTGATATTTGCAACATTCATACGTAGGGAAATGCGGCTTAAAACGTGTTAGTTCCCCGCCAAAATCGACGACTTTCTTGATGAACAGATGCAGTGCTGCACAACGTGGATTCGTAAACGGGTTTTTAATTTAGAAATTTCCGAAATTAAAGTCGATTTTAGTTACACTTTCTAAATTTTGGTGGTCGGGGCGACATTACGTCCCCGGGCAGCGACATTTACTACACTTTTTAAAATTACACTCCTTGATGAGTTTCTGAAATTTTTGCATAAAAAACGCTCCGTAGAGCGAAAATATGATTTAAAATATAAAAACCTCTTCCAACGGCATTTTTACGTGAAGCACATGCTCAAGCTCATGCCAAATGTCGGATTTTGTTACAGTTTCGAAAAGTGTATCGAGGGTTTTGGCGTGATCTTTAACAAATCACGTGGTGTAAGTAAATCACTTCCAGTGAATCACGCCACGTCTTGTAAAATTATTAATGAAAAAAGTAATTATGGAACGATGTGCATCTCATTGCTTTATTGGTAGTTCCAAAGGACTTGGAATAGAAACTTTCTGGTAGGAATTTCATTGTACTTCCAAGAGCATTTTCCCGAAGTCGGATTTCATGGCAACTCCGAAAAATCCCGTTGAAGGAGATTTTCTCTGGCTACTAGTGGGTCAATATTTGGTGCATGTAAGGTAGGTTCTTTAACAATATCACCAACGTTGGTGAAAATAAAGCGCATCCGTGAGCAAATCGAGTGCACCTAAAATATCGGACGAAACTTAATTTTGATTCTTTCGCCAAGAATCGAGGAGGCAATGTGCATCAATTGTTCTGTTTTTAAATCATAAGTTCTTTAACGTGCTTTAAGTTCATAAAGTTAAGAAAATCATTGTTTTCAAAAAAGCTTGTTTTTATCATTTTCAAAAATGCTGCCTCCTTGACTGTCTTTTATTTCGCTCTATTCTCATCTAAACAAAATGAAATATATTTAATGTGATAGAATTTTTAGAAAACTACAATCTTATCAATTTTGGCCAATTAGGCGCCGAGCAAAAGCTATTTCTGTGTTTGCGGCAATTGTGACAATATCAATTACAGAATCGATGTCAGTAAAGAAACATTATGAAGTAGAAATCCTTCGATTTCATTATATGTGATTGAAAAAAATATTTCTGTGTAAATACCCAAAGCACAGCGAGTAATTTCTAATGCAAGTGCAATTCAAGTAAAACTATTCATGCTTTCTAGTGAGCATCTTTTAAAATGATTCCGATTAATTATTGTAAGATGTCAGACCGATTTCGCGAATTGTCAAATAATGCTCCTTTTCATAGAATCGTGCCGCTTTCTATTTAGCAGTTGCAATCTACGATGCGCGTAAAACGCTATCCATTCCCTCTCCATTGCAGTATAGCACGATCTTTCTGCTATTTCTGTTTTTACGTAATACATTTCTGAAAATTGTATTTTTGAATTTTACCAGATTAACGACTATTAAGACGAAGTATGCGATCCTCTGACGACGGTTGAGGAGAGTATTGCCGCATATGTTACAACACAAGGTAGTCTTAAACTCTATGGTTATCTATAAAAATTATAAGATAGAGTTCTCCACTATGTAACAGCTAGCCTGATTTATGTGTCAACGCCCAGGAAATGATGTCTCTACCGGAATTTTACGGCCCTGATTTGTATATTACGATATTTGCCAGCGGGGTTCTAAAAATTATGCCTATTTTTTATATTCTCCGGTTTCAGAAAAATATCATCAGGTATGCAAGGTGAAAGATATTAATCTAAACTATTCCGCTTCCAAGCTGATACATTCTGAGGGACTCTGACTCTATATTCAATAATATACGGAGGACAAAGAGCATGAAGCAGTAACGAGAAGAGAGAGATAAAAATCTATAAACCAAATTTCACCAACAGAAAGATTTATAAATACCACAGTTCTGTTTCTTATAGTTATAAAAAGCTAAAAATACCAACACTTTTATGTTTGCCATATTAACGTCCGGTTGCTAAATATTTTGTCATAAAGCTGAATATCCCGTATATATTTTGTATTACTTCTGTTTTAACGCTTTATGGTTATAATACGTATATAATAAGCATGTATGATAAAAATAACTCTACAATAATATATTATTAAATACAAGTTTAATTTGTTTTGACTGTGATCTACTCTATATGTATTACAAGGTATATTGAATAACTGTAAGAATTTTTATTTAAAAATGATTCGGTAATGGATATATGAATACACAGTTGATGTAATAATTCTAATTGTTCATGTAAAAACTATATAATGTAATCATTTTGTTGAATAGAGGGTATATTCTACTTAGCTGTTTTAAGAATAAATTATGTTTTGATCGAACTTCCTATTCTCGATCGATCTTTGGGAAATATACTTCCTATAACCTATGTATCATTTCAAATTTATATATTTAGACATCTACACCTCCATTCTATTATGATTGTGTCATTATATTACTACTATATGAAATAAAACCGCATCCTTATAATCCCACTAAATCAAATATGATATGCTATAACCATCATCAAACATATTAATCTAATATATATTCTGTAGTATCAATCATATTTTTGAATGCATTTCGTTATATGTATATTTAAATGCACAATTTAGCAAAATCCTATGAAATACGGCTATATGTGACCTGTATTATAAAGTCCTATGTCTAGCAAGCCCAAACAAATTGCTGTGAGTACCACGATAGCTCAGTGATATGACGTTTGCCTTGCAATCCAAAGTGTGAGCGTTCCAAACCTAATACATGCTCGGCTTTTTTATTCACAATAAAACGGTATTAAACTAAAACGGCCGTTCTTAGTATGCCTAATCACATTAATTTAAATTATAGGCAATTATTGTATATTAGATATATATACTCCCTAGTGTTAGTCAGAGGTGTCTGTGCTTTCTCAAAATCTCGAATCCACCCCGTTGTCATTGTCCAGAATCCATACCATTCTGGGTCTTTGGTCCAGAACTCTCCTAGTGTATCTACTAACGAGCATTATTTTTACCAACTTTGGTGAAATCATTCCCCCTTATCGTAAATTTTGAATTCTTCGACCATTTTTGGTGTTATATTTTTTGCACATGACGGATTGATCTTCGGATATCGCACAGGTTTAGATATCTTAAGAATTTCATTACGGACAAGCGAGCTTTTCCTGATTTTTGAAAAACGTTTTTTTGTAATTAGGAGGTCAAATTGCATACGAATATCAATAACATTGTCGCCCAAAAGAATTAATCAATTAATTACTAATAGCAAAGTCATCTATTAAATTATATTTCAGAAAACATCTTAAGTGCCAATGTAGGACTAGTTATATCTCAAGCGATGGTTTTGACTGGTATGTTGCAAATAGGGCCTAGACAAACTGCCGAAGTAGCAGGTAATATGATCAGCGTGGAAAGAGTTTTGCAATATTGCAAACTTGAAAAGGAAGGGCCTTTTGAGAGTCTTCCAGCCAAAAAACCTGACAGAAATTGGCCTCAAAATGGAAAAATTAGTTTTAAGAACACTTATCTTAGTTATGCCCCAGGTGAACCGCCAGTTTTGAAGAATTTAAATATAGAAATACAAGCAGGCGAAAAGGTATTTTGGAGAATGACTAGTATTTTTGTAATACAGTATAAAATTTCTGTTTAAAATACTAGTTATACATATGATTTTGGTGTCATCAATTAACTTTAGGTTTATGCACTCTACGTTGCTTAATTTATTGTACACTATTCAGTAATTTATTTATGTCTTTATGCTTATCTCTTTTTGTATAGTATGTTATTTATGCTTTATTAAAGCAATGGAAGAGTATTAAATAATTCTTACAACTTTTGTCACAAATAGGAACAGTAATAAAATACATGTTCTATTTGTTGAAGCTATCACATCAATATGATATTTTTTAAATTTCAATTATTAAATGGTAACATTAATTTAAAAGTATGTAATAATAATTTATTAGTGCGATTACATTTTTTAGGTCGGTATTGTAGGAAGGACGGGTGCTGGAAAGTCTACTTTAATATCTTCGTTGTTCAGATTGGCTCCCATTGACGGTACAATCAGTATTGATGACGTCGATATAGCTTCAATAGGACTGAATGATTTGAGATCTAATATATCTATAATTCCTCAAGAACCTGTATTGTTTTCTGCTACAATTAGATATAATTTGGATCCATTTGAGAAAGTCAGTGACGAAATTCTGTGGAGTGCATTGGACAAAGTAAGTAGACGCGCTTGGCGAACCTTCAGAGAACTTAATTAATAAGAATTGCGTTTACATAAATGTGCTAAAGTAATTTTTTGCCATATATTACGCACTTCTTGCTAAACTGGCTGAACTTTCTGGATACAATTTTACAATACCGTATTAGCTAAATAAAATATATCCGGTTCTTGCAAATGCATTTACTAAATCTTTAGATTACTACTCTGTCTCTCAGTCCAATCATCTACCTTTTTCAACTCAGCATACGATATGTCATTTGTAAAACCCACCGTCATCTTACCAGATTATAATTCTCAAGAAACTCATAATGCAATATTTTCGAACATATATTACGGTACCCGAATCCTTGTAAAATATTTACAGATGTGTCTACTGATCGGTGAAGGGTGTGCAGTTTTCATTTAAAATACAAAAGAACAGTATTAACCAAGCTAGATGCAAAATGCTCTATATACACTATAGAGTCAATTGGTATCAGCCAAGTTTTAGACTGGGCACTACAAAACAGCTCAAAGTATTTTGCATTTCTAATCGTTACCGATTTTCCATCCATCTTACGAGCTCTTTCCGACCCAACGAAATACATCTTTTATAATAAATTTCTAGTGGATATATTAGAAAAACACCTGAAATTGAAAAAAATAAATAGACACGTCACATACATTTAGAATAATGACGGTAACAGAATGGCGGACAGTTTGGCTAAGAGAGCTAGTACAACTGGGGATACCCTCGAATTGCTACCATTTCCTGACATCATTACGAGTCTCAGAGTAGGCGTATAGGAGAAAAGGATACGCGAATGGACATCGGTATGTAGGAATGAGAATTATCATTACTACAAGATATACGACACTGCCAAATACAATACAATCAGGAGAGAAGTTTTGCAGTAGAAAAATATATGTAAAATACGTCAGGTGCTTATTTGGACATAGGTCATTTAAATCTCACCTATTTAAAATGAACCTGATCGAGAAATGCCTTCTGTGACTGTGACGACAGTACTGATGATCTGAACTATTGGCTGTTTGCGTATCAGCACAGTAGAATTGCAATAAAATTTTTAATAGACGAGCTGGTAAAGCATGGCATAACGTTACCACAACACAGTACATCACTTCTATATTTGGTTGTTAGAAACGATCTCGTTAAAACGAAATTCTTTTTTATTAAGTTGTGTACAGTAGAGATTTAGAATCTTTAGCTGTCGTTCCCTTTGCTTTTACCCTGTGCGAATTAACCTATACTTTCCGTTGCCCTTCTTGTTTGTCTCGAAAGTTGTCATGAAAGGCACCTTGACGTGAAGCGTGTGTTCCCTTTGTTTTACTGTTGGTTGCTATATTATTTGTTATCTCTTAGATTATTTCGGCATGGTCTATATTTCTAAATCTCGTGGCTGAATGGACTACGTCCAAAGCCATCATTAAAAAAAAAAATTCTGTCTGATATTAGGATGATATGGACTCTTTTGTATTATGTATTATAATTATGCTTAATTCTGGCAACTGGGTTATTGATGCCTTGATCAGTGCTGTGAAAAGATATTGCAAAAGTCGACTGAGATCTGGTTCTGTTATGCCAGTTAAAATCTAGCGAATCTAGGAGGTAAGAGGAGTCAATTAATGCATTGATTAACTTGAACAAAAACAAAATGTCAGTATTAAATCGACTCTTTTCCAGTGATGTCAAGTTAAGTTCACTCAGTAAACAATTTTAATAATCTAAACCTAGCTTAAAAGCGTAGTTTCTTATAAACCTTTTTTGGACTCGTTCAATTAAGTCCATGTGAAATTGATAATGAGGTGACCAGACCATTGATGCATATTCTAGACCGGACCTGACCAGAGATATAGTAATTTGAGTACATACGGGGAAAAACCTTTACTATGCCATTTGATAAATCCAAATTGCTTGTAACCATTAGATGTTATATTGTTGATGTGGGATCTAAAGATAACGGATTTCCGTGACACGTGGAGTTGCTTATTGTTAGCATGATATGAATAAAGCTGAAGTGAGTGAGATTTAGAAAATGTAATGGTGAAAGAATTTTTTGCATTGAAAGCCAATCCATTAATAGAAGACCAAGTAGATAACCCATTAACGTTGTTTGAGAAGAGCAAGGCATCATAGTTATTTATTACCATCCATTACCTTCGAAACGCCTCAATCTGTGGTCGATGGCTTCACCAGCTTTTTCTCGGACGTGTACCTTCAATCCGACCCCTCTCACAAAGTTCCACTTATTTCTCTTAATAATACACAGGTGCACATTAAACCAGTCACGGACATATAATTAACGCAGCAAAAAAATTGAAAACAAATTAACCTCCGGTGTTGACAACGTACCGAGTTTCATTGTTAAAGACTTTATCAATACTTTTGTAGCACGCCTGCGTTTTTTATTTAATCTTATTTTAGTAACAGGTACCTATCCAGATATATGGAAAACAACTAAACTATGTCCTATCCGCAAAACAGGAGACCCCTCCCTAGTAATAAACTACAGACCTATAGCTATCCTTTGCAATTTTGACAAAATCCTAGAGATTAGCATTTACGAAAATATATATTGTGAAATCAAAAGTCATATATCTATCTCAGTATCAGCATGGTTTTATGGAAAAAAGATCGACCACCTCGAACTTGACCTGTATTACACAGTATATCTCTACCTATCTCTCTTTTCTACTCCTTTCTAAACTCAATGCAATTGGAGTGTCAGATATCTTGCTATCCCTAATCGAATCCTATTTATTTAATAGAACACAGTTCGTGGAATACGGTGGATATAATTCTCGCAACTTTTTTGCAACATCCAGAGTCCCTCAAGGATCCAACCTAGCGCCACTTTTATTCTTAGTATTTATTAATGATTTATCCCTCACTATGAGTTCTATACATTTATTTTTCGTGGACGATTTGAAAATCTACTCTGAAGTAAGCAAGCCAAACGACTGTTCTGACTTGCAAATAGCGTTAGACTCAGTTAACGTATGGTGCGAGAATAACTACTTAAAACTAAATACATCTAAATGTAAGATAATACAAAAGGCCAGTTTAATTCGTATATACGATTAATGATACCGTTCTTGACCGATGTACAAATTTTAAGGATCTTGGAGTAACATTCGATTCCAAGCTGAGTTTTCTATTCATATAAGCACAATTGTTACTTCGGCTTCTAAAGTACTCGGGTATTGTATAAGGAACTGGGGTAGCTTTACGGATATCAACACTCTTTAATTAATATACATATCATTTATACGAAGCAAACTTGAATATGCTTCTGTCATCTGGTCACCTATTTATCAAAATTCTAAAATGCAAGTTGAGTCAGTACAAAGACGATTTCTTAAATATATATATTTCAAATCCCATGGGTCCTATCCTGTTAGGGGCTTTCATCACAATACACTATTAAATTCATTCAATTTTGACTTGCTTGAACTTAGAAGAAATTGCACAGCACTACAATTGTTATATAAAATACTGCATAACCAATTAGATTGTATTCACTTAGTAAATAGAATTAACTTTCATGTACCAAGGCAGAACGCTCGTCTGCACAATGCATTTTACGTCAATACCAGCAGAACTAACATTCAGGTTAAGTCTCCAATATTCAACATGTGCAAGATATTTCGCTCATATGTGCGACCTCAACTGTGATACTCTAAACCACTTTATTCATATGTACAAAGATTCATTTAACTGATTAAGTCTAATTATAACAATATAATCTATAATACCTGTCTAATCTTTTTTATAATTAATAAATAATAAATTTATGTAATTATGTAATGTAACATATGTATTGTGTATGTATTTTGTATGTATGCATGTATGTATTATATAATGTAATGTAAATTAATGTAATTTTGTAAATTTTTATCTCATCATTGTTATTTTTATATATTTTGTTCATTATTTTCTGTAATTGGGTGTCAACCTGTTGAAAATAAATGTATTATTATTATATAGTGAAGCCTTCATATAATTCAGTGAATAGAGGGATCTTACCCTACAAAAGGTCCGGTAGTTCTAGATTTTTAATATGTTGTGTAGGTCGGTAGGGTAGTGAAGAACTCAAGTTTTTGTCACCCCACCCGCTGTGCCCCCTCCGCACAGAAGGTGGGGAGTTTTGTAGGTAACTAAATTCTCTACAAGATTAATTCTGGAGACTTTTATGCAATAATGAAGTGTTACGTAGTTACTGCTATGCAAAGCCGAAAGAAACTGCTAAATTTTGATAATTACGGGATTTTGCCCGTCTTTAGGTGTTCATAGCTCCGTCGCGTTTGATGGTAAAAAAACTCAAGTTTAAAGAAAATTTTGTCTTCTGCAAAATTGCAAATAACTTATTTTGCGTTGAAATGCGCTGAAACAGAGTTATAGGCAAAACACTGAAAAAGGAGCTAATTTTCGGCAGTTTTTCATGATGGCGGAAAGAGTAGAGGGCGTGAGGTGATGAAAACTTGGACTTTTCACTACCCTACTGACGTATACATACGTTATATTAAAAACTAGGACTATCGGACCCTTTGTATGGTAATCCCCTTTCTATTACTTGTTTTCTTTAACTCCCAATGTAGTATTTTTCGTCATGCTTGTTTTCTATCTTCTAATCTTTCTTTCATAATACAGTATTCCATCGTTACTTTTGCAAATTTCCGCACGTAGGGGGCGCGGGGGTGAAAATTTATTAAATATACTAGACAACCGGCACCTCCGGCAAAATATAGAATACAAAAGGTTTCTCGCCTGATCAGAAACTTCTACGTCTGTTCTTTCCTGTACAAATCGTACGATATTTCTTCCGGTGACATAATGGAATGCATGTAGATTTATACCTCAGAACCCCACTCCAGTAAATGAATTTATAAATAAATAAAGTATGACTAAAAAGTAGAAAATAAAAAATTAAAAAAAAAATGTTTTTAAACTTGCTTTTTTTTTCTTAAAGTCGTATTAAAAAGTATAAAGTAATTGCAAGAAAAGCAAGGCGTGCGCATCATGCGTACAATCACACAAATTGCGCTCACCTTGCATTTCTTACAATTATTTATAAAGAGTTATCATACTAGATTTTAAATCAATGCTACTTATCTGCTAGAAATCAAAAAAAGAGAATTTTTCAATAATTGGTACGGTAGAAATAAAATATGTAATTTTTGAATAATCTTTAGCTAGTCAGTGATACATCTATAAAAAGGTAATTTTGAAGATTGTCCCTAGGAACGGGGAGTTTTGAAAATGTTATTATTATACGTTATTTTACAACTATATATAGTGGACCATGGATTTATTTGTCATATTTTTTGTCATTTCATGCCATTTAATAATCATGGAACAGTGGTCCGGTAAGCAGCGTGCTTTTACAATAAAATCGTATTATAAAAATAATGACAGTGTAGTTGCTGTGCAGTGATAATTTCGACGTCACTTTGGGATTTCTTGCCACGGAAGAGTTCCTTTCGCTCATAAAATCGTGGATTCGTAAATTTGAAGAAACAGGTACAGCCAATAAATCCAAATGTAAAGGACCTAATAAAAGTGTTAGAACCCCTGAAAACATTCAACGAGCAGAGCATCTGTTGAACACAGTCCAAAACGTTCAGTTAGAAAACGCGCCCAGGCGTTGCGCTTAGGTACATCTTTTTTGCTAAATCAACAGATCCCAAACGTCTACATTCTTCTGAAATTATTTTAGCACGTGGAATTAATCATACCTTGTGGTTTTCTGACGAGGCTCATTTTCATTTATGTGGCTACACCAACACACAAAGTTAGAGACATGGAACTCCGAAAATCCATATACACAATCAGCCGTTACATAGCCCGACGGTAACAGTTTGGTGTGCAATTTCTTCAATGGGAATTATTGGTCCTTATTTGAAAACAATGATGGAAATGCTGTGGCAGTCAATTCTGCACGATATATCGATATGATCAACCAGCTTTTGACGCTACAATTAAACATGTTCCCAGGGATTCAAAATTGATGGTAAATGCCTTGCAGAATTATTTCCGGATCACAAATTTTATCAATAGGCTTCAAGAGTGCATACATAAGGGGAAGACATTTACCAGGCATTATTTTTAAGAAATAAAAATGCATATAATTACCCAGCCATTGTTACATTTTCGTTTAAATAAGTAAAATTAATTTCAAAATTAGGACGTTTCAAAACTTCCCGTTTCCAGGGACCACACTTTATTGTTAGTGGAGTAAATATAGATTGTAGAGAATGTTTTCCATGGAGCAACGCGACAGAGAAAAATAAACTAAGAATATCCTGAGCTTTCTACTTCGTGTAGGTGGGGAACCCTTTTCTTTCGCGAAAAAGGGGTAAATTGATCATTTTTAAAGGTGGTTTTTCAGTTTTAGTTTATTTTGGACCCTTTAAAATACTAATTAAGAAACGAGAATGGTACCCTTTTATTGTCGATGGTCAAGGAACCTTCGTAAAACGTAAAAAATTGAATTACGGTTAACTTGGCCAGTGTTCAACCAAATTTGATGAAATTTTAGATGAAAATAACTTATATAACCAAGAAATAGCCTGCCAAATATCCAATAATTTGTTCGCAATTTCATTTTTAGCCCAAATTCCACAAAATTGTCAAAACATTCCTTAATTTGCCCAAATGGTCGTACGAATTTTTTTTTTACCAAAATGAAGGGCTTTTGTACTTTCACGTGGTGTAACTAAAAATAACTTTTTTTGTAACTTAGCAGATTTTTTATCATGTTTGCATACGTGTAATTATTTATTATAAAAATTTAAATATTAATAATAAAAAGTGATTGTGAGCAGGTTTTAAATATTTAGATAAAAGAAACTCTCGAAGGTATAATTTTTTTTCCAAAATTCACTTAATTTTTTAAAAACTTTTTAGATATATTGATTATTATTTTATTTTATTCATGTTTTATTTTTCTAGTAATTGTACTAGATATGCTACTGCAAGAAGTGTCTACTTCCGGATCGGTAACTGGAGTTTGGAATATTTCTTTACCCTCGTCATCGCTAAAATCGTATACATCTGAGATATTCTTTGAAGTACAAACATCTTAATAATTATCAACTTCTTCGAATTCTTCAATATCATAAATATCAGGACTAATTTTTAATTACTCAGGTTGCTCATCAACCACAGCTTTGTCAACAATATTTTCTGCATTTTGACAGAAAGTATTCCTTTCATTGTGTTGTTTGCTGCCATCCATTTGGATATCAGCAAACAACAGATAATGGACTGATGCCGATAAGGACGGATGAAGCTCCTCTTTCTAATGAATTACTCAATATAATTGCTTGTGATTGTAAGGTCGATTGCAAAACTAAACGTTGCTCAGGCAAAACAATTGGCGTCACATGCAGCAATTTATGCCACAATGGAAGGAATACTTTGTGTCAAAATGCAGAAAATATTGTTGACGAAACTGTGGTTGATTGAGAGCCTGAGCAATTAGAAATTAGTTCTGATATTTATGATATTGAAGAATTCGAAGAAGTTGATAATTATGAATAAGATTATGATAAATACATTTTGGTAAAAAAAATTCGTACGACCATCTGGGCAAATTGAGGAACGCTTTGACAATTTTGTGAAATTTGGATTAAAAATGAAATTGCGAACAACTTATTGGATATTTTTTACTATAATTTGACAGGCTATTTCTTGGTTATATATGTTATTTTCATCTAAAATTTCATCAAATTCGGTTGAACTTTGGGCAAGTTAACCGTAATTTTCACAAAATTTGAACTGAAGGTTTCTTGACCATCAACAATAAAAGGGTACCATTCTCGTTTCTTAACTAGCATTTTAAAGGGTCCAAAATAAAGTAAAACTGAAAAACCACCCTTAAAAATAACCAATTTACCCCTTTTCCGCGAAAAAAAAGAGTTCCCCCACCTACTCGAATTAGAAAACTCAGGATATTCTTAGTTTCACCAAAACAAACTTATTTTTCTATGTCGTGTTGCTCCATGTAAGATTTTCTCTATCGCTTTATTTTTGGCTATTTTTACTCCACTACATAATGTGTTTGATAATTTTAAGTCGAATAGATTTAAAAAACAGCTTTATGATTTCAGGTTGAGTTAAAGGGTGCTATCGAAAATCTTGAACAAACAGTTAGTGAAGGAGGCTCAAATTTTAGTGCTGGCCAGAGGCAGTTGGTGTGTTTAGCCAGAGCCATTGTGAGAAACAATAAAGTTTTGGTTATGGATGAAGCAACAGCTAATGTTGATATCATGTAAGTATATAGGGATCAGGATATGTATTAACATTAAATAGGTACTGAAGAGGTTTTGGGGTACCCTATTTAATTACTAAAAGAAATCCTGGTAATCATGTCACCAGTAAATTCATTACTATTTATTTATCTGAAGGATAAACAAATGAGATTGGCCATTTGCGTGATCGTCTAGTTTTGTTAGTGTAGGACCCAAATTTCGTTTTGTGTATGTAGTAACCCTCTTTTAATTTACCCCAGGTTCTTTTATATAAAGTTTAATATTACTTGTTTCTGTCTGATACTATATACCTTAGAAAATTAATCACTCTGTTAATTGAATACCTGGTAAACTTAAACACACTGTCTATTACTTGAGAGACCTAGTTAATTATATATGTTATTTATGTAGTATCTTATTACTCAAGATTGCACTGCACATTTATAGTTTTTATAGAAGTTTGTTTTCTATTTTGCTTTTGAAACAAAACCATTTATTTAGTTCATTACTTATATGACGAAAAAGGTAAAGGTGAAAGAATAAGACAATAATTGATGGGAAAAAATAGTAAAAAAACCCATTTTATTTTATATAAATTGATGCAACAATAGTCGAACATGAAATCAAAAGTAATCCAAATATTTGCGCCGCTATAGTAATGACCATACTATAGATTTGCTGAGTGTTTTGATGCAATAACAAGAACTTATACAAAAGTATGCTGTGTTATTTTAATAGTAATTATAATTGTGGCAATGGCCTGATAATGATAATCAATAATTAGAGCTGTTAGCAATTGCTAGGTAATAATGTTTTATAATTAAATAAAGTTGTTAGCAATAGCTAGATGACAGTGATTTATAATTAAAGTCGTTAGCAATAGCCAAATAATGAATCGAATGCAAAACAGAGGACAAGAATCATGTCATGTTTATACATTATCAAAATTAAGTTGAGAAATGAACATTAAATATTCGTGTAACATTATAACATATTATAGAGTGTTGAGGAAATATCCTTTAATTATACATTGTTTATTGATTGAAATTAGAGTAGGAACAATCGTTCAGATAATCATATTAATCTTGCAGAGGTGAGAATTTACACTCACATAAAATCCTTTAGAATGCTGAGGAAATCTCCCTATAGTAATTAAATAGAAAAGCAACCAGAAGGTTCCTATGATTGTCAAACATACGAAGCCGCGAATCCGCGAAGGTAAGAAAGTGCGGTTGCATCACCCTTCAATCGAAACAAGTGACCAGACAACTGCCTGAAATATTGACATATTCCTCGTTGTAACTGAACCCAATTGGAGAACAGAACCAGCCAATTGACCGTAGTCAGTGTTTCAAACCTTTGTGAACTCAAAGTACGCCGAATTCATATAACTATAATATTTTATTGTAGGTAAATGTTCAACAATTAGACAACCTTGTGGTTACAGTAGGAAAATATTCCTAGTGTACTTTAGATATAAAGCATTCTTGAAAAACTATTCGTTTTATAAAAACTGCAGAATAATGATAGACATGAAGTTTGGCTAGTCTGTGATAAAGTACCTTGTTATTGCATAGCTCTAAATATATGGTTCTTGAATATTTCTGGTAACTTTACTGTGTTTAATATTTAATGACCAGATAAATGACAAGATGAAATACCATGAATTAAACTGCAATAATTACTTGTATTTGGAAACATAAATAGGAAAAATTTAAATTTGTAAATGCCCTATATACTGGGCGTTTCAGTACATATCAACGAGAGTTTTTAAATCAATAGTAACATTTAATACTAACATTCCGGCGAGTAACCTAATTTTTATGTTGTCAGAATAGTGGCGAGTAAGTGACACTAAGCGAAATGTAAAAGTTGCAAAAGTGTTACATAGAGATCTATCACCAATTATTTTTAACATCTATAGGTAATACATGATACGACTTACGCTGAAGGCGTGAAGTAGCTGTAGGCAGAAATAAAATCTGCAACATGAGATTGTACAGATGATGTTAACATAATTGTAGGAATTAAAGATAAGATCATCATACACAGTCTCTCACTAATAAACAAAACAAAAATTTTGACCGTACACCAAAAATATGCTAAGGATATGTGCGTGTGAATACTCTTAACGACAATATGAACAACGACGAATATGAGACGGAGAATACAGATCGATATCTTGTCAAGTGGAAGTGCCATTCTTCAAGAAATTTGTTACATAAAGCGGTTTTCTAGCTTCGTATTTTTCCGAATTTTATTACTTTTCGGCGACATCGACAAATTCAGTTTGTCTTTTCTCGTTTTTATAAGTTCAGACGCGACTGAACTAATTGTGCATTTAAAGAGAATGTTTAAAATCCTTCATCATTTCTGTATTTAAGTAAACCTAGAATAAATATCTTAAAAAACATATTCATGTATACAGGGTGGACCATTAATAATAGGCCATAGTTCAGGGGTAGATTCTTTGGGCCAAAATATGAATTGAAATAAATGAATTTTTCTTTCAAAAAAGTATTGAAATGTTTAACGGCACTTTCCTCGAAAATGGTTGGAGTTATCAAGTTCTACCAAGTGTACCTTTTATACGTGGAAATGATGCCCTCATTAGATTTTCTGGTCAGAAGTACCACAACGTTTCCTAAAAAAATGAAAAAAATTCATCATCAGATACAGGTCCTGACGCGCGGCGTCCTCTATGGTCTAACGTGATGTAATACATAAATTATTGTTTCTTAGAATAAAAAAATTCCTCTAGCAGCAAATTTGGCGAACATCAATCAAGAGACTGTTGAGTTATTGCAAAAAAAAACGAAAAAATAATTTGAACTTTGACACAATGAATCTTTTTCCACAGCAACATTTTACTACAGCATATTTGGTTATATCCTAATATATTGGCCTTTGGCCCAAATAATCTACCCTGAACTATGGCCTATGGTCCACCCTGTATTGTTTAAGTTTAATACATTTGAATTTTAATGTTATTGACACGTTTTCTAGAAAAACCAATGAAATTATATTTAGATGGCATAATGAATAATAATTAGGTACGGAGGATTGGAAACTTCTTAATTGGTAGACTAGTTTTAATAGGAAAGAGAAAGATAAATATGGCAAGTCCATATATACAATGTTGTAGTAACAGTAGTTATATGAGTGAATTAAGAGATTTAAAGAAAATTTTGCGGTCTAGTCTTGAAATGTTGCAAGAACACAACGAGATTCTAGAAAAACATTCGAGCCAAATTAACATAGCATTAAAGATAACAAACCAAGAAGCTGAAAATACAAGGCCAGAAGTTAAAAACAGTTATGCAGATATTGTACAAAAGACAAATAAAGAAATAATTATGGCAACCTATAAATGAGGAGCAAAGCTATAACATAAGAGGAAATAAGAGACAAAATTGACCCAAGTAAATTGGGAGTGCGAGTTGAAAATATTAGAAATATTAGAATGGTGGAATTATAATTTATTATTCAAATGCTGAGTCCAAAAATAAGTTGAAAAGTAAGATACAAATGGAGATAGGCAACAAGTACAAAATTGAATACCCTAAATTAAAGAACTCAAAAATTAAGTTAAAACAACGGAGTTTAAATTCATCAGTAAGGAAGACAACGAAATTATTGAAGATATTATTGAACAAAATGAGCTTAATGAAAAAACAAAAACAAAAGTAAAAATAATTAAGAACTATGAAAATAAAAGGAAACGAAACAACGGTAGCTTCATTATGGAAATGGAATCAGATATTTTTAAAGACATTATCAATAAGCAAAAGTTAAATGTTGGCTGGAGAGTATGCGAACTTGAAGAATATCATAACATTGTACAATTTTATAAATGTGCTAGATTTAACCATTTTGGAAAGGATTGCGAAAACTTTGTTACGTGCTTTAAATGTTTCGACAACCATAAGACTGATGCTTGTATGAATGATTTTTTGAAATGCATAAATTGTGTAAAAGATACCGAAATATTAAAAATTAAGCTTAATTGTAGTCACGCTGCATTTGGCAAAGTTTGTGAATGTGTAGCAAGAAATACTGAATATATTATGAATCGTACGATCATGGTATATAGTAATCAAACAACGTAAGTAAAAATAGTAGTACAAGTAATAAAGAGATTGTACATTTATAGTTTAATTGTCAAGGGTTTTTGAACAATAAAGATCAACTAACTTTACAAGTTGCAGACTGGAAACCAATAATATTATGCCTGGTTGAAACTCACGTAGATAAGGAATTAGTTTAAGAGACCTAGGTATAAGTGGACATAAAATAGAAAATTGTACAACAACTAATCAGAGAACAGGAGGCATATTTATATATGTTAAAGAATAATACAGATATAAAGTAAATTTGAAACAAAATGTGGTTATAAATATGTGGATTCTATCAGTAGAAATAAATATCATGAATGAGAAATATCTGCTGTGTCCAATTTATCATCTACCACAAGTAAATGATAACCTATCTTAGGATTTTTTGAAAATTGTTGGAAAAATATAAATTTCAATGGAACCTTGCTAATTGTTGAAGACTTTAATTTTGACCAATTGGTGCATACACCTACGCGAATAACGCAACATAGCTCAACGTTAATTGATTTGATTATAACTAATGAAAAACATATTGTACATGAAGTAAACAGTAATCCATCCCCAGTGATCATTGTATTTTATCCATACATGTGGTTACAAATAAAAACGATACAAAGAAGGTAAATATTCGTCTTTTAAAAACTATGATGTTAACCATTTCCAAAATATGCTTTAAAATACAGAATGAGATAATAATAGCACCAATGTAAACTATCTGTCTGATTTGTTTACAGGTATCTGATCAAATGTGTCATATTATAAATATTAATGTACCAGTAAAATACACCCAAATCAGATGAATAACGCAAAAGAAAGTATGAAAGAAAGATATAATAAACATAAAACAACAGTCTTTACGAAGACCGACCAGCATTGGGAAGAATATAAAAGTTTACGGAACACGGTAGTAAAGATGATAAGACACGAAAAAGAAAAATATTTTAATAAAATATTAGATAAAAATAAAACAACACAAGAGAACTTTGGAAAAATCTAAAAACAATATTGCCCCGTAATAGGATACCGAGTGGAGAAACAATAAAATTCGATAATGTAGAAACTAAAGACCAAGAAACAATCGCATTAAAATTTATTTTTATTTTATTTCTTATTTTTTATTTTCTAAAAATCATTGATGAAATTGTTTCTAGTATAAGAGATGTTAAAATGTACAAAGGCACGTTCTATTTATCATTCTTCTAGTTGAATTTATTTGTCACATTTGCCTTAATCGAGGCTTCTTAAAGTGTTTGTGGCAGATGCCGTTGGAGAGACCTATTTGTACTATTTGTAAGTCTCCGATATGGTGTTACTTGCAATGTATATAACATCAGGAGAACGCAGCGTGGTCAGTGTCTGGGTCTGATCTGCACTGATGAGAGCCAAAAACTCGAAACCGGTCTGCAGATGACTCTGGACATTGCCGATGCTGCGGAACTCCTCTGTTTCAATAATGGGTACCTTCACCGGTATCTGCTATAAACACTTTATTGCGTTTCTTGTAATTGGTAACTAAAATACCATTCAGAGCGCACATCCTAATACAAATATTAGGTTTCAAGAGGAATACGACGAAACGTGCCTTTGTGCATTTTAACAATATATATATATGTATATAAATGATATGATGAAATGTCTAAAGGATTGTAAAATATGTATGTTTGCTGATGATACTATGTTGTATATTGTTGGTAAAAATGTAAACGAGTTAATTCAAACAATTAATTAAGAATTAAGCAACGTTTATGAATAGTTAGGTGACAATAGTTTATGTCTAAATGTCAATAAATCTAAATTTATGACAATATAAATATGTACTAAATAATATTGAAACATAGAATTTTGCCACCATACTTGTATAATAATTTAAAAACTATATCTGAGTTCACAATTATCAAACGATGATTTTTTCATTGACACAGTTAACAAAACTGGCACCGAGAGATTTGTATTTTTGAAAGGGTTAAAATTATACAATAACTTGCCAGATTCTCTAAATTATTGCAACAGATTAAATAACGTTCCAGAAAAAAATAATTGACTATGTTGTAAAAGAATTTTGAAACATTTATAAAATATGGTTGTAGATAGTATTGTAGTTGTCATATAAGGTTAATCTTATTTTCATTTTGTATGTATATTAGATATAATTGTTTTGCAAATAGCTATTCTAATAATAAATGTATTATTAATATTATTATTAATACGTACAGGGTTATATACACAGGTATTCCTAATAATTTGTTTTTTTATGAAATAATTTGAGATTAGCAGTTGCCAGTTTTTAGCCCTAAACTATTCTTACTATGTAATGTAAATACATATTCTGTTCGTTTAATAAAACAAAATTAATTCAAATGAGATCTGTATTTTCAGAACCGACTCCTTGATTCAAAAGACGATACGTAAGAACTTCAAAGACTGTACGGTGCTAACAATAGCACACAGGTTAAATACAGTCATGGATTCTGACAAAGTCTTAGTAATGGATGCTGGTCAAGCAGTAGAGTTCGCCCATCCTCATGAACTTTTGCAGAATCCTGAAGGATTCTTCAGTAATATGGTGAAAGAAACGGGAAGTACTATGGAGGCTTCATTACGAAAAGTGGCTCAGGAAGATTTTGAATTGAAATATCCCAAAGACAAAGATAAACATATGTAGTTAATTATGTTAGAAAGAATATTGCCCTAAGGAATGTGTGTTTTAGAACAATATTAATTTAATTCCATTTAGACTAGTACCCAGAATTCAGTTTGTATTACTTAATGATAGCTGTTATATTGTATGTTGTTAATGCATATTTATTGTTTCAATTTGTATTACCAAATACGAAATTTTAGAATTAAGTTTTAGAAAATATTTCGAAAGAAAAGTTAAGATAAATATAATTTTATTTATTGTAAAAGTTTCTTTTTAATTTGTTTATTTAATGTTGGCCTATTTCCGTGACTAAAATCAGAAATGTCAACTACTACCAATAGAGAAATTTTTGTCACTCTATTATTTTTTTATTCTCAAAAAGTCCATCTATCTGTAATGCAGCAATAACCATGTCTGTCAATAAGATTGTCATTATTTACACCACGATATCTACAATATATCAAAAATATAGCATTGCCCTAACGAGGTAAGTTTACTCATATTATTCGATCTTTATTGACACATACACACACTCATTTACTTACTTCAGGATATATAAAACTATTTTTGCCGAATCTGTTAAAATTTTAATTGCATATATGTGGATACTTACGACGTACATAAGAGAACATACATACTGCCATTGTGACAATGTGCTCTATTTTCCAGATAGTGTTTGACATGAAATTTTTTTTATTTAAAAGCCAATCTGACGTAGTTTTTTTCCGAGGGATCCAATGCTGCTAAAAAGTAAACCATTGAACATCAACTAAAAAAGTTTGAAAAACCAATTTATACATTTTTATTACAAGTATGCACGATCATATGATGTACTGAAGAAACTACTAAGCCATATATTTATTAGGTATCCATTGCTATACATTCATATGATGTACACGAAAGTGTGCCATATTTGCTACATAATTGTACAAACGTATGATGTACATAAGAAAAGACTTAAATGTGTATTGTCGCGGTAAACGGTATAGTAGAATGTACTCGCGGTGAGGTTGGAGAAACTTTATTTGGTGCGTCAATAATATAATGATGTAAAAGATGAATTAGGACCCTCCCCGCGATTGCTTCTACTATAATGATTTCCTCCACTATATATTCATTATGCATCCATTGCATATCCATGTTTAGTAGATATATGTTGTTTTATTTTCATTTGTACATATAAAATATGTACAAGTTCAAGAAAATTTGATTTGCTAATTTACTGTAATGTTACGAAATAGTAACTTCTATATCATAAGACAATTTCGTAAAATACAAACTCGTCGGCTGTTATAGTACATCTCATGTACCATAAGAAATTAAATTTTTTTAAAAATCTTAAAAATCATATTTAAATCTAATCTCTCATCCTAAACAGTCAAACTATGAACAAAAATGTAATGTTCAATTTTATTTTGCCAAGAAACCACATTTTTCTAAAACAAGTTCTGAAAAAATTCACAGTTACTCAATAATTCTCACATAATAATAATTCGTCAACAAATTCACAAAAAAGTTTCAAACATAAATTTTACAGCCCCAGTGCTATAAAATAATCACCTAAAAAATACCGCCCCTGTATACTCAAGGATCACCTTCAATATACTCTCCAAACATCTGGTTAGAATATTTTTAATTCCTTTCAAAAAAAATTTACTTTCTCGTCGCCCCCCGTACATAACGTCCACAACTTTATTCTCATGAGCCATATTTTCTCATCGCCCCCCGTACACAACATCTGTAACTTTCTCAATTCTTAAAATATAGTTTAAGTTCGCTTCGTTCAGCCTGCCAGCACAGGCACTCAAATTGTATTCACTTTAATAGTACGTGTGTGGCTTTTAGTATTACGGGGAATCCGAAATGTTCTCAATTTATCGATAAAAAAACCTTCAATAATTTTTTAACCCAAATCAATTCGAACATAAACCTTATAGCAAAAAATTCGTCTTTTTATGCTCAACACGCTCATATAGGTTTCGTTTCAAAATTTCAACTTTTTTACAGTATTGCACAATATTGCCTAATATTACGCAACTCTGAGTCATCCTCGCCTGCATGGAGCGATATCCAGACTTTTCCAGCACTAAAATGGGAGTAAAATCGTTCCTGCGAGACTCGCAGGGCGCGAAAAACGCAACAATTCCCAAGCATACAAAAGTCCCCTCGCGAAGGATAATTACGGACTAAGAAGCACTGTTGTTTTTGATGGTTATAATCTTATAATTCTTCCACCAAAATGCAAGAACAATTTAGAAGGTATCAACAAAAGACAATCTTCAATATTATATTTTCTGATGATATCGTTGCCGCCGTGAATCATACCTATTTTGTTTTCAAATACAAAAAAAGCGTTTTATAGCACAACTGACTCAACGATTTGCAGCATCAGCAGCTAGCATACGTGTTATCCAAACAAAGGCAGATTAAGATAAAACCATAGTTGACAAAATCGGTACCATGAAATCATTAATTTTATTGTGTCATGCAATATCAGGATGCGATACAACATAGGCTTTTTACAAAAAGGCAAGCTATACTCATACAGACTTTTAGGAAAATAGTATGATCTTCAAGCTGAGGTAGCAACATTTTCAGACCACATGCTGAAAGAAAATATTATAGCTGATGGAGAACATTTTTTACTGCCTATTTATGATGCCAAAAGCACGGTGACAAATTTGATAAGTTAAGATTTTTAAACTTCAATAATAACACAGAACGACAAAGTTTGAGTTAAGTTGTTTCCCACCTACGTCAGATGCTGTAGCATAGCTTGCAATTTTTTTTGTCAAATTCAAGCATGGCTAGGCAACAAACTGACTCCACCATCATGGGATTGGAAAAAAACATGACAAACCTCTTTAACTTACAACAATGACGAAACCAATTGCTTCTGAATTTATCCTTAAAATGATATTTGTAACTACTTAACTTCGTCGCCGAAGACAAAGTATTTTTAAGAAATTATTAACACTTATTTCAAGTTCACAATAAGAAAAAATATTTATTTTCAGTAAATAACAGTTTACTGCTTCAATTTGTGTGGAACGTGTCAAGGGAATTCATGCAGCAACCTCTATGAAATAGAATTATTCGACGATGATACAGAATATTAGTTTTTTAAAATAATGTAAGTACTACTTGTATTTCATTTTAAAGTAGCATTTTTATTAAATACAGGTAACGATTGATTCGCACTTAATGTAGAACTTCCAAATGAATAACCTCATATTATTTAAAAATAATATACTTTTATCTAGTACAATTTCACCTGATTTATGATATGATATAAGAAAGTTCTTCTGTCAAAATTTGCTAATACAAGAGCAAAAAGAAGTCAAACTTAAGGTGTATTGAACATAGCTATAGCATACGATGCAAAGAAAATTCCAACATTATTCGTCGAACACAGAAGACAATTGGACAAAGATATCATATCTATCTGTGCCCAAAAATATACAATGAGCTCCCTGCATATGTTAAAATTATACCACCATTAAAACTATTTATAAAACGTATAATTAAATGGATTAAATAACGATCTAGATTATTAATTCATCAATATATCGATATAAAAAATGCTTATTATTTACATTAGGCAAACTATATGATCCGCATTATTATTATCTACTGTATTATGTAAAAAAACATTATTCAAAAAATTATATACACTTATAAACATGTAAATCAGTATGTGTGTGTGTGTGTGTGTGTGGGTGCGTGTGTGAGTATTTATAAATAATGTACAAATATTATATGCATCAATTGAAATAAGTGTTAGTGTAAGTTAACTAATGCAGCCTACGAACAAGGATATTGGTTCTTTTGTAGATATTTCTCACAATGTTTACTAATTATGCAATGATTTCAATACATTTAGAATTAATTCTTTAGATATATAAATATTTATATTGCATTTTCTGAATAAACATTATTATTATTATTTATTTGTGTTAAGATAAATTACATACAGTGTATTCATTCATAAATGCATTCAATTAAACTTGCGCTGTACGCCACTGGGTGAAATAAATTGTAACTTTTTATACATCAATGGTTCGAAAATTTCGTGATCTTTATTTTTCCTTTCGGCACCTTTTTGCCAAATTGAAACCTAACCGAAGTAAATTAAACAAACTGAAACCTTAAGGGTTGCTTAATTATAATTATGCTGTATGAAACTGAATTAACCAAATTATAACTCAAAGTACACTATTTTATAAAAATCTTGCGATGTTTTTTTCTGCACACTTTTTACTCTAAAGTTAACCCTAACCAAAGTAATCTGAAAAAACTAAAAAAATTGTACCTTACGGGGTGAACTTTGTTTAATTAAATTCGTGCTGCACGCCACTGGATTAACCAAATTGTAACTTTGAATATACCATTCTATACCAAATTCTATGGTTTTTTTCTCTACACTAACCATGATAATATTAAAATAGTGAAAAATTGTACCTTTAAGGGTAGTTTTGGGCATGTTCCGCCCATTGGAGACTTGGGAACTTTTAGTATGTTGAAGAAAACCAAAATTACTTAAAAATTCTGCAACATTCAGCTTTAATGATTTTTCTTCCGGGCATTTTTTTAAATATGAAATGACGAACGAATTAATTCTAAAACGTTTACTATATTAACTTACAAGAACATAGAATCATGTAAAATTTCTACCGGCCGCGGCTGGGTTATAAGAATAAATAAATGTTTGTTTGCAAAATGGTGACTCATTTGAATATGAATAAATTTGAGATCTTACATCTCAAACAATCAAAAATGGGAATTATTGGTTAATCATTTTTATGATAGTAATTGCGCGGTTTCACTTAAAAACCAGTCAGATGAGATTTGTATATATATGTAGATGAATAACTGACTTCATACTGTACTACCATGTGGTTGATATTGTTAGTGATATTGTTCTTGCTACTTCATTTTAATAATTATTTCAGATTAGTATACTTAGCAATTAAATTACCTGAGCCACATCCCTTTCATCCTTTGGGAAATGTCTTCTTATTAAATGACCTAGTTAAGGGTGAGTTCGATTAATACAATATATCAGTTTACAAATTTAAAAATATATGCTATATATATGTTTTTTAATCACTATATACGGAAATTACATAATCATACATTAAATATGAGATGATTATATACAGAATGTCATTTAAGGTGGGCAATCCGAGAGAGAGAGAGAGAGAGAGATCCGATAAGGAAATATTTATTATTTTTGCCATAACTTTTTTTTATACATGTATTGTTAAAAAAACTATAGGACTACCTAAGTAGTACCATGATAGGTGTAGTAATATGAATTTTCACTCAATAATTTTAGTTGTTTGCGAAATAGTTAGATTTTATTTTAAAAATTATGTCAATCTTCGTATTTCCTAAATTTAAATCTAACTATTTCGCATATGTTTGAAATTATTGAGTGTATAACACTACTCTTTTTATAGTTCTACTAAGGTAGTCTTATAGTTTGTTTGCAATATGTGTTATAGAATAAGAAGTTATGGTCAAAAACAGCAAATATTTCCCTGTCGGATCTCTCTCTCTCTCTCTCTTGGATATGGCGACCTTAAAATCATCGGCAAATGAAAATTTGAGTTAGTATGTTGAACTAGGAGTGTAGAAAATAGTTGTCAAGACGAAATTTCGACTAAAAAAATAAAAATATTTTAAAATTCGTTGATCACACCACACCCGTGGTCCATTTAGTATTGTTATATGTTTTCAGTCTATAAGCTAAGAAAATATATTAGTTCAGTAATATCACAATAATTTATATCGAACAAAATTCATAAATCATCATTGCAATCGAAGCATTAGCGTTTTGATGGTAATATGCAATTATTACACTTAACGCGCCAGGCTTGTAACTTGTAATTCAGCGCTCGGCGGGGCACATAGCCCGGAGAGTAGCTGTTGGTTGCAGTTTGGTTACGTTCCTGATAGTAAAATAAGGATTTTATAGAGGAGTTTGCGACTACAAATATGTTTTAAAATTCATAAAATTTTGAAAATTGGTAAAAATTTTAAGGATAGCATAAAAATTATTAAATCGAAAAGTTTCCACCCCTAAATAGTGTACTTCATACTCTAGGATGTCGATTCCACTTCCGATTAAACGATTTTAGGTTTTAGGTACTTATATACAACACTATTGCTTATAAAATTCTCTAACGTCTCTGCATATTTTTTCTTAATATGAATAGTACTGTGGGAAATAAGGCGTACACATAAGGGTTGGTTCCGGCTAACACAATAAATTATAATCTTTACTATAATTTATTTTAAAGTTCAATGCTTAACGCTAAAGCAGTACCTACTCAATTCCATTTAAAATTATAATAAATGTACCGCTTTCACCCTCTCACCCCTGTAAAATAGCACGATTTTTAGGGAAGCGAGAATATTGTATATTGTACTTGGCGCATTTTTTACATGGTGTTCTCTGTAGGCCTAATTTACTAATTTCCAGAAGGTTATCTACGTTAGTTAATCTTCGTCGTCTTCCATAGTTTCGAAATTCATGCATGCCTTTCCGTAGCAATGGTAACACATTGTGGAGCCTGCTCTTCTGCAACTGCACCTGTTTTCGCACCGTAATTTGCATGAATAAGAAATCAGAGTTAAAACAAATTCGGGAGCTAGTTCTTTTGTTGTCATAGTTGGGGTTAATACACCACCGACTCTTTTCCATCCTTAATCAGTAGCGTATAACGTTTTTCCATATTTAAATTTGGTAAAAAATGCGATATGAGTGTTGCCAAGCAGCAGCTGAAGTTAGTGGTAGTTTTAATAACATTACAGTATTGTTGGTTTTACCAATAAGTTTGTTAAAATACGTAAATATGTTTACATCTAGACTTTTTTCTGTGGAAATAGAGTTGTATAAAGTTAGAACAAATCACTCTCCTCCGTCTGCAATTTCTTCAGGAGTAGCTCTTTCATTATTAAAAGTTTGCATGATGTCTTGTAAGTCATCTCCTTTATTAAGCACATCGATTGCATTAACCTTTCCCAGATTATAGTAAAGATTGCTATTTATTATGTTAACCAGCACCAACCCCTATGTGTGCGCCGTATTTCCCACAATACTATTGATTTTAGGAAAAAAAGTGTAGACACGTTTTTGATAGACAATTATATAAGAAATAATTTTGTATGTAAGCATTTTTATCAAAAAGTGTACCGTTGTTCCCGAGATACTCTAGAAAATCTCAAAATGAGGGTGGAAACGGTGTCCTAGGGGATGAAGCACACTGAGTGGGAACTTTTCGGTTTAATAATACTTATGATATTCTCATTATTTCTACCAATTTTTGGAACTTTATGAATTTTATCTGATATATTACAATTTTAACTGTTATATTACTGAATTAAATGAAAATATATTATGTTATTTAACTATTAGCCTCGTATGTAGGTATATGTGTTATTCGCACGGCTTGGTGCAAGAAGTGGCTACGTCAAAAATCGATTGTATTTTTTGTAAATGTTTTATGTTACACATTGGGAATATTGTGTTTTGTTAACAAATTATTATTTAATAAATACTTCCATAGCAAAAACGTGACAAATCATTTTTGTTATTTTGTTTACGCATTGTTACTTGGCGAAAATTTCCTCAATGAATTATTCAACGCTTTTTGAAGGCCGGTCTATGTAGTTCTTGCATTGAAAAGATTAGTTTTTATATGGCACATAGGCTAAACAAGTTTTTTGTGAAAAAAATGAACTTTGTCGCTTCTATCAAGCCACAGATTTATATATTTTATCGACGACCGCGATGAATTTCGTAATGCTTGAACTGCTTTGGGTGATTTTTTTTCGTTTAAAAGAGGAAGTTTTCTCGGTGATCTCATGCAGATTTCTTTTAGATTACTTAAATGAGAGCTGCAAAAATTTTATATTCTAATAATTTTATCGGAAGCTCTGGAACAATGGTGACAACTAAAAGGGGTGAAAAATTTCTTTGTAAAGAATTGAAGTGCCTTCAAAAAAGTTATTAAAAAAAGTAAATGAATATTTTTACTGAAAAAGAATTGATCGCCTTAAAAAAATCGATAAACATAGTTAAATAACACCAGTCAATGAGTGCTCAAAAGAGGGGTGTAGAATACATGGAATATGTGAGACTATTTGACTTCAGGCTTCGTTAGGAGAAGTTAGTAGGTAAACATACTAAAAGTCTCCATACCTGGGAGGTGAGCTTACGGAGGGAGGGATGGGGAGGTCCCATTTTTGGGGTATTTCGATTATATCTCGGAAACGGTGGGTTCTAGAAAAAATATGTTCTAAATAAAAATGAAAGCTAATTAAATTTCCGAATTTCCATACATATTTGTGTCGAATTTCCAACGGTTTTCGAGATATACGTTATTGAAAAATCATTTTTACCTAACTCCTTTTGTCAAACATTTGCTTCTAGTGCTTCCCACAATCGTTTCTAAGAAATTGTAGAGTATTAAATTTCCTTTAATTTGATATATACTTTTGCTACTTCAACATCTTCAACAATCAAAAGTTATAGAATTTCTAACATGTACGCTCATTTTCAAAAAACTAAAACTAATTAAATTTCCTATACAATTGTCTCCATACATATCTCTGGAACTCCTAACGGTTTTCGAGGTATAAGTACGTCAATGAAAATCGATAATTTTTGAAAATGTAAAGTTATTTATTATTAAATAATATTATTAAAACATCTGTGCAGTTCTTTGCAAGTTTGTTGCCACTGTTGTAACTTTAACAATTTAATTTTTTTATATAAATCAGGAAAAAATGTATTTTATGTTGAATTTGAATAAACGGTTCATTACATCAGAGAACACGAAAGCAGCTGAACAGAGTCGACGATATCGGCTCAGGAGATGTGTGGATAACAATGTCAGTTTGAAAAGTGAAATGAAATTCAAACAAGAGGATTTCCTTTCCAACTTCCAGAATAAGAGTCAGCTGATAAACCTGCTGATGATGCAACTGCAGAAAAATGGGATAAATACGCTCCAAGCTACAGGTGAAGCTGACGTTGATATTGTGAAGACAGCTATCAACAGATCGCAAAATTTCTCGGTGCTGTTATTGGAGAGGACGTTGACTTGGCTGTTCTCTTGGTAGCCAAAACCCCAACTGATCGTGACATTCTGATGGTAAAACCTGGAAGAGGAAAGATCAAGACTATTGTATATTCCTCACAACAGCTGCAGCAGGAGCTGAAAATGAAGGACAATGTCCATTTATTATTCTTATATGTATTCATAGACTGTAACTCAACAACCGCATCGTATCGTAAGAGTAAAACGGGTTTTGTCAAAATGTACCAGAAGTCCAAAATTATACAGCGTGCAGCTGAGGTGTTTGCCAGCGGTTCTTTTTCCCCTGATTCCATTGAGACAGCTGGAAACATGAGTAGTTGAGTAGCCTATGTCGAGACATATTGTGCAATACGGATTTTCGGGAAAAGCCGGCAGATAGTGTAAAACACCTCATGTTATATCATTTGCCTAGGCTTTCCATGAAGTGCCTTAAAATGTTAGTATTTTCGTGTAATGAGAAGTTTAACATGATCTGCCGTGATTTAAGGCATCGGTATTTCATGAAATGCCGGCAGATAGTGTGAAATCTGTATGCTACACGATTCGTCTAGGCTGTTCATGTTCATCATTTCTAGAGGAACATCGAAATTGAGCGTACATGTTAGAAATTCTATTACTTTTGATTGGTTGAAGACAAAGTAGCAAATGTGTATATGAAAGTGAAGGAAATTTAATGCTCTATAACTTCGTTTGTAACAATTTTTCTGAGAAACGATCGTGGGAGGCACTAGAAGCAAATGTTTGACAAAAAGAGTTATTTAAAAATAATTTTTCGGAAATTATCGATTATCAATAACGTATATCTTGAAAACTCGAAAACCGTTGGAAATTCGACGGATATGTATGGAAACAATTTTATCGGAAATTTAATTAGCTTTCATTTTTATTTAGTGCATATTTTTTTTAGAGTCAACCGTTTCCGAGATATAATCGAAAAACCCAAAAATGGGAACTCCCCCCCTCTCGTAGGCTCACCTCCCAGGGGCGGGGACTTTTAGTATGTTTACCTATTAAATATTCCTAACAAAGTCCTGGAGTCAAAAAGTTTCGCATATTCCATGCACTCTACAATATATTCATTGACTGGACTAAATAAAATTTCATGTAGTTGTTCAAGCAAGCAAGCAGTCAGCACAACAACTTTATTCCAAAAATATACCTACGGGTGTTGAAAAGGGGGTTGAAAAATCAACTTGCTTCAATAGAACAAAGTACAGCCGGATAACTATAGTGAAAAATACCCCAAAGCCAAATGGCACTTTGCGTACATGGTTTGTTAGCTCTATACAAATAAACAATTTGTCCTGAGTTCTACTGTTGGGTTAGTTACAGAAGAGAATGTAATTACCCAAACCCGGCTTTGTTCATTAATATTCGATCCAGTTACTAAAAGTTGCAATCAATATTTTACAGCAAATCTTTCGTCAAAATTTTGTATGAAAAGCAATATAATCTAACCGTATTATCTTTGAATATATTCAGTAATGTGTCATGTTTTACAAAAAACAATCAAAATTATGAAATTTCTTTAAGATAATCACCAAAATAACACTTAATTGTAGTTACTAAATTACCATCGTTGGCTAACCGACGCCGCACTTTTCAAAACGATGAATAACCAACTCAAACTTAATAAACTTTCCAAATTATACAATTTTTCAACGCATGTCGCTGCTGAAGCTAATATTTCATTTCCAAAATCATCTTAAAATAGTTCTTAAAATTTCAATAACATTTCAAGAATTTTAAATTTATTGAAAAGCTTGCCAAATTGTTTTATCATTTTCAGTCATTCATGTTAATATCTTATTAACACACTACTTCGTTTCTAACAGAGGCCTATCGGAAGCCTTAATGCTAAAGCTTGGTGGCGTAGCATTTTAAAATACTACTGTGAAATTTGTGAGGCCATGAGTATGCAACCAGGGGTTCACTCAAGTGTACCTAATGTTTCATTACTCATGAAACGACAAGATCAACCTATAAAAATTTCCTAACAATTAATTCAATTTCACATTGTTTATTTATTTGGTATCATTATGTTTTTTGCCAGTAAGATATGTTTTCTCTTTTATGTAAATATATTTCCTCATTGGTTGGCAATAGGAAGTCTTCTGAGACAAAATTTAAGTTGGCAGCACTGGAAAGACGTCAGATTTCTGGGAGGAAGATGGCGAATTTCTTGTCTTTGCCCAAGGAAACTTCTTTCTTCGTTGGGTTCAACCCAGATTAATTTTGAGGATTTTGTGAACCAAAATTCAGTATTTCTTTTGTCTATTCTAGATGAGCTCGGTCAGTGTTGGAGCAGGTTTTTTGGAACAGTTTGGAGCAGGTTTAATATTCTTTTTTCTTATTTTCTCAATCTGACCCATCTCAGTTGGGTTTAGATTTTTACAAGTTACAAATTAATATCTTGCAAAAAATAATTAATAATAAACAAATCTTATTTCATAACATGCATCTTTAAATTCCCTTTGATTTAATATATATCTTGATAACAAAATTTCATGATTTTATATCAAAATTTGCACATAAAGAAAAAATGACTTGACCCGTAACCGTTGCACGACACACGAAACAAAATCAATTCTAAGAAAAACGTTCCGGCGAGATTTGCGGAGCTGCAGAACACAACGGTCAAAAAGTATCTGAGCCAACCTTTTCGGCTATAAATACTGTAGCTAATTTGGAAACAAAGGTCAGATTTTTCCTTGAACTCTGTGAGACAAGTTTCAAGTAAAATCATTTTAAATCATCTTTCGGTAAATTTATCTAAAAACAGTGAGTTTTTTAGTTAACCATTAAACAAAAAAGTGAATTTAATTTTTTCAAATTTTGATTTTCAAGCTACTAATTTTAGAATAAAGTCTACACGAATTTCTGGTATAGTTAGTATATGAGCCAATAATCAAAATTTTGTGAGAATATTTTTCTAAATCGTTTTAATCCTGAATTTCTGTTAGCATATATGCGTAAATAGTGAAAAATAAATATTTTAAGTTCTACGTTTATATTTGAGTTCCTATTTCATTCAAGAAGAAAAACTTACTATGCAAGGTATTACTTTAAAACCGAACCAACTATAAAAAATTAACCTAGTTATGACTCGAACGAGTCTAGAACAAGATTCATGCTCCAATGTCAAGACAACATTTCTAGTACAAAAAAAACCATTAGAGCATTATTTAACCTAAAAATGCAGGACTCGTGTAGAGATGACTTTAAAAAACACAACATATTTACGTTAACGAATTTATACATATATCAGATCAGTATAATAATATACAAAGAACAAAATAATTTTTCCGCGTCATCTGATATACATAACCATGACGAGATACAAAAACTGTACCAAACTCCCTCATACAATTTGAATGTAAACAGAAGAAGACCCGTATATGCAGGTGTTGAAAAAGGAGATGAAAAACATTCCAAAATTCAAGGTCTTCTATAACTTAAATGAATGTTTTGAAGATGATTTCAACTAAACCAACAGGTTGTTGATATTTTTGGAATCTAAGTACAACAAACAAATAAATAGGAATTGCATTATATACACTACCTTTTTTGCTTGCATTATAAGATTTATCGAATAACATTTAACCTGCGCAGGTTTCTGCATGCTAGTCTAATATTCGTACCATTTATTACTTATCTTATTTTAATGGATTATATAATCTAAAATAGAAAATTCTTTTTAAAAATATAGGTTAAACTAGGCGATATATTTTCTTTAAGGTTCGGAAAGAGCCCGAAATATGTATCTATTTCTAACTGAATACATGTGTACACCATAGCAATTATTGTAGTTTGTAAGATATGTCCTGTGGGAAATAAAATATTTCTATCTATCTATCTATTTATCTAATATATTATTATTTCAATATCCAGAAATTCGTTCCTGTGCAGGCCATAGTGCGAAAAATTAAAACTCGATTATGGAACATCCCAGCTTAGTGCTATAGCTGCTAATCTTTATTCCTGAATATATTGCAGTTTATAACACCGTCATATATAAATGTTACATATATCAACAGTAACTGAACAGTACATAAACGCATGCTCAATAACTTTCCCTATATTGAAGTAAGTATTAGGGATTTCCACCTATTCAATGGTATCGTATAGGTAACTTCTAAATACAAAAAGACAGAGTCGGTTAAATTAGAGGAAACTTGTGCATTAAAGCTTACTATTCTCAGATTTGAAAAATTTTCAGTAATGTCGGAATATAGTGGATTTCTCTATTTTTAATTTTTGCCCTAATTTTTGTCAATAACATGCAAATATAGACAAATATCTTTAGACAAAAATTGAAAGGTATTCGGTTGCCTATTTAAATTTGAACTGTGAATTCGACCTTAACTGTTCCAAGAAAATTCTCATTAAAATTCTAGTTTGTTTTCATCATAATTTACAGTAATAATTATAACTAACAGCTAGATGATTAAATTGTTATTCTCAAATTTAATGAATGATAATTACTAGGTAATTATAAATTTGTAGAAAAGTTATTGCTACGTAATTTCATGCAATAGGCCAATTAATTTTAATTTATTTATCACGAAAATTATTAACAATGTAAGTAAAAAGTATATCGCAAATATATATGGTTAGGATAGATTAAATGTGTTATATTTTATTCTAGCAGATTATTTCAATATAACACGACGGGTTTCGAGGTCTGTCTGATCCCATCTCCTGATATGCTATAAAAGTAAACAATACAAAATTATGCAGTAGTTTCCTGTGGGTTTTGCAGTGGTCGTCGAACTTGATGTTTCGCTAATTATACTGTCACCTTCTTTAGAAGAATTTCAAAGGTTACCCCTATAAAAGTCTTTGGAATCCTCTTGACAAAGGATAGTGTGATCAACTAAACTCCAAGTAAAGTTCGGCGAACACGGCAAAACCCGGAAGAAACTATACTTCATTGGACAACGGCCATGAGGGCCCGCATTGAATGAACAAATGAACGAATGGACGAATGTATGAATGAACGAAGAGACGAACATACAAAAGGACGAATGAACGATTGAACAGATGAATGAACAAACAATACATTATTTACTCAAATTGTAAAGCAGAAATATTGACACAGGACCACAAAAAAATCCTTTTGTGAGGGAAGACAAGAGTATTTCTTTGTATTTTTGTATTCTAAAAGTAAATATGAAGCGTGTCCCAAGTTCGAATGTACAGATATAAGTTCCACTTGTAATATTTAATGTAATGATAATATTTATTTTAGCAATTGAAACATGCATCATTAGGTATGGGTCTTGCCGATTGTTGAAATGCTGGATGACATTTGTTCCCTTCATTATATTAATGGACCCACAAGATGTCAAAATGGTTTTGAATAACGACAAAATTTCAGAAAAAAGTGCTGCATTTTGTAATTTTTTAAAATGTGTTATTGGTGAAGGACTAATCACGAACAATGGTAGGAGACAAATCACTTTATTATCATTTTTGAAACACATAAAAAACGTTTCAAGTTTTGATATCACGACTTTAACAAACTGTCAAGTGGGGAAAGTCTCACTACTATAGAGCTTCCTAGTAAATTGTTCTGCTGTAATATCTGATTTTACTGCTGGCAGGCTGATAAAAACTCTGTTTTTTTCACCTATTATAAGGGTTGCCTATGTTGTAATTCATAATCCCACAGCATTAATAACTTCGAGACTGATTAATATACGAAAATTATTATTAGCCAAATCATATACAAAATTATTATTCATGTACATGGTACGTTGAACATTTTTAATGATATTAATACTTTGTCAATGACAAAAGTTTAATTAACACAAATGATGTTTGCTTAATCAATTATATAAACATTATACACTATTAAAACATACAAGTCAAAATTACGTACATATTTTAAAAACGATATATTATAATTAATAATTAACAAATTCAAATGTGTTGTAATAATACTCCAGCAAATTAATAGTGGAGTACGGTAATCGAAATGTTATATAATTTTTCGTAGAGATTCCAAACTTTGAGTAGTTGTTAGTTTCTTCCTATTCTATTCCTAGAATATATACCTTCTGCAAGTGTCGGAACGTTGTTTTAAACTCGAAAAAGGGGTAAATTAACCCCTTTTTTGGAAAATTTTTGATTCATAATTTTTTTTTGACTCCTTAAACTATAAATTAAGCAACGAAAATGTGGTCCTTTTATTATCAATGTTCAAGAAACTTCCATTTAAATTTTCGTAATCTTACGTCCCCCCCTCCTGTAATTCATATGTAAGTACGTTTTTTTAATTGGACAAATCTTCTCCGAATCAGATGAAATTTTGGGTGAAGGTGGCTCATAATACCTACAAATAGCCTGCCACATTTCAAATCAAAAGCTGCATTAGTTTGGCTACAATGCCATCTTTTCAAAAATTTTACGAGATTTTTAAAACACTGTAACTTCATAGCCGTTTATCGTATGATAATTTTTTCTCCGTCAAAATGTAGGTTTTTTATGTGATATGACTGAAAACATCTTTAATATAACAATTCGATCCATTTTCGGTCATTTACGGCATACATTACTTGCGCGCAGTGATTTTCTGTTGCACAAGGTACATATAACTATATGGAAGTTCATATATATGAATATAAATCTTGTGCTCTACAAAATGTTCGACAAAATGCACGAAAGGATATCTGATTTAACGGAGGAATGGTAGAAATGATAAAAGACACAAATCACATTTACTTTACATTGAAAATATTAGATTAGATTTATTTATCTACATGTAAAGTTTTAAGCTGATTCCTTTTTTTTACGGACTTTGATGATACTTGTATTGGTCGCTTTCCTGTACTCCTTATACTGGATGTACTCGAAATACTACCGTGAGGGCTACCCGCTTCCGAATCCGTCACAGCATTGAAAATTTCGTCGGTTTCACTGTCGCTAAAGTAATATAAATCGCTTTCAGCTTCGCCCAAACCAAAATTTCGTAAAACCAAAATTTTGAAAATCAAAGTTTAGGCCAGCCACGCGCAGCCCAGCATTGACATACCTCGCGGAAGGCACCTTGTACAAGTTGAGGTGCCTGCGTCAGAATCAAAATTTGATAAGTGACAGTGCGTGAGTTTTTAAAAGGTGTAATTTTAAGTTTTATTAAATCTGTTTTCAGATATGTTAATTTTATAACCTAATTTAATCCATCTGCGATGGAAGGTGTTTGGGTTTAACTGTTTTTAATTGTCTTTTAGCCGAACCAGTCCCATTCCGCCCAACCCTGCAATCCTCCACAGCGAACAACGCGGTGGTTGCACGGTAGGTCGCGGAGTGGGTTTTGGGGAGGCAGATGTAAATTTTAATTCTTAATAAAGTTGTATTGATTGATTGCTTTCAGCTTCGCCCATCATATCGTTCACTTCGTCGTCCTCATTTTCGTAGTCGGAATTATAATAATCATCATCATCATCGATAAATCTTGTGTTCCCATCTGGCATGTTATCAATAAGTTCATCGGCTGGTGACCCACTGACCTCTCCAGAATTTTGGCAGGTTGTATTCCGGCAAAATGGCATAAACTGCCAAATTTTAAATTCAATTTCTTGCATGAACAAAATTTCGTTTTGCACCCAGCTTTACAATCACAGACGATGATTTTTAACAAATCTTCTGGAATGAGTGGTTTGTCTGTAGTTTTTGGCATCAGTCCATTTTCCATTTTACACAAGCCGAAATCAATTGCATCCTTAGTTCTTTCACAATATCATCGACGAATTTGATAAAATGTTCTTAAGCTATGATAATCAGCCGCACCCTCGGTTGTGGTGGAGATGACAGTTTGACATCAATTGCAACATTTTTTTGCTCACTTTTCCGAAACATTCATACCCTTAGTAAACCTAATGTTTTCTTATTTTTGATGGAACAACCATAAAGAGCGACTATTATTCTCTGCCCATAAGATTTTATACTCTTGACATATGCGTTCTCATTATAAAAATTATAAAGGATCAGCTCTGGATACTTGACAAATATGTTTTAATATTTTATAGGGCACACGAATTATATTTACCTATACAAATAGTTATATGTACCTTGTGCAACAGAAAATCAATGCGCAAGTACATGTATGCGTAAATGGCCGAAAATCGATCGAAGATTTTTTGATTTATATCACCCAAAAGAACGTTAAAAAAAACTATATTTTGATGGGAAAAAAATTGTCGTACGATAAACGGCCATAAAGTTACAGCGTTTTAAAAGTTTCATAAAATCTTCGAAAAAATGGCAGTGTGGCAAAGCTAATGAAGCCTTTGAGTTGAAATATAGCAGGCTATTTGTAGGTATTATGAGCCACCTTCACCCAAAATTTCATCTGATTCGGGCAAGATTTGCCCAAGTTATCACAAAATCAACTTTTGGTAAAAAAACGTACATACATATGAATTACAGGAGGGGGGGGGGGTGATGTAACACCACGAAAATTTAAGTGGAGGTTCCCTGAACATTGACAATAAAAGGGCCATATTTTCGTTGCTTAATTTATAGTTCAAGTGGTCCAAAAAAATTTAAAATATAAAATTGCCCCAAAAGCAAGTTAAATTATCCCTTTTTCGAATTTAAAACAACACTTGCCGAAGGCAGATATTGAAGCGGGCCGCCCCTGGGGCCATCCTATTTTAGAAATAAGTCTTAAATTTGTTTTAAATTCAGGGAAACATCGCTTTTATAACTACAATTAACAAGAAATTATTTAAACATTACATTCTTAATTTCATTTCCAAATTTATGCAAATATTAATTTTACAACAGAAATTATTTTCTCAATACCAGATGATAGCCGACTTCAGGGCGCCGTTACGTTTTAACTTATTAGGGTAGAAAGTTGTACATATGTCAAGTGCCTCTTTAAAGTAGCTTGTAACATGGTTATTAATTCTTATCTAAAACTTGGCAGTTTTAAAAACAAGACTAATGCATTAGCAAAACCAGCAAAGCGTCGAGAGTTGTGTATGAAGTGAATAGGGCGACTTTAAGCAAACGTGTAAGACGAAGATAGAGCAGGATACCGGAGCCACATCTCATGTGTCAAATATACAAGCCACGTTCAAGATATGGGGGAATTGGCACTGTGATTTTGGAACCGCGTTGTTGGAAGAACAGAATAAAAGCCAGGCGATGCTATACCTCTTGGCAGAACTGATAGAGGATGCTTGCCGACGTTTACCTACGAGCCTTCTCAGTTCGCCCGGAAGAATACTTATTCCAGTAGTAGCAAATTTCATCGAGGATGTTTGTCGTCGATTTTCGAACTCTCTGAATTTGCTAATTAGAGAACTAATTGCAGGATGCTTGTCGACGATCAAATACTCGAGCCCGCTTAGTTCTCTAAAAACATTAATTACTTCTACGAATAAATCTAGGCTGGCTACTAAAAGATTTGGACTGCTGGGGCATCACTTGGCAATTTACACGACGACAATTTCACCAACATAACTATTTAAGTATCAAACCTATTTACTTCTCTGCGTTATTGACTTTACATTCTGGTTTAGGGGGGATATGGGAAATTGGCGTATTTGTGGTATCAAAGATATTCATTTTATGTTAGGCTTTTAATAATATTTATGCAACAAGTTTTTAGCAATAACTAACAGGCTGCATTTCTGCGGGCATTTGTTTGTCTGGAGGACTCACTGAAATAGTTGCATTTCAAGGGAACCGGACCCAATACATTACTTTTACTTTTAAATCAGCTGTACTGCATTACATTTGACTTGACGCTCCGTATAGTCGTCGGCTCCCCAGAAGGTCGGGTGACCGGTAGTTTCTTACTACAATAAAGTCATCACAGGCACAGCTGGTGTTTTGATCGACCCAAATGTTAAAAACACCGCAGTTGTAAAATCTTATAAGGCTGTTTGCTTTCAACTACGTAAATAGTACATAATCACTTGATTTATTTTCATTGTTGTTATAACCACAGAGAGTTCCCTGGCTCTAGTTCAAACACCGCGGTCGTGGGTTTGTTCTCATCTTCGATAAGTGGTTGTTGTGACAATTAAAATCAACCCGGAGATTTTCGTGTTAATACCAAGTTTAGGGAAATTTCCCTGCAGCTTATGAGAATTTACCCCGAGTCTTGGCACGATGGCCACTTGCGACGGAGACCTCTGTCTTGTTTAGCCAAGTACGCACCTAGTTTGTTGAGCCTTTTACTCAGACTGAGCCTGCAGTGATGTCATCACTGGAAGTTTGTTGACAGAGTGCTTAACGCTCTGTCACCACAGTAATTGTCCAGCTAGTTTCATTCGATTGTTTTTTATAAAATATTAGCTTTGTTATTTAACAAGAAAATAGGATACAATTATATTACAAGCTACTCCGTTATTATTTCAATCCTAAGTTTAGGTGAAATTTCTCATACTGAATATTTTGCTAGGAAGATTTACGTTTGCACCATAACAAGTTTATATTCTAGAACTATATATTTTCAGAGTTTATGCAATGACAAGAAACTTTAGCTTCCATTATACTTCAGTTGTTTACTATCAAGGGTTTGCCGTGTGCCTGGATTCACCTGTAAGGTTTCACTAGAATATTTCCAGTCAAACTATTGTGAGATATTTCTCACCTGCGAATGCCTAGTTTTCTATGATTGTTTAATAACGATCCATCAAATTAATAAAGAGTTCCCTGGCTCTAGTACAAACACCGCGGTCGTGGGTTTGCACTCAACTACTTTTCTACCTTACAAACTGTTCAGGCCAACGGTCAGTACTGGGGTCCCCGCACCCCGTATACTTGCATTTATTTTTAGGGGTATACTTTTCGTCGAGTACTGAACCGGGACGTCTTGTCTGTTTGTTTTACATCGACTCCCCCTGTTCACGCTGTTGAACAATCATATACAATTTGGGATTTGCAGTTTGTTTATTCAATTAAGGGAGCTTTCCCCCAACATTCTATGATATTTTACATGAGTGTCTCATTATTACTTCCATTCTCTAATGCACGAACAAGACATGGTTCTTGTCCTCTGTTTTGCAGTAAAATTATTTTATCAGAGCGATTTCTATCCCAAAGTTCCAATTATATTTTAATCGGCTATTTGCCGCATCTTTAATTACACCTACAAATAACACAGCCTACGATTGTATTACCTTAGTACTTGTTATTGCATAACCAGCTTTGAAACATGTATAGTTATGTGTGTACGTATACATGTAAATAGCTTCGTTTAGGTTAGGTTGATAATAACAGCATAAATAGGATGGGTTTAGATAACACTAAACTAGTTTTGTTTGCAAACGTTATTTTTTATTTTATAAAACAAGGGGTAATGGCTGATGGGTCATCCAAAGCCAACAAGCGAGGAAAAACATGTATAGTATGTCATTACTATAGCGACATAATCCTTCCTATGTAATATTTAGGCAATTGTCTCAAATATTTGGATTGCTTTGATTTCATGTACGGCTATTTGCCGCATCAATTTATATAAAATAAAATGGGTTTTTTGACTACTTTTTCCCATCAATTATTGTATTTTCTTCCCCCTTTACCTTTTTCATCACACAAGTAATAAACTAAATAAATGATTTCATTCTAATCAAATAAATTAGAAAACAAACTTCAACTATAAATATACAGTGCAATCTTGCGTAATAAAACACCAAATACATAACATAAAACATTAACTATGTTTCTCAAATAATAGCCAGTGTATCCAAACTTAAAGTGGATATAAAATAACAGAGTGATTAATTTTCTCAGGTACAGTATCAGACAGAAACAAGTAATACCAAACTTTATATCAATGAACCTGGGGTAATTATAAAGGGTTACTACACACACACAACGTAATTAAGGTCCTAACCACATAAAACTAGACGATCACGTAAATGGCCAATTTGCTTATTTATCTTGACATAAAATGGAGATAATTAATTTCTGGGTGGGAGTAAATAAGTTCTTGATTGCTTCACGATTAAGAATTTTGTTATTAATTAACACCACTGGGGGAGTGTTATTTCACTGGTTTACGTGACCAGGATTTTTATTTATAATTAATCGAGGGGGGTGGGGGTGTTTCAATATTCTAGGAACATCTTATTGGTAAGACAACTAACAACTACCCAAAGTTTGGAATTTCTACGAAAAATTGTATTATTCTCCACTATTTTCAGTTTGCCATACTTCACTAATAAGGCTTATAAAATGCGAAATATTTTAGAGACTTTTAATTTGTTTTTAAGTGATATTTTTTAAAATTATTAGCAGCTGTATGTAAGAAAGTTTTTTACTTTTTTAAATGAAATTATTTCTTATAAAACTGGAAGTAAAGTAATAGTATTTGTTTGGCGAGTGTTACCACAGTCCGCAAGTATACAGGAGCGCTTTTTTAGTTTACCCCAAATTACGGCAATATTTTAATTAAAAATTTCATAAATTTTTACATTTAATATTATTGTGATTCATATCGAAACAATCTTAAAAACATTTTTTGAGTATTACTATGAATTTGAAAGTAATCTTTAACACTTTTGAGAGATAGTTTCTATTCTTAATAAGAGAATACTTAATTTACTTAAACGCATTATTATTTTTAACTTAGCATACATTTAATTTTTAATTTAATAAATTAAATTTTCTAGGGCTTCAATGGAAGAAAAATCGAAAATTAATACAGGCCCTATTTAATACAAATGTTTTAGGAACTTTTATTGATACGTTTTCGGAAAACGCCCAGGATGTCGTCAGGCTTTTAAACGATAAAGAAGACCTAAATATTGTATCTTATATAAACCATTACGCTCTTCGATCTGCATGGCGTAAGTATTAGAATATTATAGAATCTTTATTTATGAATTAATTAACATGCGAAGGATAAAATACCCGATCTTCCAAAATTTTCACTAATTTTCATTGATTTTTAAGATTTCCTACAATGTACCTGTTGCGGGGAGCCCATGTGACTTTGAGAACTATCCTTTTTCCAATTAGGTCTCACAGATTGCCGGATATAAAAACTTGTATGGGGAATTTGTGAACAAACTAGAAGGTACATTTCTCAATGAATCAAAACATAATTTGTCCATTTCTCAGTTAAGTTTGAAAATATGCCAAATTAGAATTTTAGTTTCAAAATTGCTACAGTTCCAAGTTTTCTAAAAAATATCAAAATTTATTTTAGTACATGTATGGATCGTTGAATAAGACTCGGGTCCAACTGCATATCTACATTTAGCTTTACAAGTATATTGCGACAGTTCTTTATTGTTACAGACACTATTTTGGGAATTTTTCTCAGCTGCGATGAAGCAGAACTTCAGAAAAAAAGGTAAGTTTTAAAATTACATAGTATGTAGTTTACTCCAGAAATGGATAGTTTCACCACGTAAAAGATCGTAAGGAGATGAAATTTGGTGGGATCGTAAAATGTACCGTCTTGATCATGACCCTGAGTTTGCGACCTTGGGGGAAGACCGCCATCTTGAAAATATGGCGCTCAACATAAGTTTTTTTTTGCAAATATCTCCGTTCCTATTGATCCTAGAAGAAAAAAGTAAATTAATAAATTGAACAGCTTAAAAATTGTACGTAAAATATATTGTATGAATTTTTCCCGTCTGACCAACAGTTTTCAAGATACAACGCGTCAAACGCAAGGTAATGTAGCGGTAGAGCATTTTTGCACCTGTCTCCTTAAACGATATGTGCAAAGCAATTTCAACATAAATATTATTATCAAACGCATTGATGCAGTTTTCTACATTATATTTTGTAGGGACACGCCTAGTTCCTTAATGGGCACGATATTTATCATTTCATTTTGTAGCTCATTTCCACACGATCCATTAGGTAGCGCCTAATGGTGCGTTTTTTAAAACGTGGTATCCCCCGTAGGCTTAAGCCACCAAATTATTACTTTTAAGTACGTTTTGGACGTTTTAGTTGCGGAAGGATTGGTGCATTGTCGTCTGAATCTTCTTTACCATTATAATCACTTTCCATAGCATTTTCATTTGGTTTTCTAAAAGATTCTTCTCTTCTATATTCACATCACCTTCCTCAAGCACTTCGGGATTCTTTTCGAAGAAAGGCCCATTTTGCGGTAACCACATGCCATTCCACAACCCGTTTTGCACTTGCACGAGATACGTTTAAGCAAAAAATCCGGAGCAGGTTGTTTAGTGTTTCGCGCAGCATCGACTCCAGTCTGCCTCGCCGTTCCTCATTTAGGTTGAGGTGACTGAGTCCAGTGTCAAAATTTAAAAAAAGTGTTTAGTGCAAAAGTTTTTAAAAATGTGTAGTTTAGTTAAGCCTGTCTTAGATATATACAATTTTATGACCTAATTTTATCCATCTGCGATGGAGTTTAGGTTAAGCTGTTTTGTCTTTAATCCGAACCAGTCCCATTCCGCCCGACCTTGCAATCCGCCACCACAAACAACGCGGTGGTTGCACGGTCGGTCCCAGGGTGGGTTGTGGGGAGGCAGATGTAAATTTTAATTATTAATAAAATAGTACTGAATTGAATTGAATTGAGTCCTGTCTGGGTTTTCCGCCAGCCATACTCCACTGCATTTTTTTCAACCCGACGCTATAACTGGACTTTGTGGTAAATCTGTAGGCAATGTTGCCGCGTAGCATCTCTTGTTGGTGGCTGTGAGACCAAGTTGATCTTGTTTTTCAGCACCGATCGTTCGAAATTCCTGTGTCGTAGGAAATCCAAGGTATCGGTTTCGTAACATCGACTATACAGCGTTACCAAAAATGCTTCTTCCGCAGTGGCTAGTGCATCGAAGTCTGCATGTGGATCTTGGAAGGTTTCAATAATTTCAAACAACCTGTTGTTTTTCGCAAGAATACCTATTGCACGTTGTATCACAATCGCTGAATGTATGCAAGAACAAAATATTTTTGCCTACAGAATTTACAAACTGTAGACTGTGCGATGAAGATATTGTCATGCTCGCTCGCCAGTGCAGTCATCAGAACTAATAAATTTACATCTTCTACTACAATATACACTGTTGAATAGGACGAAGGCATATCAATAGCTCTTTGAATTATGAGTTCGCATCTTCTGGTGCATGCATAACTGTAAAGTTATGGCCGTCTAATTTTTTTGCGAGCATTGACATCAAACGTCGTTTATTCGAGTCTCGAGATAAAAACTTTTCTTGAGGCTTGGTGGGAACCAGCGCTTCGTCGAAAATAATATAAGCTACAGAATGATGCTTCGCACGTCGATATCGTTCAGCACTTTTTGTGCTTTTGCTAGCTGCATCATCTGGGTACCCATCAAATATGACAGTTGCACTGGAAGCATAATGTCTGTGTACATAGTCCACGTAGTTTGTGCAAATTGTTGCGAAAGACTCGCTGCGCCCGCTGCGGTCCCATATGACCCGATGTAACAAAAAACCACTATCGATAACATGCCGCTTAATGTCTGGTTCATTTGCGCATACCATCTGGAATTGGTTGGTAGGGTGGTCAATAAAAATTATTGAACCACAGCACTTAGACCCCATTGGGCCCCTTGTACATCCTCCCTGAAGGCAGACCCTCGTCTAGGCCTCTAACCAATCTAATCCTGCGAAATAGCTGGGCATTTCCCTAACATCGGCCAAAATAGGTCAATTTTTTCCCAAAATGGATTCCCTGATTGATGAGACGGCAGAACAGTCACAGAGTACATGTTGAACCGTCTCATCTTCTTGTTCACAACCTCTACAGAGAGGTGTTTCACTTAATTTCATATTATGTAGATGTTTCCTTAAAGGACAGTGTCCAGTCTGGATTCCCGTTATAAAACGAAGGTTCCTTCTAGACATTGCCAGGTAGTCCATTGCTGTATTGTTGGGATATTTTAGTAGTTCCCTAGCAAGCTGACAGCTGTTTGTTTCATTCCACAGTTTCTTGAATTCATTGTGGGTGGTGTTCTCTTTAATTATGTATGTTATCATCATGATCGGTAATAGACTGGCCGGGCCTGGTCCAAAGATACTTAGGCCTGCGGCCTTCTTGGCCAGTCTGTCGGCTACTTTGTTGCACACTGTGCATGTCCTTTCACCCAGCATACCAGTATGTTATTCATGCTGGAGGCACCCACAAATGCTTGGTGACATTCCCATACTGCTCCTGTGGTAATTTTGTAACTTCTCAGAGCTAGTAATGATTGTATACAATCTGTGTAGATCCTGATTGTTTTGCCCATTTTGCGGACAATTTCTTTTGCAGTTATGGTTATGCCCGCCAGTTTCGTTTATACTACGCTTGCTCGTCCATCCATAGCCTATTTATATTGGATTTGCAGACTTCTGGAGTATATTCCTTCTCTTTTGATTCGTCTATGAAGATGTTGATCACACCTTCGACAACAGTCTCGTTCTCACTATTCGTCTGTATTATGTAGGGTCTGTCAAAGACAAATCGGGGAGAAATGCCATCAGTGCACGCCTGTAAAAGAGGCGTCTTTCTGACAGCCTCGTTCCACAGGCGACTTCTGGCCCCTCCACAGCCTACATTTGGTTGTATGCCAACGGATTTGAGGTATATCATTGTTGTTAGAGCCTAGATATATATATGTATATATATATCTAGTGGTGTCAGACACAGCATTACCTCCATAGCTCTCGTTGGCGTTGTTCGCATAGCTCCGGTTATGATTAGGCAAGCAGCTCTCTGCACTTGGCTGAGCTTGACCTTAGCTGTAGTCTGTTTGCTCTTAGGCCACCACAGCTCTATAGGTTATCATTGGTCTTATGACGGCAGTTTATATCCACAAGACCACTTTGGGTTTCATTCCCCAGGTTTTCCCCACGATCCTGCAGCACTGCTCATAAGAAATGTAAGCCTTCTTTAGTCTTCTGTCTATGTGAAGATTCCATGTTAGTTTGGCACCGAAGGTTACCCCAAGGTATTTCACTTCTGATGCGAAACTTAAGTGCTGTATCTAGGAGGGCAGGCGCCTTCAATGCTCCCAGTTTCCTTTTCTTTGTGAAGAGAACCATTCCTGTCTTCCTGGGATTGACAGACAGGGAGTGTTCTTGGCACTATTTTTCAATTATTCTTAGGGCCCCCTGCATTCTTTCACAAAGGACTCCTTCGAATTTTCCGCTAAGCATGATTGTTAAATCATCTGTGCAGGCAATTCTGTGGAATCTTTCTGAATTGAGGCGGCACAAGAGGCTATGAAGGACGAGGTTCCATAGCAGTGGTGATATTACACCTCCCTGCGGACAGCCTCTCGCGACCATTACTCGTACAGAAGCATCTCCCACACTGATTTGTATAGCTCTCTTCGAGATCATGTTGGATATCCAGCTTCCCATGATCGTCGCTGTAATTTTTGGAAAGGTGGTCCTGTCGAACGCACCTTCTATGTCTATGAGGACACCTAGGGTGGACTTTTTATTGTCCAAGGATCTCTCAATCCGAAATGCGACTGCATGGAGGGCGGTGTCGGTGGATCCCAGGGTGTATGCGTGCTGGTTAGAATGTAAAGGAATGAATTTTACTACAACATCCCTTATGTATCGCTCACATAGCTTCTCCATCGTCTTGAGTAGAAACGAGGTTAAGCTAATAGGTCTATAGGCTTTGGAGGTGGTATAGTCCATCTGCCCTGCCTTTGCGATAAACACAACTTTCACTTCTCTTCATGTCTCTGGAATATAAAGGTGTGCTAAGAACGCCTTAAATACCCCAAAGGTGCGGCAGTAATTCATCCAGTCTCCATTGCGGTAGGACGGGATAGATACCGTCAATGCCTGGCGACTTCAAAGGGCGGAGAAGCTCTGTATTGCCCATCTTATTTTGTCCTCACTCACTACTTGGTTAGCCATTTGCCAATCCAAATCCGAGGGTTGGGTGTCGACTTCACTTGGTCACTCCTTCTATTCTGTTATCACAGATCCCGGGAAGTGAGTCTCCAGAGTAACTCTAGATTTTCACGAAAGTCGCTGGTTCTTGTACCATCACTCCTTTTTAAGAAGCAGAGGTCATGGTGTTTTTCTTTGGCGAGGATTTTGCATAACCTAGTAGTCTGCGAGTAAACTTCGATTTCCTCACAGTAGATCTTGTCAGTTTTGTTTTGTTGAACGAAGTCCTAGCGTTCTTCCTCTTCTTGAGATCAGTCAGCCCTTGAAACCACCACTTGGTGGCCTCTTTGGGCTGTTGCGAGGACCTCAAGGGGCAGGATATTTGAAAAGCTTGTTTCATGGCTGTTTGCAAGATTTTGACATATTGCTCTATTTCGCCACTAATTATGGGTATCCTCTTATTAGCCCCTTCAAAGTTCTCCCTGAGTTGACATCGATATTTATTTCTATCAGTTCTCCGGGAATCTCGGAATGGTTTTTTGAGTGCCTCGATGAGATTAATTTCAAAGTTTATCCATTGATGGTCTGATAGTGTTACACAATCAGACATATACCAATTCTGGATTAGGCCGGATATACGCCACGTTTGACTTCTAGTGTTAATAAATGTCGCTGTACAGCCCCTATCATTTACGCAAAGGTTGTTACTGGTAATATAATCATAAAGCGACTCTCAATTATTGTGAGAGCTGTCTTATTCTCTCACACAACTCTTCCCTATTTGTTAGTCTTGTCCTATAGACTTTAGACTTGGGAGCCCACTCTATGAGAGAACTATTGTGGTTTATCCATCCATTGTCAGTAAATCCACTCCCGTCCAATAAGAGCGTTATTAACTGATTAAGGCCCGAAAGTGTTTATCGCGCATGGGAATATTTATTCAGCGGATAAAGTAATAGTTATCTTCCTGATCGTTTGGGTAGCAGGTAACTGATAACTGAAGGATATAATCGTATAACCATAAAAATACAACAATACGTTAATAGAGTTTCTAAAATATTACTTCATTTTGATTTCGCAGGTTAATAAAAATTAAAAAATTGTTATCACATTCCGTGTAAACTAGTGAAATTAAGAATACTTATACATCAGTATTGTCAGCATTTATTATCTGTTGGTTATATATCTGACAGATGCGGAAAATCTTAATAAACCGCTTTCTTGCAATTTTATTTTGTAACTATTATGAACTGAGAGATAAGTAACCAACATATGAAATCGTGGATTGATAGACCAGTTCTAAATATGAGGGAACACAGGTAGTTTTATCGTGTTGTTTATGTAAATAAAGAGCTCTTTTACAACTTAAATTTTCAATACTTACCTTAAGAACGAATTTGAACATTTTCGTTGTGTCTGCCTTTGTTTAAAATGTTAGAAGTTGTAGTTACAGCGATATGCAGGTGAGTTATATCGTAAATGGTGCCTCCTCGAAAATTAAGTTGAGGATCCGAATATTTTTCAAGAAATTAATTCGATTTACCCAAAATATCGTCTGTTTCATCTCCAGGTGTCTGCCCTATATATATATATATATATATATATAATAAATAAATTAATAGTAATTACCATAAAATCCTATCAGTGTGGTCTATTTAAAACAATATATCAGAATTACTTTTGGAATTGCTAAAATTCTTATTTTTTATTTTCTATTTTAGGAACGTACTTTTAGGTCATAAAAAAATTAATCATTGGACAGCAATAAAAGCTATTTGTAATCAAATTACCCTTGATAAAAACGAACAATTGTCAAAAACCGATCTGCAATATTTTATAAAACAGGTAATCCAAATACTTATTATGTACCTATAATCAATTGCAATAAAATGATCGAAATAGAATAAATTTGTAGTGTTTTATATTTTAATTATATTTTCGATATGTCCTGGAGGTTCGCCACTTTTTTGTAATACTAGAACATCCACAGTAATTATAGAACCAAGTGCAAATTATGTTGTTTACTTAATGGTGCAAGTCCATTTGTCAAATACATTTTATTTTAGCTCGTAGATGGTAACATCAAGAACCAAGTGAAGCTAAATAAATTTAAATCGTTAGTGGATTGGTTGTCTGAGATATCTGTTGAAAACGCCGAGTTTACAGAAGAAGATGTAATAAATGAAGCATCTACTTTTATTCACGCTGTAAGTTTACCAACTTACTTTATGATAAAGGACCTAGTAGGTTTATTGTGGTGTTCTATCCATATTCTTTTAATCTTTTATGAGTGTTTCTACCAGAGGAAATTATTAAGACTGAAAACCAGTCTTATTCGTCTCCCAATGATGTTGACATAGTTAGTGAAACGCGTGTAGAGCAGTGTATTCAAGTGTAATATTTTGGTGTTTTGTAAAAGTAATTTTTAGGCACCAAAGATATCGATTATTGAAAATAGTTCTCATACGAAAACTCCCCCACCACCAGGACCAGTAAGGTTGTCTCCTTAAACAGGACTCTGCACCATAAAACTTGAAGGAGGTTCTCAGATGTCCATTGAAACATTCCGCAACTCTTGGTCTTTCTTCTAATATCCTACTTATAATCCGATGCAATTAGTGCCCTACCCGGAACAGATTAACATTCAAATGAAACCAAGCCAGATAGTTAGCTTTATTAGGTAATAATTAACATACCAAAAGTCCCCATGCCTTCGTTTTGCATAAGACCGCCATCTTGGATTTTGTGTTTCTGTATTAAAAATCTTAATTCAAAAACTGTTAATAATTCAAGAAATTATGTAATTCAATAATTTGTTGTAAATTAATTTATGAATCTTTTGATGCCAAGAAGACTTTTATACCTTTAACAATTCTCGAGATACAACTAATTTTGCTGAATAATAAACGGAAAGTTGTTTGACAGTTTTCGTCTTCTAATGATGAAATTTTTAATCAATATATTAACTACGTCTGATATCACTATGGCTTAAGTTGTACAATTATTTTTGATGGCTATGATTCAGTGACTACTAAAACAAAAGAACAATTAAGAAGAAGTGGTAAGGCATCTAGCGCTGATGTTGTTATCTCTAAGACTACCGTACTGACAATTAATCAGGAGAAGTTTTTTAATAATGTAAATAACAAAAGCAGTTCATCAAAGCTTTAATAGTGACATTTCTAAATACTGGATTCTCAGCTATCCAAACAAATGATGATGCTGACCCTGAGATTGTTAGATCAGCTATACCTTTGCAAGAAGAGAATGATTGTGTAACTCTTGTTTGGAGAAGATACTGATCTGTTAGTCCTGTTGAAATATTTTGTAAAGTCTGACGGTATATTTATGCTACGTCCTGGTAGACAGGGCAAGCCAGATACAGTGAGCAACATTTTCGAAGTGCAAAATTTATTAGGTGCAACGAAAGAAAATATATTATTCTTACGTGCAATGACGGGGTGTAATACCACTTCAGGTCTTTTAAACAAGGGAAACTAAAAGCAATTAAAATATTGGGAAAAGACTGTCACCTTCATAACTTAGTATTTATAAGAACAAACAGTGTAAAGTGGACAATCTTTTCAAAGTCGGTGATAAATTTTTGATTACACGTTTATGGCAAAACAGAAGTATCAAAAACTTGAAATGATTTACGATTTACAAAATTTAATAATTTAACGGCGCGCCAAAGTCTAAACAATAATTTTCAAATAGCTGTTTTACCCCCGACAACAGATTCTGCTAAATTCCATTGTTTAAGAGTTATTTATAGTTCACGAATGGCTTGGGAACATTCTTAACCCAGAGGAATGGGGATGGAAAAAAGGGTGGCCTGCTTGTACCTGAGACCACACGACCACTCTGATGCCAGTGGCACCAAAATTTATTTTAAATTTTCTGAAATTGAAAGAGCGACTGTAGGAAATTATGCAGTTGTAAAAAACCCAATATCTTATTCTGTTCAAATCTCTGTGGCAAATGTAATGGCAATGCATGCGACAATATTCGACAACCAATGGAAAATAGTGATTTAGATAATGATAGTTTTTAAGAAGGTTTTTAATAATGTTTTTGCTCTTTTTTTATAATATTGTAAAGTACAAAATATTCCAATAAAAACCATGTATAATTTTTACTATATTTTAATCTATTTTAGCTTGAAACTTTAAAATCAGTAATATATAATTGGCCTCAACTTTTTATTAAATAAAGATAAATATGTATAACCAACAGCATTTAATACAGTTTTCCATGTACTTTAATTTTTGTCTCTTACCTTTTTTGAATTTGTAATAGTTTTCGAAATATAAGAGATTTTTTTGAATGTCCTAAGGCTCAAGATGGCGGACCGAATTTGCGGGTCTTATAAAAAACGGAGGTATGGGGACTTTTAGTATGTTAATTACTACCTTTAAAGCTAACGATCTGCACTGGTCGAATGTTAATTTGTTCCAGGTCACATATAAGTAATTTTAATTGTATTTTACTATTAATTTTGTTTCTTGGCAGATTTTGTGATGATTTTCAAAAGATACGTGTGGTAGAATAAACCTATAAAAGATATCTAATAGGTATTTTTTAAATCAACATTTATTTAATTAAAATAGACGTTTGATGAAAATAAACCAGTTGAATTCACTAGTCAAGTTAGATTTTTATATAAATTTCAAGCATATAATATGATCTCGAATCAACAGCAAAAGTTTAGACTTTTTTTCGGTTGTCTCTCCCTATTAAGCACAGTTCAAATGAATCGCTATTTTTGTTGATCATTCATTATAAAATATTTACATTTTATATTTCTATGAAGAAAGACCACATGAAAAGTATAAACAAAATTATAGAATGTTTGGTTAAGAACAGTGCATCAAGGTTTTTATAATTAGTTACCCAATTTCAATCAAAATGTTTTTGGTCCTCCGTAGATAAATAAAATAAAATTTCATTTTTCTTCGAATGTCAAAAGAACATGGCTTTAATGACATGTCTTATGAGCTTAAACTGTTATTTCTCCGACACATCAACTGAGCGGAAGTAGAAGCCTTTTACTTCCGTTCATTCTGAGCGGCAGTAAGGGTACTTAAAGAAAAAATAGCACTGTTTATTTAATTCACATTCGACGTTTCTTGAGTAAAGTGATTTTTTGTGTCTCGGCTGTTCTTGCCGAGCTCGCTTCGCTCGTCAGTCAAGTACATCCTCAACGCAACGTTTACTCCATATAAAACAATATACTAGCATTTATATTAGCATAATATAATAATTATTTTTATAGAGTTATGACACAGTTCGTGCAGCCTTGGGTTACTCATTATACTGTTTAGCCAAACACCAAGATGCCCAAGAAAAAGTAATTCAAGAACTGGATAGGATTTATAATCATAAAGGAAATGGTATTACTATAAACGAATTAAATGAGATGAAGTATTTGGAGCAATGTATAAAAGAATCAATGAGAATATATCCTAGTGCACCGTTTTTCCTAAGGCAGCTTACTCAAGATGTAACATTAGGTAAGCGATATTCTTGATTACATGATTTATTAAGCTATTGCGACAAATTATAGCAAGTGGATTGGATGTCACTCCTCAGAATCTAAAGTAAAACAGGTTAAGAGTACGCTACAGAGTGTTATATTTGTTATTCTACTAAAATCACATTTTGATATGATTGGTATTTATCCTTGCTTTCTTCAGCATGGAATTGAGGAACTTATCCCATGCTTGCGAAGCATATTAGCTTGCTATAAGCTACACTCTTTGGTTTATTCCCCAAACCTGGAGGGAAGCCAAAGTGGCGGTTATTTAAAAATAGACAGGCGACCACCAGACGAACGTAAGCCATATCGCTCAATTAGTTTCATCTCATTTGGAGAAAATACACTGCTTCACTCAAAAAAATTTGCCCGTCAAATCGGCAAATTAAAAATAAATTCTCTACATGGCCTAGCCAAAGGCATTGAAAAGACATTTATGGCAAAGGAAGTGGCTACGTTTGCTTTTGCAGATATAGAGGGTGCTTTTGACAACACTTCCTATGAATTCATAAAAAGAGCGGCGGAGAAAAGGGGAATACAGCCTCCAATAATCAAATGGATACGATCCATGCTACGGAATAGAATAACCACCACAAATATGGGGGATGAGTCAGACACAGTGACTGCAGTCAGGGGTTGTTCATAAAGTAGTGTTGTATCACGCTTGCTGTAGTTAATGGTGGTTGATTGTCTCTTCCATAAATTGAGAGTAATTCTGGCTTCTACGCTCAGGTTCATGCCAATGACCTGGTCGTGACCGTGAGAAGTAAACATGAGAGTATGATCTCAAACCTCATGCAAATTGCCTTAAATATAATATCCTAATGGTGTTCGTCAGAGGCACTTAGTGTCAATCCAAGCAAGTTATTGTGCTATTCACTAAAAGAATAAAACTAAATTTGAGGGTGCCTACGTTGAATGGACCAGTGATGAACCGCTCCAGTGACGTTAAGTATCTAGGAGTAATCCTGGATCAAAAATTTAACTGGAACTTGCAGGACACTTACAAAGCAACAGCAACTATTTGGACGTGCCGCAGGCTGTTTGGTAAGACTTGAGGCCTCAAGCCGAAAATGCTACATTGGTCCTGCCTTTCAGTTGTCAGACCCACCTCCTCTTCAATTGTATATGTGGATTTAAGCAGCACTTAGTGCTTTAAATTCAAACCAAGCGATCGGTTGGTCATTTAAGAATTTTGGAGCTTACCCATTTTGAGTCCATGACCAAACCCAGTGCCACAATGGCAATCAAGCAGGATTTTGACTGCCCTTTTGATGTGCTGATTGAAAGCAGTGAAGCGAGCAGGATCGAAGCATTGTGGTTGGAGAAAGGGTCACTCATCTAGTAGTCTAGTCTAGTAGTAGTCTAAAATTGCCTGGGAATGTAGATAATCTCTGAAGTAACTGGCTAATAACAACAAGGTTACCTTGATGTTGTTGCCAGGGTATGAGGAAATAGAAGGAAATTAATTAGCTGACAGCCTTGCAAAAAGGAGCTGAAGCGCCACTTTTGGATCCATTTTGTGGCTTATCCAAGGGACACGTAACAGATTCAAAAATGGGAAATGGAACAGAAAAAGTCCTGCTAGAGGAATACCCCAGGTCAAAGAAAAACTTATAATATGTTCGGTAAAGAATGCCGCAAGGCATCTCGAACTCAAGAGGTCCGAATTAAGGCTGATCACAATCTTTCTAGCAGGCCACTGCTCCTTGAGATACCACCTCAAGAACATGGGTAAGGCAGTAGATGATAAATGCAGATACTGGGATGCTGGAACTGAGACTGCGGAACATATACTTTGTGAATGCAAGGTTAAAAACGATAAACTGTTGTATATATATTCCTGCTCTACTATTGCCCATGGTCTGGATTATTAGAATAAACTTAATATACTTAGATTGGCCGTGTCGTTTCATTGTAATTATCATTTGGTAAGTTTGGGAGTTACATACTCAAATATTTCGGGTTTTGTGCATTTGATTTGAATTATAAATTTACCTAGCGCCCAGATTTATTTGCCCAGTGGGACATATATATTTAAATTTGTCAACCTATGTAAAGAACTCTGCTTGTCTCCTCTGTTGCCTAGTCGGAGCAGACCCGCTGACACCACGGCAGCTGGTTTAATATGTAACTCAACTTTGAGTAGTCGTAAAGGTAAGTTGTATGTTATATTATTTTGGCTGTTATCCCTGGGATAACAATTGCCATTGCACAGTAAAAACTAAAAAACCAGATATCCAACCAAACCAACCAACCAAATTTGGCTTTTATGAGATTCTGTTCTTTTAAGAAGCAATTAAAAAATAAGGGTTAACAAAATTGCCAAATTTCAAACTTTCATATCTCGCTTGTTTCTAGACCATATTGGATGAACCCCCAAAAATATTTACTGGAGCTTTTTTCTATTCATTAGTACCCCCAAATCGTATGATGGAATGCAAAAAATAACCCTTCAATCACTATGACGTCACGGTAGTCTGACTGATTCCTAACTGGGTACGGGGAGAATTCTGCTGTATTAATGTTAAATAAAATTCTGTTCATTCATTGTTTTCAGCCCTCCTGAACCGAGGAAAATGTTTTTAAAATATTTCTGTCTGTTATCTGTCACTGTGGTCGCACCTAGAGCCCAAACTACTGAATCGATTTTGTTCAAATTTTGAATTTGGAAGGCCACATCGTGAGGAGAATTAGCAAACTCGATCCTAGCTGAAACACAGGATGAGTTAATCCTTAAAAATCAATTAATAAATGGAACATATTTTTGTATAAAATAGTTTCAACGATTTAAATCAAATTTAACATATGGATACTCCGTTAATACTAGTATGAAATAACACGATAAGTACCTGTAAAAAATGAAGCTGCAGTGGAGTAAGATTAAGATAATTAAGTATATAATTTTTTAAAAAATGGTTCTAATAATTTATATCAAATTTGCCACATGGATACTTCCTTAGTGCCAGTATAAGATGTCACTAGTTGCTCCTAGAAAATACAGGGCGGGATGTTGTAGGAGATATCACTTAGAGAACGAAACAATTTTTTTCACTTAAATAGCTCTAACGATTATAGTGAAATTTAAAACATAGGTACTTATTTTGTACTAGGATGAGACGATACGAGTAGTTTTTTCGAGAAACTCGTGGGGCTGCAAGGGGTAAGATTTAAAGAATAACTTTGTATTTCTCTAAACCGGCTCTAACAATATTGATTGAATCTAACACACGTATAAGTACTTAGTATCAATATGATATGAGATTGCCATAACTTGCCGTTTCCAGAAGATTTAGGGATATGTTTCAAGGCATATTTTTTTCTAAAACGGCTCTAATAATTTTCTTTAAATTTAACATTTTAACTCTGTTTTTATCCCATTGAAAGATGGGAAAACTAGATACTTCTGAAAAATAGGGAAGATTATGAAGGGTAGTGTTTAAGGAGATAAATAATTATCTTCTCCAAAACCATACTAGCAATTATCAATAAATTTAATATATATTAATGTGTTATATACGGTCGTGAGCAAAAAAAAAATAGAACAAGTCTTATAATAGTATTTTGCTTAAATCTAGTTGTGAACATCTAACATTAATTTTTGTGACATTGTCAGTTAGTTGTCATAATTTATTGCAAGTGTGCAAAAAACTAATATGCCTCATATAAGCGATTTAGTTAAATCTGGAGTTATTGCTAAAGCAGAAAATGGATGGTCAATGAGAAAAATGGCACTGCGTTATAATATTGACAAAAATTCGGTGTGTAACATTTTAAGAAAGTGGAGAATAAACGGTACAATTAGTAGAAATCCTGGATCAGGGCGACGAAGGATATCAACTCAACAACAAGATTTGCAATTGGTAAATGCTTTAGTAGAAAATCCATTTTATTCAGTTATTCAGGCTGCTGAAGAAACGAATTTTCCTGGATCGAGTAGTAATGGTCGCCGGCGAGTAAGAGAATCGGAGCTACGCTGTCATGCAGCAGCACAGAAATACTTACTTAAGGCTGAACATAAAGAAGCTCGAGTAGGATTTGCGCTTGAATTTTTAGCGCATGATGTAAATTTTTGGAACAATGTAATCTTTACAGACGAAAAAACTTTCCAGTCAACACACAGTGGTCGTATTCGTGTTTACCGCCCTCCGAATACTCGATTCGATGAGAAATATATATCTAACAATGATAAAAGTTGTGGATTTTTCATCAATATGTGGGCTTGGATATCTACACGTGGTCCTGGTGTTTTGTGGCATATTGAGGAAAGATTTAATAGTGAAACGTATATTAGGATCTTAGACAATATTATGTCCCCTTCTGTGTCACAATTATTTCCTAATAATGAGTTCATATTTCAACAACACAATTGTTCCGTTCATACTGCTCATCCCGTAACTAACTGGTTTCAAGATAACAACTCAATGTTCTTAACTGGCCCAGTCATAGTCCAGATCTTAACCCTGTGGAAGAAGTATGGGGACTACTCGTAAGAAGTATCCAAAAACGAAATGTGAGACCACGGAATGCAGAAGAATTACTGGAAATAGTAAATAAAGCATGGGAAAATATTATATTATAAATAGAAATGGTGCAATACGGAAATATTAATAGTTAGTTTCTTGTTAAGTAGAACATCCTTTGTCCTTTGATCCAGGATTTCTACTAATCATACCGTTTATTCTCCATTTTCTTAAAATTTTACATACCAAATTTTTGTTAATGTTATAACGCAGTGCAATTTGTCTCATTAACCATCCATCATTTATTATAGCAATAACTACAGCAATAAAATAAAAAAATAAATTAAAATGATATCTGTTTTATTTCGGTTACTCATTACATATTCAAATAGAGACAGATTTACATTAGAAAAAAAAAGTTGTCCTATTTTTTTCTGCTCACGACAGTACTATTGTTATTTTATTAAATTTGCCACGCGTTGGGCGTGATATAATATAATACATTATATACAAACTTTAAAGGCGTGATTTGATTTATGTAATTATGTATACCAATGTTATAATTTAATTGTTCCACATGTGCAAAATAAAATAATCTACTCTTTATCTTAGGGCCAATGCTGTTGTTATACTAATCTGCACACACCTCAGATGTACGCAACGTTGCATACCATTTCATACCAATAAATTTTATAATGTGCCAATTTTATTAACGCTTCAATAAAATTAAACAATTAAACAGTCGTTCATTGAAATAAATAAATCTTTATTGTGTTCAAAAAAAGATTTTACACACCAAAGGAAGAGGTTAGCCTAAGCTATCTTCCACCACTCCAAGAAAAAATTATATATGTACGTGGTATAATATTATACCAAGAAACCCTACAAAAGAAATTTTTAAGTAAATAATAATTGGTAAAAAGATGTATAATATACATTCATATAATAAACAATATTAATAACTGTTCAAATGAACTTTTAGAGGGCAGAATATTAAAACATAATATTTTTAGTCGCAAATTTCTCTACAAAATCCTTATTTTACTATAAAGAACGTAACCAGACTGCAATCAACAGCTACTCTCCACGCTATGTGCTCCGCCGAGCGCTTAACTACAAGTTACAAGCCTGGCGCGTTAAGTCTAATAATTATATATTACCAATAGAATGCTGATGCTTCGATTGCAACAAACACCAGCCGAAAGACTAATCTTACTTAAAGGAGCTCTCGTGCTGGTCGTCCCATATCACTTGCAGACTGCAGTTTCGAGCTGTTGGCTCTCGTCAGTGTGAGGTACGCATATGACGAACGACGAGAAAGTTGTTATCCCCTTCTGCGGGGTACTTACGGTTTCCACCTTGTGGTGCTTGCCGTGGTGTACTAGTGTTTTACGTCGCAACTTGCTCTATAGTGAGCTTGGCATGTTTACAGGTTAAGTTGTTTGGTTGTTTTGTTGTAGTGTAATTTGACAGAATTTGTATTGCTGATGGGTATTATGTTAGTTGGTTATTGCTACATTTAATTCATTCGATGACGACCGACACGAGGATCTTTGGACTATTTGTTACATCTCCGTATTCTTAGGATAGCGACATGCAAAATAATCATCAGGCACCATCTAGCGGTCCAGTGTCTGTAGCAATCGAATAAATAGCCTGACTGTGCTTAGCATAGTTCAAATGTGCTTTTAGAGGGCAGTATATTAAAACATAACATCTTTAGTCATAAACTCCTCTATAAAATCCTTATTTTACTATAAGGAACGTAACCATACTGCAATCAACAGCTACTCTCCGGGCTACGTGCCCCGCTGAGTGCTGAATTACACGTTACAGACCTGGCGTGTTAAGTGTAATAATTGCATATTATCAACAGAACGCTGATGCTTCAATTGTAACAAACACCAGCCGAAAGACTGATCTTACTTAAAGGAGTTCTCGTGCCAGTCATCCCACATCACTTGCAGATTGCAGTTTCGAGCTGTTGGCTCTCGTCAGTGCAAGGTAGACATATGACGAACGACGAGAAAGTTGTTGTCCCCTTCTGCGGGATACTTACGGTTTCAACCTTGTGGTACTTGCCGTGGTGTAATAGTGTTTTATGTCGCAACTTGCTCTATAGTGAGCTTGGCATGTTTACAGGTTAAGTTATTAGGTTGTTTTGTTGTAGTGTAATTTGGCAGAATTTATATTGTTGATGGGTTTTATGTTAGTTGGTTATTGTTACATTTAATTCAATCGATGACGACCGACACGAGGATCCTTGGATTATTTGTTACATCTCGGCATTCTTAGGATAGCGACATGCAAAATAATCATCAGGCGCCATCTAGCGGTCCAGTGTCTGTTGCAATCGAATAAATAGCCTGACTGTGCTTAGCATAGTTCAAATGTGTTTTAGAGGGCAGTATATTAAAATATAACATCTTTAGTCACAAACTCCTCTATAAAATCCTTATTTTACTATAAGGAACATAACCAGACTGCAATCAACAGCTACTTTCCGGGCTACGTGCCCCGCCGAGCGCTGAATTACAAGTTACAGGTCTGGCGTGTTAAGTGTAATAATTGCATATTATCAACAACGCTGATGCTTCAATTGTAACAAATACCAGCTGAAAGACTGATCTTACTTAAAGGAGTTCTCATGCCAGTCGTCCCACATCAATTGCAGATTGCAGTTTCGAGCTGTTGGCTCTGGTCAGTGCAAGATAGCCATATGACGAGCGACGAGAAAGTTGTTGTCCCCTTCTGCGGGGTACTTACGGTTTCCACCTTGTGGTGCTTGCCGTGGTGTAATAGTATTTTATGTCACAACTTGCTCCATAGTGAGCTTGGCATGTTTACAGATTAAGTTGTTAGGTTGTCTTGTTGTAGTGTAATTTGGCAGAATTTGTATTGTGGATGAGTATTATGTTACTTGGTTATTGCTACATTTAATTCATTCGATGACGACCGACACGAGAATCCTTGGACTATTTGGTAAATTTCGGTATTCTTAGGATAGCGACATAATCAGTAGGCGCCATCTAGTGGTCCAGTGTCTGTTGCAATCGAATAAATAACCTGAGGGGGCTTAGCATAGTTCAAATGTGCTTTTAGAGGGCAGTATATTAAAACATAACATTTTTAGTCGCAAACTACTCTATATAATCCTTATTTTACTATAAGGAACATAACCAGACTGCAATCAACAGCTACGTTCTGTTGGTTATGCAATTATATTTCGTACCTTACCAATAATTTTTTATATTAGTTTAAATTATATACATTTTTCAAAACTCCAATGCCAATAACTTTTTACTTTTTATTTATATATTAGTTCTTTATTATAACTTTCTCCTTTTTAAATAAATAAATTTTTATTCATAATATTTTAGTACTGTTATGTTAGATGTTCTATTAAGTTTCTATTAACTTATTTTTAACTATAGATTGACAACATGCAGTCACTAATCCTTTCATCTTATAAAATTGTTTCCTTGTGGTCTTGTGTCTGAGGATGTAAAGTAAGTTTTTGTTCACGAAACCGGTAACACAATAAAAAGAATTTTGTGAGATCTGATTCTTTTTTCCCACCAGAAATGAATTATTACTCATATGGGCTCAATCTACCTTCGTTTAAACTTTTCTGTTAGTGATAACAAAAATATCCTCCCAATTGATTTTATTCTTTAAAACACAACTGAATTTACATCGATGTCGTGTTTAGTAAAAGCCTCAAATGCATCGAAGACAGTTCCTGAACAAAAGTTAGTTTGTGTCCACTAAGCGGGAAGAATATTTTCCCTGTGTTAATTTAGTTCACACAAGACTTTCAGAAGTAATCTATTGTCTCCTATTTCTACACTGATATTTTTTGGGTTTGATTATATTTTCTTAAAATATAACATTCTACTGTTTCAGGTAATTATGTGTTGCCAGCAGGTACCAATATTGCCATAAGTCCAATGCTACTACATAGACTGCCACATTTATTTCCTGAACCTTTAAAATTTGACCCAGAGCGATTTTCTACAGAAAATTTAAGTAAGATAGACCCATATGCGTTTATTCCATTTAGCAAAGGACCTAGAAATTGCATAGGTAAATATTGACTTTTAATATTTCGCTGTTACTAGTTATCGGTTCAATAGTACTGAGTAGTTGTTCCATTCCACATCGAAAGTAAGCATTGACCTCTTGAAATTTGATTAATATATTAGATGCAAAAACAATAAATTTCAATCACTGATTGAAATATTGCCTGAGAGGGTTTCCGGTCGGTAACATGCGTTTATAATCAGTGCTTCATCTTGAACACGATACCCTAAAAAAAAGAATAATTTCCCATGTCTATGCACTGCTGCGTATTGGTCTAGATATATTACAATTGAAAATATTTTTTAGGGTACAAATATGCTATTTTGGAAATGAAAACGTTTATAGCTTCAGTTTTAAAGAATTACCGCATATTCCTTTCTCCTGGACATGAACATTTGAAATTTGCGTACAATGTTACATTAATAACAAAAGGTGGAATATGGTTACGTTTCAAGAAAAGAAATACCGATACTTAGAAGTATGTCACCAACGAAATCGGCTAACAATGGTACAACCACATGAGATAATAAATTAACATTATCATTAGTAGCGTTAATCAAGCACTAACAATTTTAAAACATTTTATACTGTGTATAATTATCAGAGGTTATTAAAAACATTTCAATAATTACAATTCTGTTTCCCTATACCTGAATTTAAACTACTAAAACTATCTATGAAGTGATAATTTGATCTAGCATCTCTATCTAAAACGTCATTGATTACCGATTCATTGTTTTCATGTTACAGGGCTTAATGCATATGCGACCCGCAACACACATTTGTGTTTCGCTGGCCACATATCGCCAAGCCGAGAGCCGTGGGTGGCAGAGATTTGGCTTCTGCTCGCCAGGAGCTGCTAGGAACGGTCACATGACTTCCGCCTTGTCAAAAGGTAGAAGGTGCTCCTGTGTTGTACGTTGCCGTAAATTTCTGAAACTTAATTATTTAAGTCATCTTAGGGGGCGAGCGTAGGTGCGTCTTTACTATGTACATACTTCGGTATGCGATGTAAAGCAACGACAGGCGTAGTTAGTACTTGGATTGGTGACCATTCCAACGGAAACCGCGTTCTCGCCTCACACATCTTCCAGCGGCTTGTATATCAGTGTATGCGCGGAAGCTATACAACCTTAGGCGAGGGTTGTATAGGAGATATACCATCCTTCGGAGGGGATGTAAAGCCGTCGGTCCCTTGTCTATTAAATGTTAGGCAAGTAAAAGATCCCTACTCTTCTTAAGGGAAGAGGTTCGGCAAAATTTCTGGTTGGGGGTAGCTCGTCTACAGGCATTGGTGTTAGGCCTCAGTAGCGGAAATAGGCCGACGTTAAATAAATGTATAAAAAAAAAAAGTCATCTTAGTGGATTTTGGGATTATTGGCAACGATAAGATTTTCTCCGTTTTGGTTGTTACTGTTTGTCAGAGTATTTTGTTGTTACGGAGGGAGTTTTATCCGTATTTGTGCAGGATTTAGGTGTACAGGTGAGTAACCTTACTATCACCATTTTTTCCGACCTTATACACGTATTTTAAAAATATATAGGCTGGTTGATCACTTTTTTTTAAAAGTATCTCGTTTGCTAGAGAGGCGGACTCGACCCTGTCAATTGAGCTGCAGCAATCTACCAGAATTCTATGTAGATTGAACCCTCTAGAGAGGTAAATTATTTCTTTTGTGAATCATATCTGATTTCAATTGCTCTCATTAGGCACGACTTATGTGCATTTCCACCTGCAAATGAAATGGATGTATCTTTATGTTCCACGGACTAGGCCAAAACGTCCACGGACTGTGCTAGAAAGTTCCAGGGTCTAGGCTGAAACGGTTTAGGGAGGCTATAAACCAACCACCATCGTCTGGCCCCCGAGGTCACCACCGTAGGGCTGCAGGGCCTCATCACTTGTTAACTTATGAGTATCGTACCATTTAGATAAGTGTTATTGTTTCCTGTGCCTGGAAACCATCTTCAATGGTTCTGCATAGCAGTGTCTGTTTTATCTTACCCTTGCATATATTTAAAAAATAAACAAAGATTTTACTCATTTATTACTAATTAAGACATTCTCTAATGTAACCCATTGCAGCCACATTTATTATAGTCAATCCTGACGCTTGTACACCAAGTGAAGCTCCACGAGGGAAATTTATCCTTATTTATTTTGCAACATATTTATCAGAATATAACTACACATCGCCAGGTTCATATTAGAGAACCATAAGTTGTTAATACCGTAATATACTTCATTTCAAGTAGACAGAAAGTGTCATTATTTCATCTGCGACCATTAAGAATGAAACACTCAGCGACTTTATGTTAAATGAACTAAAAACTTTTAGTAGTTTATGTTAAACTTGGGCTCAACGTCCTGAGATTTCTGAGCTAGTGAAATTTTTGTCGTGGGCACGCTACTTCACTTATCCGGGCTAGGTAGTGTCCACGATCTGCTACGCACAGCAGCCCAGGTGTGTTTTGTATTATCTTGCAACCCCTACCGGGGAGAAAAGGGGAGAAAAATCAGTAGCATTCAGTATCATTCAATTATAGTTTTACTACATCGGCTAAAAATATTACTCAACATTTGCCCCAGGGCATTGATGAACAATTTGTAAATTGGTGTATAGAACTATCTGATAAATCTTTCTTTCTAAGGCCAGTTACATCTTCTGCGGTATTATCAATAATAATGAATCTAAAAAATTCAAATGCTTCCGTTCTGTTCCATTCACTTTCCATCCCTTCCATTCCATTCTATTCTATTCATTCGGACGGTAGATGGGGACCGCTTAAACCGTGGATTATCACATTTCAGGTTATTCATAACCTCAGAATTGATAAAATTTGATATTTTTCTTTTATACTTGACGGACGTATTTGAAATATTTAATTATTTACTATTTGATGAAGAAAAAAATGTTAATTTAATTGAGGGTATTCAAAGCCCTAAAAAAATTAAAATTAGGCCCATATAGTTACACGAAAGAATGTAATGAGAAAACTTTATACCTAAGTAGATTTTTAATTATCTAAGCAGTCATTTATTATTTTGTTGGAATAAATTGAAAATTTATTGCTACATTTGATACAGATAAAGATTTATTTTTGATCACCTGAGAGTTCTATGTAAATTGTAGATTTACAACTTATGGTCAACAGGCTAAATATATTTGATACAATATTAATTATATACAGGGTTACTGGTAATTCGATACATTCCTTTGGAGATGTGATGGGGCATGATCTAAGAAGTAAATTTAGCCCTAACATATACTATGCAAAACTCAATAGTTTTTGAGATATTTAATTTTTTTTGTTTTTCTCAAAAAGTAGATCTTAATGTCCTAAAAGTTAATTTTCGAAAAATCTATTTGACATTTTTAAATTTTTTTTCTATAGTATCTATTCTATAGTATTGACTGGTGTGGCATAGACCATCTCCTTCATATGACCCCATACGTAATAATCAAGGGGTGTTAAGTCAGGGCTTCGCGCTGGCCAAGGTATTGGGCCCACTCTGCCAATCCAACGGTTAGGGAAACGTTGATCAAGTAACTGTCGTACTGTCAGCCGATAATGTGCTGGACAACCGTCGTTCTGAAACATCATTCGCTGTCTGACGGCGAGAGGAACATCTTCTAAAATCACCGCCAGATCATTTCTTAAAAAATTTTCATAGATTTCCCCGTTTAAATTTTGAGGAAGAAAGTGTGGCCCTATTAAATAGTGGCCAATGACTCCCATCCACACATTAATAGAAAACTTCATTTGGAAACTAGTTTCACGTGTTAACTTGGGATTTTCCTCTGCCCAATAATGTAGGTTGTGGAAATTTGTTATACCCTCGCAATTAAATTTCGACTCGTCCGTCCATAAAATACTTGTTAAAAAATTTGCACTTTCTGCATCTGAATTTAACATAAAGCGGCAGAATTCCACTCTCCTTCCAGGATCACCTTCCTCCAAGCCTTGGACAGGGGTATAGTGGTAAGGATGCCATCCAACTCTACGTATCGTAGACCAAACTTTCCATTGTGACGCTCCGGTTAGTCTTGCGACTTTATTAGTTGAAATAGTTGGGTCTTCCTCAAAATACCCCAATATTTCTTCCTCATCATCTGGTTCATAAACGGGAGGAGCACCAGCGTCACTTCTTCTACATTTCACGCCAGTTTCAGCGATATTTCGATATGCCGTACTGAATACACGTGCATTTGGTAAGCGGCGGTTAGGGTACCAAAGACCATATTCTCGGCGAGCTTCAGCAGCGTTGCCGCCACAGTATCCATAGACAAACAAGATATCAGCGTATTCTGCGTTGGCATACGCGGCCATGGCACAGAAAATACAATAACAACAACTAATAACAACAACTACGAGCAAAATCAAAATCTTCGATAACTAATTTAACAAGACCAACAAACTTAAGGGACACGGAGATAAGAATGTCAGTTAATGACATATATGCACAAACGTCAAAGTCAAGGACTGACTGACTTAAATGAAAATGAACGATTAGTCGTTTAATAAATTCCGCCACCTATCTTTACTAATTTTTTATTAGAACTATCAAGGGTACATTAAACATTTCTACCTAGTTAGATAGCTATTGAAATAAGGAAGTTTTTATGATAATTTGTACTCGTGCTACATTAATATTTTTTTGAAAAAACCTAATAGGTAAATTTCATAACTGATTTAAAAAAAAATTTTTACAAATTTTTATTTTAAATGTTCACATGATCGAAATGTTTCCGGATATTTTTCATTCCAAACGGATATCTATAATATTAGACAAGTAATCCAGTAAAAAAAAAATTTAAAAATGTCAAGTAGATTTTTCGGAAATTAACTTTTAAGACATTAAGATCTACTTTTTGAGAAAAACAAAAAAAATTAAATATCTCAAAAACTATTGTTTTGCATAATATATGTTAGGGCTAAATTTACTTCTTAAATCATGCCCCATCACATCTCCAAAGGAATGTATCGAATTACCAGTAACCCTGTATATAAATCTATCATACCCCCCCACCTTGAATAGCTAGGCCTTCAAAACAAAGGTATATTAAATGTAGAGTCAACATCACACTATTCATATAACTATTTCACTGAATCGTCTTGCAATGGAAGTAGACAAATCTTTGTGATCACTCTTTTGAATAGACCATGGGAAGTCTTCACTGTTATGACTCGAACAACATCATCGGCTCCGGGATGTAACTGGGTGATACGTCCAAGTAACCATTGGCATGGAGGTAAGTTTTCATTTTTTAGTAATACTAGAGTGCCAATATTTATTTGCTGGGAATGTTGTTGCCATTTATTACGGGTTTGAAGATATGACAGGTAATCATTTGACCATCTTTTCCAGAAACTCTGGTTTATCTGTTGTAGCAGTTGGTATCGAGACAGTCTATTGATTTGAATATCCAGGATATTTGGATCGGCACTGTCACCAAAGACTTATGGAACAAAAAATGAGCAGGAGTTAAGGGAGACAAGTCGTTTGGATCGCACGACATTGGATACATAGGAGGATAATTGAGTGTTGCCTCTATTTGAACTAGAATTGTATTTAATTCCTCATAGGTAAGTTTCACATCACTAATGACTACTAGTAAATGACTTTTTGTACTTTTTATTCCGGATTCCAACAATCCTCCAAAATGAGGTGAGGCTGGTGGGATGAATGCCACTCAACATTATTCTTTGAACATTCATTCAATATGTCGTCTTTTGAAGGTTCAAAAAATTTATGTAATTGATTAAGAACATTGGAAGCTCCCACAAAATTTGTAGTATTGTCTGACCATATGTGACGGGGCTAACCACGTCGAGCAGAAAAACGTCGTAAAGCAGCAATAAAACATTCTATGGTTAAATCCGACGTTAGTTCCAAATGAACTGCTTTTACGGCAAAGCAAATAAACAAACATACATATGCCTTTGTGATTTTACAAACGCGACCTTTTCGGTCCTTTACAAAAATTGAACCAGCATAATCGATGCCAGTGACATAGAAAGATGTCATTGCAGTAGCCCGATGTTCAGGTAAATTTCTCATAAAATTCGTGATAAATTTAAAACACTTTATGCATGACCTCACTACCTTTTTTGCTAAATTCATAACAATAACTGTGGACCAGTATGTAAAAGTTTGCGATCTTCATGGTCAAAAATTAATTTGGTTAAGGCATGTTTAATATGTAGTAACAAATGATGTTTTGCATTGAATTGTAAATTCGAATGTTTTAGTCGACCAACCGACTCTAAGTAAGCCATCAGCATCGATAAATGGAGCTAAGCTTAACAGTTTATTAAATTGTAAAATTCGGTTGTTAGTCAATTATTTCATTGTTAAAAGTCTCTAGCTGACTTAAATTTAACCAATCGTTTCATAGTAAAATCTAATTCAGTTACGCTTAAACTATCAGTAGGTCTATCACGTTTCTGTTTCCTTAAATTAAAGAAAAATCGAAAACGCGTTGTAACCTTGACAACGTCGAAAACTTATGGAGCATTTCTAGAACGTCATTTTGTGTTACATTAAAGGATTTACATTTCCTTCTTATTTCAGGAAGTTCATTTGGCATAGAAAAAATAAAAGTTGGCCATTCAGTTTGGGCCTTGGACACCCAAGATGGAGCTGTCCACCATAGGCCAGCAGTTAACAGAAGATCAGGAAAGACACCTCTGGATGCAAGATCGGCTGGATTGCCCTTTGATCCAACATGGAACCAGTCACTGACGTTCCTAAGGCTCTAAATTTCTGATACCCGATAGCTGACAAATGTATTTAATTATCTAGGCTGCAATTTTAATCAGGACAGAATGATTTGAGAATCGGACCAGAAAAAACACTTTGGCTTAATTGTCAAAGAATTTAAAGAATCAGAATCAAGGCACCGCATAGTTCCAATAGTTTGAGATTTTAATGGCGTGACCTTGGTTTTACTGCAAACCAGACTGACATGGATTTTACCATTAGAAAAAATAGATCTGCAATAAAGTGAAGAGCAATATGCAGATTGTGGCGAATCAGAAAAGTCCGTGCAGTTGCACTACATTAGGGTATTCACACATGATTTTTCGGGGAATTCGCAATTCATTGAGTTTTGGAAAACATTCACGAAAACGTTAATTTTGTTCAATTTCGGATGGAACTTGTTCATCCCAATTCACCCTTTCAGCCCAAAGGTTTTGAATGAGAACTTTTGCCATAATAGTACATGGGCTAAGGAGCCCAAGTGGATCGTAGATTTTGGCAATGTCTGAAAGAATGTTTCTTTTTGTAGTGGGAAATTTAAGCTCATCAAAAATATGATATGTAAGAACATCCAAATTGCGCAGCCATTGTATACCTAGTGTTTTGGTTTGTTCGTTGCCGCCAAATTGCAAAACACTAATAGCATCAGTATCATTTTGAAAATGGTTTAGGACTTTATCACTATTGGAAGTCCATTTCCGTAAATTGAAACATGCTGTCTTTAAAATATTGGAAATTCCTTGACAAATAGTAATAGCTTCTTGCTCTGTATCAAATCCCGTGATGAGGTCATCCACATAATAGTCTCGAGAAATGATATTAGATGAAACTGGAAATAGATTATTAAAGTCAAGCGATAATTGCTTAATACAACGTATGGCCAAGTATAGTGCTGATGTAGTTCTATAGACAACTGTGTTTAAATTGTAAATTAAAATAGGTTTGTTTGTATCATCACGCCAGACTATTCGTTGCAGAGAAAGATCGTCTGGATACACCAAAATCTGCCTATACATTTTTTCAATATCCCAGGATACAACTATTGAATGTTGTCGAAAACGTACAAGAATAGAGAAAATGTCATTTAAAATAGGTTGTCCAATATGATCGAGGTCATTTAAAAAAAAACACCATTGTCAGAAGGGGCAGAATCATTGAAAACAACTCGCATCTTAGTTGTCAAGCTCGTTTCATGGATAACAGCATGATGTGGAAAATAATAGGACAATTGAGATTCATCAAAATCATACAATAAAGATATATGGCGTAAAGATTCATAGGTTTTCATGAAATCTATATATTGGACTTTCATTGTAGGGTTTTGTTGAAATCTTTTCTCTAACTACAGGAGTCGCTTGATTGCATTAGATTTAGATTTTCCTAATTGAGAAGGACATTGTTTAAATGGAATTCGTACTATGAAACGACCATCGCTACTTCGTGAAGCAGTATTTTGAAAGAAGTTTTCACACTGAATTTCATCAGCCGATGATGGACAAGAACTCGTACACTCTTCAAGTTCCCAAAATTGCTTTAAATTGTTATGTAAATCGATATCCCTTGAAAAATAACATTCTTTGATAGGACCAGCAATAATTCATCCAAATATAGTATTTTGTAAGATAGGCTTTGTTTTTTCCAAACTAATCTTACCATTGTGTAATAGTATCCAGAAAATACTTGCACCTAATGGTAAATCGACCTCGCCACTTCCATAAAAAAGTGGGTCTGCTAGATTTAAATGTTCCGGAATATTCCATTGTGAAACATCAATATTACTATTTGGCAAATGATTTGTTATTTTTGGTAAAATAAAACAGGAAATTGTTGTATAAAATTGACTCAATCGAGATTTCAGAGTAACATTGCATTTTTTATGGGTATTAGAAGTAATATTATGAATACCACTAATCGAAATGTTTGTTGTACATTGTGGCAAACATAATAAATTGCATAGTTTTGAAGAAATAAAATTGCTTTGAGAATCATAGTCTAAAATGGCAATATGTTTATTACCCATTGAATCATGGACATAGATAGAGGCGGTAGAAAGCAACACAAATTGATTGACTTGACTAAGCAAGTTGACTTCATTAGGTGGGCTTACCCCTTTTTCTAAATGTAACAAGGTATTATGGTGGTTTTCGCATTTCCGACATGGCCTAGATTGACATTGTTTCAAATTATGGCCTTTGCATAAACAGTTATTGCAAAGCATTGACTTTCTGACTTTTCTTATTCTGTCAGGAATTGATAGTTTTAAAAACACATCGCAAGTGTAAATATGATGTCCTGAATTGCCACAAAGATTGCATGCTCGGCTTGATGTGTGTAATGAGTAGTGTTTAGCATTTGATTTTGTATCTTTTTGCTTTTTTGAATTATTAACTACATTACATGCCAGTGTTTCTAAAAAGTCTGCTTTTGTTTGTAAAAATTGTTGCATATCGCTTAGTTTTGGGACATTATTGGCAACTTTATGTCTTTCCTATTCGCGGGCGGTAGCTTTATCTAATTTGGTAGCAATCAGGAAAATATTTAAAGAGTCCCAATGCTTGACAGCTTCATTTAAAATTGCAAGTGATCGTAAATGTTTAAAAACACTATCAATTAAGTTCCTCAAGCCACTAGTGGATTCTTTTGGCAAAGTTTCAAGATTAAATAGTGATTTTATGTGGTTGAATACCAATGATCTGGAATTATCATAGCGATTACATAGTAGATCCCATGCAACCTGGTAATTTTGTTCAGAAAATTCTAAAGAATGAATCACTTTCAATGCATCGCCTTCGAGTGAAGCTCTGAGATAATGAAATTTCATAATGTCATTAATTTGTGCACTTGAATATATTAATAAAATATAGGTACCTTTAAACTCAAGCCACGAGTTCATATTTGAATTAAATATAGGAAGATTTATTGTAATTTGACATTATTGAATACATTGGAACCATTAACTGATTCAATATGGTTCGAATTCTCTGCTTGAATGACCGGCATGATCAGCTGATACAACACCATTTTTGTGTAAAATTAAATTAGCACTAGCTAAAAGACTTGAATGTTGATCAGTGAAATTGTTACGTTCTGTATAGTGATCTTCCAACTTGTCTTCTTTGCATGTGCATTCAATTTCTGATTGTACTTCTTCAAAATCATTTTTCACCTCTAATCTTTAATCCAAACGTAGTTTTTTCTTTAGTAGTCATTTTTTTCTCAAAAGTTTCCTCTAGCGGTGTCAAAAAGGCATTGAAGTTTGTTAATTTGTATTTGATAGCTCCATGTTTTCTGATTAGTTTTGTGAGATCTGCCATTGTTAATCAAAGCAGAAACTATTGTAAATAAGAAATTTAAAAAGGACAAATAAATGCCAAGAACTATATAGTCAAACGTTAAGTAGGTTCACACAAATAGGAACAATAAATAGTATAATTTATTACTGTGATTTTAGATTAAAAAGGACAATGTTTTGTCTTCTAAAAAACGACAGTAAGAAATATTAATAGGTTCATGTACAAAGAACAATGTTCACTCATAAAATTGATACTTTTCGCGGTAATCATATTTCATTAAATATAATCACGCTGTTAGAAATAAATGCAAATGTAGAGACAACGTAATTTTCTTAATAAAAAGGATCAAGGATACCTCCTACTCACTTTGACGTCTTTGCCTAGTTGAATTCCCTTTTGGATTTGGAATTGGATGATATCAATTTTTTCTTCGTTAATCCGAATCGTAGGACCAATGTTAATGACTTAGTGGACTGTATAAAATTGTTGAACTAAATGAAGTTTAACTATTTTTACTTTTATTTCTAATTTGTAGATTTACAACTTATAGCCAACAGACTGACTATATTGACAGTAAATAAAATTAATTTAATTAACAGTTCTCTGCCGCCAACTTAGTAAAATGTATTTAATACAATATTAATTATATATATATATGTCGTAGTCATATTGGGCCAGGCGACAGGTAGTTCAATACGGAAATAATTAGTGGAAAGCTGGAAATTGCTTTAATCGCTTTATTTGGACCCAGATATTACTCTCCCAAGTTTTCCCCCTCGAGCGAAGTCGGCGTTGGCCCTTCTGGCCCTAAGAAGGTACCCATTTTTCGGTTTTTTGCAAATATCTTCCAAACCATCAACTTTATCAACAAAATACTTATTATAAAAAATAATCTAGAGTAAATTTGCTGCAAAAAAGTTCTTTACCGTTTGTCTCTAAAGTGAACCGTTACGATGCTAAGACCATTCAAAGTGGAGCCCTTTTTGATTCTTGCGGAAAAGTTATCGAAATCATATACCATATCAAAGTTTCTACGTGTTATAAATATTTGTCAGCATTCCAGGTGTTTTTAATGCAGGTATCAATAAAAAAAATGGTCAGTAAATACATTCAGTTCAGATTCAGTACATTTTACAAGTAGACTTCATTACTTTCTCACCGAGGGCGCTGGCAACACTGTGTACGTGGGGATAGTAACACCTGCACATGCAGCTGGCTTGCCGCGCTCGGCCTCCCATACAGCTGGCAACGCTGCTCCCATACCATAGCAGTCTCATGAACAGCTCGCAGTACCAAGTCCGCTGAACGTCTTCGACGATGGCACAAGCATGAAGCTACTAATGTTTTTTTTTTTGAGTCCATGACGGCGCCTGTGCCACAAGCAAAATTTTTGTGTAATGACACAAACAAACGAAGATTGATCGACATGTTGCGCATCAAATTCGAAAACGAAGCAATCGAAACGAGACAAGCTCCAGAAGATGCCGATATGCTCATCGTTACCACCACACTCGAGTTATCTCGGCCCGACAATTCGGTCATTATAGTGACTGAAGATATAGATATCCTGGTCATCTTGGCGGCTCGTGTGCCACCCTCCACGAAAATGTATTTTATGAAACCCGGCAAAGGTTCAACCAAACAACAACTATTTTGCACAACAAGTTTCAATCTCCCGCCGTGTGTGCAAGAAAACACCGTCTTGTTGCATGCGTTTAGTGGGTGCGATACAACGTCTTCGTTTTTCAGGCAAAATGAAATTCGTAACACTGCTGAAGAGTAATGAGGAACAGACAGCTGTTAGGGTTTTTCGAGACGTGAACGCAAACGCCGATGAAATTGACAAAGCGGGCCAGTTGGTTGTGGCTAGGCTTTATGGCAACAAAACCACGGGAAACACCCTGAATGAGTTGCGGTTCCAACTGTTTGCAAAATCTCTAAGCAAACATCGATTTAATCTCGCAAGCCTACCTCATACCGGATCAGCGGCACGTGAGCACTCTTTGAGAACATATCATCAAGTCCAAACATGGTATGGAAATGATACAAATCCACCGGATTGGAGCTGGAAAAATTCTCAATGTGGTTGCAGGAAAACGGGCCTCCGATGCTCCAGAATCTGCAAGAATTGTATGGGACGGTCATATACAAATGCTGCCGAGGAAGATGATGGATGATTGTGACGGAGACATCGATGTTAATCTTGAGCGCCCTGTGACGTCGGACAAATGTACCGATGCAGACGATGAAAGCGATGACGGAGAAATTGAGGCAGACAATCAAGACTGCCAGTCTTCATCAAAACAGTTGAAAATCGACTAACTTTGACATTTGAACAGTGGATTAGGCCTACTGGGGACACCACTTACAGAAAAATGCGCTATTTACTCTACCGCCAGCTGGTGTGGAAATGTGTGATTTTATGTCAATACTAGTCAATAATAATACTAATCGTAGGTATTTTGCCGCAGCCGTTTACATTGAAAAGCTATTATACTTGTAACAAGTTAACAGCTTGTGCACCTGGAATGCTGACAAATATTTATAACATGTAGAAACTTTGATATGGCATATGATTTCGATAACTTTTCCGTAAGAATCAAAAAGGGCTCCACTTTGTATGGTCGTAGCATTGTAACGGTTCGCTTTAGAGACAAACGGATTTACTCTAGATTATTTTTTATAATGGGTATTTTGTTGATAAAGTTGATGGTTTGGGAGATATTTGCAAAAAACCGAAAAATGGTACCTTCTTAGGGCCAGAAGGGCTAACGCCGACTTCGCTCGAGGGAGAAAACCTGGGAGAGTAATATCTGGGTCCAAATAAATTAAAGCAATTTCCAGCTTTCCACTAATTATTTCCTTATTGAGGCTTTTTTTTTCGACCTGTCGCCTGGCCTATATAGTGAAATACGGCTTTTCAGGAAAATCCTAGGCAGTTCATGTAATGTCGGCAGACAGTGTAAAATCTATATGCTACACGATTTGCCTAGGCTGTTCATGAAGAGCCTGGTTTATTTCTTCATTTAATGTTATGATTCGTGTTTTACATGATCTGCCGCTATCAAACCGTTTGGAATTGTACCGTTACTATTCTTTTTTTCCAATTTAACTAAATTATAATGAAAGAAAAACCTTTATTTTATGAACACTATAAAACATATTACGAGGCCATGGAACAAAAAACATTTAAAATAGGTAAGATTATTCATTTAATATTAAATTGAGGTTAGGTGATAGGTAAAGAGGTTAGATGTTAGGTATTTATTTACAGATATATTTTAGGTTAATAGTCCAGTTTTCGCATATTGTTAAACAAAATAAATAAAAACAACCAAAACTCTTACTTTTGTATTTTAATAATTACCTTATTTTACAATACGACTAGATCACGCCATTTCATGAAATGCCGTTAGCCTAAGTCACGGGAGATCCTGTAAACTCCTCATTACACCAAAATACTAAAATTTTAAGGCACTTCATGAAAAGCTTAGTCACATGATGTAACATGAAGTGTTTCTCACTATCTGCCGGCATTACATGAACTGCCTAGGCTTTTCCTGAAAAGCCGTTTTTCACTATGTGAATGCGACATATATAAATCTATCACTATGCATGTATGTTTATTGTTGCTAGATACTTTGAAAGTGTACACAAAACTGCCCCACGTATAGTTAAAAATGTTTTCTTAATAAAACTCTCATTTTCTTCAAATTTGTTGTTCTTTTATTTCCCTTTATTTTTATAAAAATAGTATGAAAGGTTCTGTCGTAATAGATTAGAAGCAAACTGTGTGAAGTTGCAACTTCTGGTCAACAGTAGCGCCAACTATATAAATTTATGCTTATTTTGATAAAACAGGTGTTTGTAAAGTAACACATCTCCCCACCCCACAACACTGCCAATGTATACTGCAAGCTAATATTCTATGTGGCATCCCCGTCCCCTAAATAATAAATTACTTGTAATAAACGTCATCTCTTTGAGAAGTTATTACGTTTTTATTGAATCACATTTTAGTGAAAATCAAAAATTAAATTAAATTTTATTTGTATTTTTACGTTTTGAGGTTATGATTTTGAAGTTCCTTGATTTGTGTTCCCTTCATGCAATAACTTTTAAAAAACATGCATACGCCCTATAGTGGTTGCTGTTTGTTAAGTTTTAGATTCAATTTTGACGGACACTCTATTAACAGTCTATAAAAGTCGACGTTAAGCATTTCGAAAGAGAATTTATTATCCTTTATTTCCCGGCCATAATTTGTCATATAGTAATCCATTTAGTGTCATATACCACGTCAGACATTACTTATCTAAGAAATTTGTTATGCCTCCTTCCTATTTCACATAGAGCATTTCAGAATAACTATTACGTCCAATATTACAAAATATGCGTTTCTTAATAATGCAAACAAAAGATTGAAAATATATCACAACTGTATGTCTTTGTCTTTCGTATTGTAAAAAAATATATTTACTATTCTATTGTTTAAAATGATCTTCATTTCAGTTATAAAATTATTTTAAGTCGTATAAAAATAATTCTTGTTTTTAAGTTACATGCGAACTTTTAGTTTTCTTGCTTTCTTACAGTTAAATCAAAAATTGCATTCTGTTCTTGTTGAAGAAAAACACTAAATAATAAATACATGATCTTCATAAATAAGTCATTTATTCATACTGTATTATCAATCACTACCATTGAGCAGAAATGATCATCACAAACAGAGTAAAAATAACGGAATTAGTGAAAGAATGAAAAATTAATCTTACAGAAGAAGAAGTACCAGTTGAGTTATAGGTAGTGTTAAGCGTTAAGAGGTATTTTACAGATAAATTTGGTAATTTTAAGACGGTTTTGTTAAAATCAGCTGGTGCACAAACATAGATGTAACCATTAATAATAGAATTTCTTGAAAAAGTTGTAGTCCAGTTAACGCTGTCGTATATATCCTCACAAATTATGGCCTTTGATATATTTGTAATGTAAGGATGATTGACCCCCACCAATATAATTCCTAAAACATTAAAATAACTGAGTGTAAAAATCAAGACACCCTTTATTTTTAGATGAATTCAATCATAAGTGAAAGAGACAATGGACTTATCCAAAATTGTAAATGATAATATAAAATATATGATAATTCTCTCAAAATAAGGAGCCAGGGTGGAAATTTGAATTGATTGTCAGATGTAACGCATATTAAATGTGTTACAGATGGAATTGCGACCATCCGGGGCCCTAGGTTATTTGATGTCAGTATAAAACACATTAAAAATATTAATTGTGTAGTACCTTAACCGCTTTTCTGCTTAAATTCTTATGGCCAAAATTGCGATTAATAAACTACTTTCGCTAAGTATTTTTTTATTCATCTACGTCACACACACATTAAACCCTAGTTTAGTTATGTGGTAAATATCGTTCAGTGTGTTAAGCTTCTACTAACGTATGAGAAGTTCCTGTTGGTTCGCGGTTTGAACCTCAGTGGAGAAGTCAGTTTTTACACGCTTTATATTAGCTTCACCTGTATGTTTTGTTTGTTGGTTTGTTTATATATAACTTTTTGAATCTTTGAACGTGATTCTCACCCACTTCAAAACGTCAGATTAAACTGAAACTTTGCACACTTATCAAGGACCGACGACAATGCAATAATTTGACAACTTTGTCCTAATATTCTCACCAGGATCATCAGGACAAAATAAAAATAAGATTAATCTATTGTCGACATTTTGCCGGAGGCGCCGGGGTTATTAATATCGGACCTCTGGGAGGGTTGACCGTTTAGTTGTCCTTTACGGAACAACAATGAAAAATGAAACTACAATATAAAAACAAATAAGAGGAGATTGACAAAAAAAATATAGTTTAAAAAAACTAAAAAACACGCTTTAATAGCAAACCTAACTAAAAACTAAAAAATATTGTATTTTAAAAATGGGGTGCAATAAAAATATAGCAAAAAGTACCCCACGCTTTTTTACAATAAAATATTTTTTAAACATTATTTTTTACTTTTTAGTTCGGTTTGCTATTAAAGCGTGTTTTTTTTATTTTTTTAAATGTAATTTCATAAAATTAAATATGATAATGTCACGCATGTGAACTATTTTATACGAAAAAGGACAGTTTTTTGGCTCACATCAGTGCATAGCAGATCTGGGCACCCCCGAAGCTGCGAACTCTCGATGTTATAAACAGTGAATAACTCCAAGCCAGCAACATATATTTACAAGTGGCGCGACTCCTTTAATTTAATTGCCTCCCTTCACCGGTGTTTCTAGTAATGATAATAAAAATATCATTCAGAACGCACATCCCAAACATATTTTGGAAAATCAAGAGGAATACGACGAAGTCTGCTTTTTGCTTTGGCCAACTATTATTCCTCTGGTCCGACTTTGTCACTGTTGCTTGTTTGAGGTTTCCTAAAGTGTTTGTAATACATGACGGTGAAGGGATGGATCTACTTATTAGTATCGTGAATAATTCTTTTAAGTAGATGATTTGTAAATACATGTCGCTGGCTTGGTGTCCGGCACTTTCGTATACTATCGCATATATTGCATTTCTGAAGGTATCAAACATCCAATGTTTGGGGTAGTAGAATGCAATTTAAAGCACGGATAGGTGTAACGTCTCTAACTAATTGTTTTAGTATATTTAATTAATTCTAGGGATGGACGAAATTTTTGTTCTTGCAATATATTAATGATTTTCGGTAGAATTTAAGACGTATTTTTATTTTGAATTGAAATACTTCAGTATAACAACTGACGTACATTTAGCACTCTTGTTTCTTTATACAATAAATCAGATACCCCTGTTCCTTTAATTAGTAAATCAGAGAGATTAAATATATTTAGCAACTTTCCAGAGAACCAAAATATTTTAAAATTACCTGCTTGTTCAATAGGTTCATATAAAAATTTCCAATACAGTAAAGGTACAGGAAATTGATGGTAGCCCTTATCATCATTATATAAGTAAATTTCAACTTCTTCATTCGTTTGTACATGAGGTAGAGTCATTACACCGTACGTCCCCGTATAGGTTTGAAGTGTCAATTCGTGATTAATTGCTAGATCTCTTACGTCTGCCTCCAAATCAGCCCAGTTCCTTCCATTGAAAGTCTGCCATTGCGGAGCAACGTTAATCTGAAATTTTTAAATTTTATAATTAGTAATGAAATCAATATGAGCTCGTAAATTTGTCGGTGATGATGTTACAGAACCCTACAAATGAGCATAGAATTCGATTCGTTCAAATAACACGAAAAATTTCCTTAAAGGAGATTTTTGGGAACTGCAATAAAATATGACTAAAAAAAAAAAATTCGAAGTGAACTGAAAATTGTCTTCATATTTAATCAGTCATTGATTAGTGGGTTATCAATCCTTAAATACAGGGTGTTGCATCATGAGAGGGACATAGCTTAATAGGAGGTAGAGAACATCAGTGGTAACCGGAACCTCCCATAGAAATGTCTCATTGGGCCTTCAGTACGAAGTTACAGGATGTTAAATAATTTTTGGCCAAACCTGTTTTTTGTCATAACTTTGACAGGGAGTGAAATAACGGATTCATATTTGGTACGGCTAATGTACTAACGAGCCCCAAGAGGTACATGTATAAAAAAAATATATCCAGGTCCGGACTCACTATAATTTATGTTTCTTCTTTGCATCAATAAAACATCACCCTGTATATACTTTTTTGAAATTTCGATACGATATTCGAAAAGAGCAAGAAAAAACAAACAAAATGGCCTATTTCATTTTTTTGTTACACCTTCGTGGTTATTTAAATACTTTGTTAAATGTGCAAGAAAATGGATTACAGAACCCTATTAAATGAGAGGCACGTGAAATAAATAGTTTTATAACTAAAATTTGCAAAAATTCTATTGAGCCTAGGTGGTCTGGGTGAATCCTAATTCCGGCACGTTTTAAAGGTCCATTTTAGTAAAAAACTGTGGTCCTAATAAGTAATCGGGTATGAAATAACAACATTTTTAATCAATCACAGTAGGCTTGTTCAAAGAATAAAAGTGACAGATAATTTAAACCATTTAGGCCTAAGCAACCAGTTACTTTGATCAAGAAAATCATCAACATTTTATACTTAATAAAAATTGGAAAAGAAAACAAACTAAAATCTAAATAAATAAAATATTTTCCATTCAATTAACAATAAATAACAAAACAATAACTAAATGTGTTTAAAAATAAAACGTAATTGACACTAAAGTAAATTTTCAAAATGTCCTCCCCCACATTCTGTGCATTTTCTTGCGCGTTTAGAAAGGTCACCAATTGCTCGACGTATCATTTCTGGATTATTCCGTATTTCGTCGCAGGTTGTAACGATGCGCTGGATTAAATGTTCTCTACTTTCAATTTCAATGCTATAAACCTCGTTTTTTAAGTGGCCCCATAAAAAGTAATCACAAGGGTTACAATCAGGAGATCTTGGTGGCCATTCATGTGGACCCCCGCGTCCAATCCATCTATTAGGATACACATTGTTTAAGTGTTCTCTTACTTGAAGGTTAAAATGAGGTGGGGCCCCATCATGCTGAAACAACATGCCTCTTATACCGATATTTTCTAACATATTCGGCAAAATGTTTTGAAGAAAATCAAAGTAAATTTCACCATTCAATCTTTCTTCAAAAAAATGTGGCCCTATCAAATGTCTATTCACAAGTCCGACCCAAACATTTACAGAAAACCTGTGTTGCGAACGGCGTTGGCGTACCGCATGTGGGTTTTCCTGTGCCCATTTATGATTATTTCGTGAATTGTTTACTCCATCCCTTGTAAATTGTGCCTCATCCGTAAATAAGGTTCTGTAAATGACTGGGCGATGGTTAGACAACCAATGACAAAATGGCAGGCGGGGGATATCGTCGCCTTGTTGAAGACGCTGTACCTGCTGGATATGATATGGATGGTAACGTTCTCTTTTTAGGGTTCTCCATACTCGCCAATGAGGAATACCAGTTGCCAAACTGATTCGTCTAGTGCTCATATTTGGGTTTTCTTGAACTACGTTTATAATATTGTTTTGTTCCTGCACACCTTGTTGTAAAACACGCTCCACAACTGCAGAAGTAGGAAACTTTCCGTGTTGTCTTGCATACTGGAACACCGTACTAAAGGTTTTATGATTAGGGCATCGACGACCAGGAAAACGCAGCCGATATTCTCTTTCCGCCGACCTACCATTTCCATTACAGAAACCATAGATGAATATTATCTCAGCATATTCCACGTTTGAAAATTTTACTGGCATAGTTAAAATATTTTCACGAGTTTTCACTAACTAAATGCGGATTATTGACACATTAAATTACTAACAAACAATTATTCAACTGTTTAGGAGATTTCTTTTTATTATCTGTCACTTTGAACAAGCCTACTGTGATTGATTAAAAATTTTGTTATTTCATTCCCGATTACTTATTAGGACCACAGTTTTTTACCAAAATGGACCTTTAAAACGTGCTGGAATTAGGATTCACCCAGATCACCTAGGCTCAATAGAATTTTTGCAAATTTTAGTTATAAAACTATTTATTTCACGTGCCTCTCATTTAATAGGGTTCTGTAATCCATTTTCTTGCGCATTTAACAACGTATTTAAATAACCACGAAGGTGTAACAAAAAAATGAAATAGGCCATTTTGTTTGTTTTTTCTTGCTCTTTTCGAATATCGTATCGAAATTTCAAAAAAATATATACAGGGTGATGTTTTATTGATGCAAAGAAGAAACATAAATTATAGTGAGTCCGGACCTGGATATATTTTTTTTATGCATGTACCTCTTGGGGCTCGTTAGTACATTAGCCGTACCAAATATGAATCCGCTATTTCATTCCCTGTCAAAGTTATGACAAAAACAGGTTTGGCCAAAAATTATTTAACACCCTGTAACTTCGTAATGAAGGCCCAATGAGACATTTCTATGGGAGGTTCCGGTTACCACTGATGTTCTCTACCTCCTATTAAGCTATGTCCCTCTCATGATGCAACACCCTGTATAATGTATTATACCGCATTATTTGATTTATAACTTTATACATTTTAATTAGAACCTGAATATAGATTGTGAGGTGTAATAAAAGAAACTTGTAGTATACTTATCTAGAAATCAAAGGAATACTTAAATTTTAAGGATAATGGTGGCCATATAGTTACAGATGATATTATAACGACTAATTTATTTAAGGAGAATTTTATTTATATATTAGTAGAAATGGCTAATTTAATAGAAAGTGTAAAGAATAGTATTCGTATCAAATAAAAAATTGTACCGCAACCTTTGTATCTTATACCTGTGAATGTAAATGAAGGAAATTTGCAAATGAATTCTTTAAAAAATAAATGTAGCTTAGAGTGAAATATCTGCCACACTTATTAAACAATACATTTATACAGGGTGTCCCGAAAATGGTGGGCAATCTCTCGGATTTGGGTAGAACTAGTGAAAATAAGATCACACCAGTTCGTATATTTTTCTTTCCCCGAGGTACCCCTAAGAAGATATTCGCTCTTGAAGTTGAAGGTTAAAAATCGACTTTTCGCGATAACTTTTTTATTGTTCAATCGATTTGCATCATTTTTGGATCAGTACCATATTATTTCAATCCAGTTAGGTCAGTGCAATAGAACCTTGGATAACATTCTTGGGGGTTTGGGGGCAGAGCATTGCCTTAATAAGTTGAAAAAAAATTTGCAGCCTATTTTCTTTTATTTCTAAAGTTATTTTCAAATTTTTTAGCCATTTTTACGTAAAAAACATTTATTTCTCTATGAGGTAGTAAGTACTTACCTAAACTTATAAAAACAAAAAATTTTGAACACACAAAACACAAAATTTGGAACCTTACTGTAGAAAACCAATTAAGGACATGGAAAAATGAAGATTTATGAAATTTCATAACAAGTGCTCAATATGAGGACCTCCTTCTCTAATGCATGCTTGTTCACGACGAACTGACGATCGCTGGATTCGCCACAACATTTCTTCGTTTTCTCTAGTTGCATTTTTTTTTTGGCATTACGACTTACGTCGATACAGCCAGGTGCTTAATAATATTTAATGCCTTTCATTTTGTTAATGTACCTACCACTCAATCTAACCTACTCTAACTAATTGCATTTGAATGGTACAAAATTCTCTCGTATAATTCTTCTCTTATCTCTACTGGTGTAGCATATACGAGACACTTTAAATGCCCCCACAGGAACAAATCAAGGGGATTTAAATCGGATGATCGGGGAGGCCAAGGAACAGGCCCACCCCGACCTATCCACCGGTTTGGGTATACTCTATTCAAATGACCCCTCATTATAAGACTAAAATGTGGGGACGCCCCATCATGCATAAACCACATGTTCTCTTGAGATGCAATGTCAACGTCTTCTAAAAGTTGTGGTAACTGCTGTTGAGGAAATTCACGATAAAGTTGCCCATTCAATCGATTTGGTAACACGAATGAGCCCAACAAGTACCGCCCAATAATTCCGGCCCAAACATTAATATGAAATTGCCTTTGATGGCGCGTTTGAATTGTGGCATGTGGGTTTTCCTCGCTCGAAACGTGTAAGTTGTGGGAGTAGGAGTAGGAGTAAAGCTCGCTTCATCCGTATACAAAACCGATCGAATGAAGGCATGGTTATGTTCTTATTTCTGTAAAAACCACTGCGAAAATTGCACCTTAGCAGGAAAGCCATCTGGGCTAATGGCATGTACTTTCTGTATATGGTAAGGATGAAGCAGTTGCTCTTTCAAAATTCTTCCAATGATCGATTTTGGGATATTCATTTGTAATGATAATAATCTGATACTGACAGACGAATTCGCAGCGACTGCATCCAATACGTTCTCTTTTATTTCAACAGTACGTGTTGTCTGCGGAGCACCCCTGTTTACGTTATTTGGCGCAAATCGACTTAAGTAGATATAATTCTTAGATTTTTAGTTTTCAAAAAAATTATCATATTTTTTACCAGTTTCTCTCAGCCGTTGATCAACATATTCAAAAGTTTTGCGATCAGGAACCCTTCAATGGCGACATCGTCGAGCGTATAGTTTTCGAGTTTTCGAGGCATTACAAGAAGCTATTCCATACATTAAAATGCATATCTGCATATTCATTGTTAGTGTAAGCCATATTTCAACCAATTAATTACTTAATTAATGTCGGATTAAGTTAATACTGAAAAATTATGTCACTCCAATTATCTGATATTTTGATACATGGCAACCATAAACTGTCATTATTACTCGTTTGGTTTTGTACATAAACAGCTACATCGTCTTATCTACATAGATAAGACGATGTAGCTATTTTTTTAAATATTTAAAAAAATTAATATTAACACGTTCAATGCTGACCCAAGACTTTGGGCTTCAGCATGTGCGGCACCATTTTTTGTCGTCTTTTTTCAAATAATCTATGGGAAGGTCATACATAATACGACAAAGTAATACTAAGTAAATAGTCTTTGTTTATTTATTTTTAAAAGTTACCATTATTTGTGCGATTGAAAATTGCAATTTCATCGTTAGGTGAATTTATCTCGAAAACGGTTCATATTACCGACATCAAACAAGTATATATTTTTTACGTAAAAATAGCTCAAAAATTTGAAAGTAATCTTAGAAATAAAAGAAAATAAGCTGAAATTTTTTTTCAACTTATTAAGGCAATGGGTGCTCTGCCCCTGAGCCCCCAAGAATGTTATCCAAGGTTTTAATACACTAACCTAACTGGATTGAAATAATATGATACTGATCAAAAAATGACTAAAATCGATTGAACAATAAAAAGTTATCGCGAAAAATCGATTTTTAACCTTCAACTTCAAGAGCGAATATCTTCGTAGGGGTACCTCGGGGGAAAAAAAATATACGAACTGGTGACCTTATTTCCACTAGTTCTACCCAAATCCGAGAAATTGCTCACCATTTTCGGAGCACCCTGTATACAATGTATTTCATTGAATATCCGGAGACATAAGACACCCGGATATTTTCGTCATTCTTTGAAATCCAAATTTGAGCTTCGGCACAATTGTAGTCCTATATAAGACGTACATTTCGAGGTAAACAACTTAAATTTGATTAACAAACTGAGAACGGCAGCCCTCCAAATGGAGTCCATTTCCAATATTTTGTTTCGAGTTGAAGATATCGAAGAATGTTCAGAATCTAATTTTGAGCTCCAATACCAAATTTGCATTTTTATTTTTTTCCCTTATTTTCCGCAAAGTCCATACGCGGATACAATTTTAGTTTTGTAAAAAAAAAACTATTAAATTAAATGTCAATCTGACAAATCTTTGAGTTCTATTGTGTTAAGTTCTTAGTTTATTGCGTTTACAATTGTAAAATGCGTCTGCATTTAAGTGAAGAAATCGAAATAATAAGGTCATTTGGTGATAAGCTCGTAGAAGCAGAGAAGTAGCCGCAGAATTTAACAGAAGACATTCTTTGCACGTCGTTAACATTCATGGAACTGTAGCCGCAATAAATGCCCTTTTCAATGAAACTGGCAGTGTTATTAAAAGATCTTAGAATGACCAACATTGTCGAATACATCCGCATCCTTAAGATGATGTAATCTTAGCTGCAAATGAATTCAATTCAAAACTTTTTTATTAAGCTTACCTTTACAAAAGTACTTCTCCAGAACCTATCCCGGAACTGATCGTGCAACCACTGCGTTGGTCGCAGTGGCGGATTGCAGAATCGCGTGGGGTAGGCTTGATTCAGTTAAAACGACAATTAAACTAAGCCTAAACTCCTTCTACCAAAAATAGATAAAAAAAGGTAATAACATTTGATTATATTTAAGAACAGATTAAGCTAAACTTAAAAATACATATTAATTAATAACTAATAACCGTGCACAAAACTTTAAAAAAGTTTGTATCCCAAAAGGTGAAATGAATTTAGAAGAACAAAAAAGTACAAAAAGAAAACAAGAAAATAACAAACCAAAAGGATACAAACAGAAAGGAGGAAGGGGATAGAAATGATTTAAAGATAGCCAAAAGTTATGAAACATTAGTAAAGGCGGATAGAGTAAATGGAGTTATAGTTGGCTACAGAGGTTGCCGGAAAATCGGTAACCTCAGGCATTATGCTGTTTAACTTGCGTTATGTGTCTTGTTAGCGGAATAGAAGTTTTAAGAGATGCGTTGTACGTAGTCCACTGGCGGGGCTATGTCGATGCAATGTGCATATAGATCTCCGAGGGAGGTGTACCTTCCTGAATTCGATATGAGGCGCATAAATTTGTGCTCAAACACTTGAAGTTTTTTCATTGTCGTAGCAGGTATGCTGCACTACAGTGTTATGGACGGCCTGACCATCATCATGTACAACAACTTTTTATTTTGTCGGTTTGGTCTGCTACCCCTGACTATGAGCGGATACAGACTCCAGGACAGGTAGTATACCGTATTATCTCATTCATATGGGTATTGAACGTCAGTCTTTGGTGGAGTTATTGGCCAGCTTCGTATTCGGGAACTCTGGAAAGTTGTACAACTTTGGAAACAGGCACGATTTCTGATGGGGGGACTCTCGCGCCGTATTGAGAGTATATTATTTACTCGAACCTGCAGGGATCTGCCCGTCAGGAACGAATGGATGAGTTTAGTGAAGTAAGTCGGAAAGTTGTAGTGGTATAGTTTGTAGAGTAACCCGAGGATCTAGACGGCGTCGAACGTCTTCTCAATATCGAGGAGCACCATGACGGTCTTCTTCCCGAGGTTGTGTTGTACTTCGACATCGTTAACTATCGTAACGACCTATTGCACCATGCTCCTGTCCCTCCTGGAGCCAAACTGGGACTCGTCGTCGATGTGGAGCTCCTCCTGAACAGTATTTAGTCTGATCAGAACGAGCTTCTACAGCAACTGGGAGATCGCAGACAACAACGAAATGGGTCTGTAGCTACTGACGAACTTCGCGTTCTTGTTTAGCTTCAGGATGGGAATGACCACGGCGCACTTCCACTGGCTGGGTCAGTGCTGTAGCCGCAGGATAGCGTTAACGATGTACGTCAACTGCACAATATCTTTCCTCGGGAGATATTTGAGCAGCTTGTACTCGACGCCATCTTTTCCACAGAATTTATTGTTTGGTAGGTCCTTGATAATTTGTGCTATCTCTTAAGGCTTGGTCATGACCTTCAGGAATTCACGTCGTGTCATTTGTACGTCATGACCAATGATTTCGTTAATGTCGTTCTATATGCGGTCGTGCTCTAAATTATTTGGTATGTTGTTATTGTGAATACTTTCGAAATGAGTAGTTAAGTCGTTAACCTTTTGAGCGTCTGTCATCGCGTCCGTCCGTTCGCGGCCGTCAACGCTGCAAATCAAGAGAATCTGAGACTAAGTTTACGGGATGTAGCGTCTCAACTGAACACCGATGAGGAGAGAATTAGATGTTTCTTCGTCATAATATCAAGCATTATAAACCAAAATTTCTAAATACTTTGGAAGAAGGTGGCGTTAGGGCTCAAAATTAAATTCTGAACAACTTTTTGTAATGACTTTATATATATTATAATGTTTCGTCTATAAATATTAGATATATTATTAAAATAAAATCGTTCATCAATAATATTAAACATTACTTGTACATAAATAAGAGAACCTTTTTAAAAATCTAAACCGCTAGTAAAACAGCAATGACGAGTCTTCATATCAGTTCCGTAATTTAATAAGTTTTTGTTTTAATGTAGATAGAGTACAGTTACAAATATTAGTATACCTATGTATTAGTTTGTTTCTTTATATTTAATGACTAATTAATAATTGGTTGGAGGAAACACAACACAATTTATTTTTAATTTAGAGTGCTCCTTTAATATTATTTTACATTTTTGGTATTAAGTTTTAGCAACTGTACTTTTATTACTATTATTATTTCAGAAACTTTATAAATGACTGAATATTTTTTTGATACTTTTAACGGAAGCAATTCTAAGAAAAATGACTAGACAATAAGTGAAAGCGATATAATTTTAATAAAGCTATGAAAATTTTCCATTGACATCGTCTACAAGAAGTTGCAGTTGGCGAAAAGCGACAATATAAAATATTGTAATTTCTTCTAAGTTGTAAAAACCTATTCAGTTTCCAAAGTAGATTACATTTTGAAAAAGGTCTCCGTGTTACATATGTACAACTTTGAAAATGAAGGGAACTATTTAATTCCTTTAAAATTAATTGACATACATGAAAATTTTCAAAATTTATATAATTGCAACGTAAGCCATACTTTTAGGATATAAAAAGTTGGATAAACACGTATAGAGAATATAATTATATTTCTCTTTCAAGCACAAGTGATAATTTGGAGGTGACACGTATCGAGTTAAGCACTAAAAAAAATTTATTTTGGGAGCGATCAAGAAAAAACAGAATGACTACGGATTATGCAATCTATAACTGTTTACCGAGGATACAGGTCAGACTACATTAGACGTTGTGACATACAGGGCTCAAAACAGTTGTTGAAGGGAAAATGCCAATTATCTACAGACGAATTTAAGCTCAAAGGTTTAACTCTTTGAGATTTATTTGCAGTAAAGAAACAAGCAAAGAGGTTAAGATTAATAAAATACCTCATTGTAGATCAATGAACTGATTTGTTAAAAATGTCCTTACCATATGAAATGTTGCACGTTGCTGTGCTCCATATACAAAATCAGCTTTTGCTGTTAGATGCCCTCTGGCAAGATACAAATCTCCAGTATTGTTAACGTAGGGGTTTGCTGTCGTATCGTTAAAGCCAATTAAATTGCTAATGGTTGCTATTTGATTTCTACGTATCAATAGACTGTCGGCATTTGAATTGGAGTAGTTGAATCCAAAACTGTAGAATATGTCATTGGACCAGGAAGGTCTTGGGAAACCAGATTGCCTGCCTCGAATTGTGGGCATCAATTCAAAATGTGAATAAAAAGTAGTTTGGACTTTATTGTCGAAACAAATTCGAAGATGCCTAATAAATATGTAATGTACCAAATATCCTATTTCTATTTCCAGATTATCTCCTTCACAAATATTATTTGTCGCTCTGAAAACAGAATTACGATCATTAAACGTATTATTTTAATCAAAATCTGATTTTGGTTACAAACAATATTTTGCATTGAAATAAAGACCATAGTCGGACAAGCATGGTTGCATTGCTCCCGATTGGATAACCAATTGGTTAATATTTGAGAGGGAATTTTTTGCTATTATAAAATTGATTTATACCAAGTGCTATCTTAAAAAGTGTTTACAAGACTTATAAAGTAATTTAACAAATAAGAAACTAGATTTTTACAAAATTGGCTGAGCCGATTTGGATGGCTAAAAAATATGTTGTAGAGAGTATTAAGATAACTAAAAAGAAAAATTAAGGCCTAATTCCCTTAATGATAAGGGGTTAAAAAGCTTATTGAATTCTTGTAACAATTTTGTTTTCACGAGTTTTTTGTTGGTACGGTCGTGAGAAAAAAAATAAGAAAAATCTTATAACGGTATTTTGCTAAAATCTAGTTGTGTACATCTAACTTTAATTTTTGTGATATTGTCAGATAGTTGTCATAATTTATTGCAAGTGTGCAAAAAACTAATATGCTTCATATTAGTGATTTAGTTGAATCTGGAGTTATTGTTAAAGCAGAAGATGGATGGTCAATGAGACAAATTGCACTGCGTTATAATATTGACAAAAATTCAACATTTTAAGAAAGTGAAGAATAAACGGTACGATTAGGAGAAATTCTGGATCAGGGCGACGAAGAATATCAACTCAACAGCAAGATTTGCAATTGGTAAATACTTTAGTAGAAAATCCATTTTATTCAGTTATTCAGGCTGCTGAAGAAACGAATTTTCCTGGATCGTACTGGTACTGGTCGCCGGCGAGTAAGAGAATCGGAGCTACGCTGTCATGCAGCAGTACAGAAATACCTACTTGAAGCTGAACATAAAGAAGCTCGAGTAGGATTTGCGCTTGAATTTTTAGCGCATGATGTAAATTTTTGGAACAATGTAATCTTTACAGACGAAAAAACTTTCCAGTCAACACACAGCGGTCGTATTCGTGTTTACCGCCCTCCGAATACTCGATTCGATGAAAAATATATATCTAACAATGATAAAAGTGGTAGATTTTCCGTCAATGTCTGGGCTTGGATATCGGCACATGGTCTTGGTGTTTCGTGGCATATTGAGGAACCATTTAATAGTGAAACGTACATTAGGATTTTAGACAATATTATGCTTCCTTCTGTATCACAATTATTTCCTAATAATGAGTTTATATTTCAACAAGACAATTGTTCCGTTCATACTGCTCATACCGTAACTAACTAGTTTCAAGATAACAACATCAACGTTCTTAACTGGCCCAGTCATAGTCCAGATTTTAACCCTGTGGAAGAAGTATGGGGACTACTCGTAAGAAGTATCCAAAAACGAAATGTGACACCACGGAATGCCGAACAATTACTGGAAATAATAAATAATGCATGGGAAAATATTATTACTAATGATTATTGTATAAGGTTATTTAATTCTATGCCAAACAGACTTATAGAAGTTATAAATAGAAATGGTGCAATAACGAAATATTAATAGTTAGTTTCTTGTTAAGTAGGATATCCTTTGTCCTTTGATCCAGGATTTCTACTAATCGTACCGTTTATTCTCCATTTTCTTAAAATGTTACACACCGAATATGTGTTAATATTATAACGCAGTGCAATTTATCTCATTAACCATCCATCATTTACTATAGCAATAACTACAGCATTAAAATAAAAAATAAATTAAAAGTGTTATCTGTTTTATTTCGACTACTCATTACATATTCAAATAGAGACAGATTTACATTAGAAATAAAAAATTGTCCTATTTTTTTCTGCTCACGACAGTACACCGCCATTTCTTCCTGTAATATACTACATCCAACGTAACAACATAATTTTTTTGGGATATGATCAAAGGATTACTTTACTTCATTGCTAAAAAAAAACAACTATATATTGATCCTTAATATGTATGAATTCCATGTGAATTGGGCCCAACTTAATTTTTAGGTTATGGCCCAATAAAATATAATCATTTGGCCAATACGCATTTTTCTGATATGGATACCTAGTCTTCGTCGTCACTGTCGTCCCCTATTACGGGATTCATATTGTTGTTTCCTTAAGTAGGACTACACTCCATGAAAGTTGAGTGTCAGAAAATCATGAGATTTCTTACCCATTTCATGAAATTAAAGTTTGACATTTCATGACATTAAAGTTTGACAATTCAGACGGCTGTGCATTGCCATTAGCAACGGAAGTAAAAGTACTTTTTGTTCCGCTCGAGTGGACTTTTACTTCCGTTGTTAATGGCAACGCACAGTTTATCTTTATTTTTTTTATAGCTAATCGAAGTTTGAAGAAAAAATAACATGTTGTATTCGGAATAAAAGCCACTTTTGTGACTCGTCTGTAATAGCCGGACTTAATTCGTTCGTCCGGCAAACCTTCAAACTTGCCACAAAAGTATCACTTTTACTCCTATAAAACAATATACTATTTTAACACCAATATTGAAAAATGGTAAGAAATTTCGTGAAATATATTACAAGAACTTGAAAAATAGCAAAACCACAAACAGTTATAGCTTCCTTATTTGAAGAGATACGAAAAAAGTTAAAGGGATGAAAGTTTACGGCAAAGACAAAAATTAATAATAATAAAACATTTTTAAAAACAGGCTTTTATTTAAATGCTCTAAAAAGAAGAAAATAAACTTTAAAGTAAATCAAACCCATCATTTTGCTACATTATATAAAAGCTTGTCGCGAGATTTTCCTGTGTAAAGGGGATTGCCCAAATTTGTTTGGAGGAAAGGTCCCCAATTTTTTCATTTGTCCATTTAGGAAATATGATAATTTTTACATGAATGATAAAAGAAATCACAGCAATTATTTAGATCTATTGCGGCACCTACGAATCTTTTTTTTTTCAAATCACCTGATTTGGTTAATTTTCTGAACAAAGTACTGTCGTGAGCAGAAAAAAATAAGACAGCTTTTTTCTCTAATGTAAATCTGTCTCTATTTGAATATGTAATGAGTAACCGATATCACCTTAATTTATTTTAATTTTAATGCTTATAGTTATTGCTATAGTAAATGATGGATGGTTAATAGGGCTAATTGCACTGCGTTACAACATTAACAAAAATTTTGTGTGTAACATTTTAAGAAAGTGGAGAATAAACGGTACGAGTAGAAATCTTGGATCAAAGGACAAAGGATATCCTACTTAACAAGAAACTAACTATTAATATTTCGTTATTGCCCTATTTCTATTTATAACTTCTATAAGTCTGTTTGGCATAGAATTAAATAACTTTATACAATAATCATTAGTATTAATATTTTCCTATGCATTATTTACTATTTCCAGGAATTATTTGGCATTTCCCGTGGACTCACATTTCGTTTTTGAATACTTCTTACGATTAGTCCCCATACTTCTTCCATAGGGTTAAGATCTGGACTATGACTGGGCCAGTTAAGAACATTGATGTTAATATAAGTAATTTAAAAAATTATTGTATTATAGCGGATTTATTTTGAGCAACCTTCTTTCTTCTAATTACTTGTGCCAAGATATATTCTCGCGACAAGCTTTTATATCATAAAAAATATTATATAATGTAACAAAATGATGGATTTAATTTACTTCAAAGTTTATTTTCTTCTTTTTAGAGTATTTAAATAAAAGGTTATTTTTAAAAAATTTACTAATTTATCCATTATTTTTTAGTTTTTGCTGGACATGTTTCTAAGTCTGTTCATTTCAATTAATGCGCCATTGCTGTTAACCGTTAAAGAAGTCAAGGGGGTTGAAAAGAAAATGTAATCCGCCATCTTGAAGTGGCGGCCATATTGAATATAGTATGATGTCACTCACTTTATCGTTTCGTACTCTTCAAGTCCTCTCAGTTGATATCCATATTATTTTGATACCTATAATAAATAAATAAATAACACCACAGAAATTAGACAACCCCCAATTCCAGAAGCCAGGGCTTGTGCGGAAGGGGGTTACACATTGAAAAAACGCGGACATACAACCATTTCCTCCGACAGTGCCAGTACCGGAGCCAGGATTCGAACCCGGTGGTGCGATGTCCGTGTGAGATTAATCGCGATTGCCACCTCGCGCCTTAACCCACTCGGCTATCGACCAGATATTAAGGAGGTTGACAAAAAAATGTAATCCGCCATCTTGTGGCCGCGGTCATTTTAAAATAACGTCACTCATTTTTATCGTTTCCGAGTCTTCAAGCTTTTTCGTTTGATATCCATATTAATAGAGTTGACAAAATACATATTATCCGCCATCTTGTGGCTACGGCCATTTTGAAAATATTACAATATTGAGTATTGCACATTGTATTATCACCAGAACTAAAGGTGAATGCAAAATTTCAGCAAAATCGGTTAGGAGCAACTGGTTCTAATTCAATTTGCAAGGTTTGACCTAAACAAAGTAATAAACATTGCAAGTTAAGCTTGTAATAAGAATAATAATAATAATGTGTATCAAAAAGTTCGAAAAACGCAGTTGGCTTTGACATACGCTCTTGTGCAAAAATGAAAAGAAGAAATCTCAAAGTGGGCCATTAATTCCGTTTATTCTTTCTCTTTCCAACGATATAGAACATGCCACAAAAATTTTAGCTGATAGCGTCAATATGTAATATTTTACAAAAACCAGAATTATTCATATCATTGAATCGTAAAAATCAGCTATGCCATGATTAGTGAAAAACAATGTACACAGTTATTAATAAATTTGACATAGTCACTGTTGTATGTCGCATTGTCGAGTTCTAAGACAAGGTTTATATAGAGAATTGAATAGAAGAATTGAATTGAATAGAGTATTGAATTATGTTAACCAAAATGAAGAAACACCTTTGAGACAAATTCAGAGAAACTGTCGCATAAAAAAAGACAATGTAAGAAAAATATTAAAAAAACGGATTTCGGTGCTACAAAATGAAGACAGTTCAACATTTAAATGAAGGAGATAAGCGGAGGAGAGTAAGATTTTGTAGATGGTTGTTAAATAAAAAAAAGAATGACCCGCTAATATGTAGCAAAATTCTTTGATCGGACGAATAAAATTTTTCTAATGATGGATTTTTCAATAGAAATATGCATTATAAGTGGACACGAGAAAATACACATTGGTGCAGAGAGACTGCTTTCCAAGAAAAATTTTGTACGAATTTTTGCGTGGGTCTTTTAGGGACTAAAGTAATTGGACCTTATTTTTATGATATGTACAAATTATTTAAATCAAGCTATGCTAGGTAGCTGGATAGACACCTATGGACCCATTTTATGGCCAGCTGGGTCACCAAATATTACTCCCTTTAATTTTTTCGTCTCGGGTTACATTAACGACAAAGCATTTCAAACTGCCCCTGAAAATATTGAGGAGATCAAAACCAGAATTAGAAACGTATGTGAGGCAATCACTTCTGAAATGCTCCAAAATGTAATACGTGAGGTGTCTCGTAGAGCACGTTTGTGTATTAGAATGCGTGGTGCACAATTTGAGCATTTGTAGTTAGAAAAATAGATACACACATTTTCTTTTTAGTATGGTAGTAGTTAGTGCTGTTATACATAGTTTTTCGTTTCTTTGGATGTTTATTTTGTGTACTTGTATTTTTATTTATGAGATATTTGTTTGTTTGTATTAAATTGTAATAAATATTTACTGAATTATAATTATTTGAATTTTTTTTTTACTATTATGGCATAGCTGATTTTTTCGATTCGATGATATGAATTGTGGTTTTCGTGAAATATTAAATATTTGACACTTTCAGTTAAAATTATTGTGATATGTTTTATATCGTTGGAAAGAGAAAAAATAAACGGAATTAATGATGCCATGGCTTACTTTGAGATTTGTTCTTTTCGTTTTTGCACAAGAGCGTATATCAACGCCAACTGCGTTTTTCGAATTTCAATCATTCTTATTGTCTTTGCCGTCAACTTTCATCCCTTTAACTTTTTTCGTATCTCCTCAAATAAGGAAACTATAACCAATTGTGGTTTGCCTATTTTTCAGGTTTATGTAATATAGCTCACAAAAAATGGGATAACTGTTTCTAAAACTTCATTCTTTTACAATAGATATTAAGCGAGATATTTGGCGTGGCCCTCGGAAAATAGACATACGGCATGTATGTATTTAGCATACCAGTATATACTAATAAAAATATTGAAAATAATTCTAAAAAAAATTCCTATACTACTACGAGATTTAAATATTTTTTGTATGTTTCACTTTCCCCTAAAATTAATGGTTTAAAACTAAAGAAATCTTGCTTGGATTGATCGAAATTGTCACGTTTTTTAATCAGAGAATTTTAGTCAAAAGTCTATATATCAGAACTTTGTAAATAAACAAAATTTTCGTCATAAGCGATAATTATGTACTAGTGAAAGTTATAAAGGCGATAAAATTATAAGTGTAGCAAATTCAGCTTTATCAGATTTTGTTTTTATAATGCCCAGACTTATTATTTTATTTATATTGAATTTTACAAGTCAAGATAATATCAGATTATTTATGTAGGATCTATATTAATCCAAGCAATCTATAATAAGCTTTGACAGATCAATATTCAAAGTTTGTATTTAAAATAATTACCTCACGACTTCAAGGGGATACCGGACACACGTGATATTTGTAAAATATACCGTTGTGTCTCTAATCGCAAATTGTTTATTACCAACACAAGTGGCAGTTTCATGTTCCGAAAAATTGAATGTCTCGCCTCCAACATTCGCCCGCAAGTTACTTCCAGGACATGACAATATAAAATCTTCATTATCGGAAAAAGATACCACATCTCTTGTTTGTGGATGCCTTATAGTATGATTCAGATTTACTATAAGCGGTTGAGGTTCTCCTAGATCTCCGTTGGTTGATATGGCACAGTCTAGAACAAAGAAAAGTATATTTTTCACAACTAGAAAATCTGGTGAGAACGTGAACATTGAAAAAATACAAAGATCTAGGACATGATTGTAACGTTAAAGGATGTGCTGCATTATGAGATTAATATGTATAAAAGCTGTATATGTTTTGTACAGTTCTATAAACTTGAAATTTTGCGGCATCTCAGAGCTATATAGACTAAAGCCTCAGTGCATATGAACCATATTACAATAAGTTAATCGCTATTGAACAGAGATTTAAGGCGAGGTTCCAGTATTTTGCCTATACTGAACTATCTAAATGACACCCACGTAATGTTTGCTAAATTCATACGAAATATTTCCATTTAAATAGATCTTAAATTGTTATTTTTCCAACGGAAACTGCGTTCTCGCCTCACACATCTTCCAGCGGCTTGTATATCAGTGTATGTGCGGAAGCTATACAACCTTAGGCGAGGGTTGTATAGGAGATATACCATCCTTCGGAGGGGATGTAAAGCCGTCGGTCCCTTGTCTATTAAATGTTAGGCAAGTAAAAGATCCCTACTCTTCTTAAGGGAAGAGGTTCGGCAAAATTCCTGGTTGGGGGTAGCTCGTCTACAGGCGTCGGTGTTAGGCCTCAGTAGCGGAAATAGGCCGACGTTAAATAAATGTATAAAAAATGAAAAAAAAATTGTTATTTGTTTGAATCTTTACATCAAAATCACTTATTGTCATTGCATTTGATATAGCTCATATATATCGACGTTATATAACGATGTTCAGATCTTTCTCCCAACTAATTGTTATAGCATATTACATAACAAGCATGTAAAACGAAACTTAATAAACTAATGCGAAAATCACACTAGTGTGTATATGACCATTTTCAGTGAGTTGTGTACATTATCGATAAAAAAGACAAAAACCACTTTTCATTCAATTACACATTTACAAACTTCGTACCTTTACAGCAACATTGTGAGTAATAGATTATTTTTGCTGTCTCGACAACATTTGGTGAGGTACGTGTCATAAAATCACCATTACTAGAGTCGGTGTTCATATATAGTGGAGTAAATATAGATTTGTAGAGAAAATTTTACATGGAGCAACGCGATATGGAAAATAGGTGTGTTTTTGTGAAACTAAAAATACTCTTTTCTTTTCGCGGAAAAGGGGTAAATTGGTCATTTTTAAGGGTGGTTTTTCAGTTTTAATTTATTTTGGACCCTTTAAAATGCTAGTTAAGAAACGACTACGGTACCCTTTTATTATAGATGTTCAAGAAATCTTTAGTTCAAATTTCGTGAAAATCGATTCACTGCCTCCCACGATATGTATATAAATATACTGAAAAAACGTAAAAAATTTAATTACGGCTAATATGGCCAAAATTAAATCGAATTTGATGAAATTTTACACGGAAGTAACCTATATAACCAAGAAATAGCCTGCCAAATTTTAGCAAAAAATTTCCAACAGTTTGGCCGCAATTCCATTTTAAGTCCAAATTCCACAACATTTTCAAAACGTTCCCCAATTTGCCTAAATGGTCGAACGAATTTTTTGTTTTACCAAAATGAAGGTATTTTATGTACTTTCGCGTGATGTAACTTTTTTTTAAATTTCGCCGATTTTTGTCATTTTTGGTATATACATGCGCGCGACGATTTCCCATCATTTTCGGTATTATACGTATGCGCGCACAAGTATATTATAAAAATTACAATATTAATAATAAAAAGTGATTGTAAGCAGGTTTTAAATTAGATAAAAAAAAACTGCCGAAGGTATTTTTTTGTTTCGAAAATTCACTTGATTTTTATTAAACTTTTTACATATATTGATTATAATTTTATTTTATTCATGTTTTCTTTTTCTAGTAGTTGTACTAAATGCGCTACTGCAGAAAGTGTCTACTTCCGAATCGGTAACTGGAGTTTGGAATATTTCTTCACCCTCGTCATCGCTAAAGTCGTATACATCTGAGATATTCTCTGAAATACCAAAATTGACAGGATTTTGGATGGCAGTAAACAACAGATAATGAACTGATGCCGATAAGGACTGACAAAGCTCCTCTTCCTAATCAATTACTCAATATAATTGCTTGTGATTGCAAGGTCGGTTGCAAAACTAAGCGTTACTCATGCGAAAACATTGGCGTCACATGCAGCAATTTATGCCACAATGGAAGGAATACTTTGTGTCTAAAATGCAGATAACATTGTTGGCGAAGCTATGATTGATGAAGAGCCTGGGCAATTAGAAATTAGTCCTGATATTTATGATATTGAAGAATTCGAAGAAGATGAAAGTTATGAAGAAGATGTTTGTACTTCAGAGAATATCTCAGATGTATACGACTTTAGCGATGACGAGGGTGAAGAAATATTCCAAACTCCAGTTACCGATTCGGAAGTAGACACTTTTTGCAGTAGCGCATTTAGTACAAGTACTAGAAAAAGAAAACATGAATAAAATAAAATTATAATCAATATATGTAAAAAGTTTAATGAAAATCAAGTGAATTTTCGAAACGAAAAAATACCTTCAGCAGTTTTTTTTATCCTGCTTACCGGTTACCGATTCGGAAGTAGGCACCTCTAGTGCAACTACTAGAAAAAGAAAATATGAATGAAATAAAATAATAATCAATATATGTAAAAAGTTTAATAAAAATTAAGTGAATTAAAAAAAAAACGTATGTCTTACCTTCGAGAGTTTTTTTAATCTAAATATTTAAAACCTGTCCACAGTCATTTTTTATTATTAATATTGAAATTTTTATAATGAATAATTACATGTATACTTGTGCGCGCATACGTTTAAAACTGAAAATGGGGGGAAATCCCCAAGCGCATGTATACACCAAAAATCGTCTAAATTAAAAAATATATATACTTTTTAGCTACAGCATGTGAAAGTACATAAAAATACCTTCATTTTGGTAAAAAAAAATTCGTTCGACCATTTGGGCAAGTTGGGGAACGTTTTGAAAATGTTGTGGAATTTGGACTAAAAATGGAATTGCAGCCAAACTGTTGGACACTTTTTGCTAACATTTGGCAGGCTATTTCTTGGTTATATAGGTTACTTCTGTCGACAGTTTTATCAAATTCGGCTTAATTTTGGTGAAGTTAGCTGTAATTAAATTTTTTATGTTTTTCAGTATATTTATATACATATCGTGGGAGGCGGCCAACCGATTCTCACGAACATCTACAATAAAACGGTACTGTACTAGTTTCTTAATTAGCATTTTAAAGGGTCTAAAATAAATTAATACTGAAAAACCACCCTTAAAAATGACCAATTTACCCTTTCCGCGAAAAAAGGGTTCCCCACCTACTCGAAGCAGAATACTCAAGGTATTCTTAGTTTCACCAAAACAAACTTATTTTTCTATGTCGCATTGCCCCATGTAAAATTTTCTCTGTCGCCTTATTTTGGACTATTTTTACTCCACTAATATTAATATTGAAATTATTCAGATAATAAATATAGTTTTAATATGTTGTTAATAAAATATGACATTTAAATTTATCATAATAGATGCTTCCAGAGTACAACCAACTTACGCGAATAACTGACAGGACGCCGCTATAGCACTCAGCTTTTCACAGTTTAACTATCTATATCTACTGTTGATATTTTTCTGACACACGTACTATGTGAACACTTTCTTTGCGAATCGTGGAAAAAATTTATTTACAATATGAATTAAAGTTCTATCAAAACATTCCTCAGTGCCAGAGATAGATGGTATGGTTAATTACGCCCATATAATGCAGGAAAGCAGGCTGTCCAGACGGTAAGTTTCCAAAAATGAAATAATTTTTTCTCCAAAACGACAGTAGTAATTTTGATTCTTTAACATATGTATATTCCTCTAGCACCAGCATGAGATGGCATGGCCACTCATCAGTCCTCTCTAGAAAGTTCGGAGATGGAGACTGTATAGAGTAGAAGTTAAAACATTGATTAAACCAAGGACAGTAAATACTGTAAAATTAAATAGAGGAATTAAACTAGGTACATCTGAATATATGTTAATAGTAATGAAACTCAATAATAGATGTTTCTGTGAAATTACTTTTTGAAGTTTGATGTTTATAACTTATTTAAAAAATGAAAAGAAGAAGAGAATCATAAATCCTTAGAGACATATATTATTGTTTTGCTTGTCTTGGTACGGAATAACTTTTATTAATTTTCATAGACAACAGGGTGAGAGCGGGTGCTAGATTTTGACGACGTCTGTACCATTAATATGAAAACAAAAAATTACAAATTCTTTATATATGCTGTTGATCTTACATCTAATCGATTTTTACTAGACAATGATGTTTCAATATGATGCCATTGATTAGCTTTATCAATATGGTTGTGTGATCAGAAATAAGATCAGCAGTATACTTAAAGTACATGTAATTAAATAGTAGATTTTATCTGCCAAGTATCTAAAATAACATGTTTCATCAATTATGCAAATTGAATTACAAAATAACTAATATTATAGGAAGACAAAAATTTAGACCCTTTTTCCATGAACTACTTTCTGAAGTTGAACTGAAATGCAAAAATATTGTTCCACTATAAAAACACTGGCCACAGCAGTAGTTCAACACAGCCGCATTTCGTAGTTAAGACAACATAAAAAATGTAGCTCAACCTTACTCGTTCTTGACTCTGATGTAGATTGCTCATACACCAAATACTACGCTACAATTGAATATACCACTGGCGCTGTTCGCTAACCATATTAGCATCATCAAAGAACCATTAAAAGTAAGCTTTAAAAATGTTTTGGTATTCTACGACATCCGCTCCACACAAATGGTTCCTCCCAACACAGTAGTAAGGAAACCATGACTAAGATTAATCGTTTTTTCGGAGTTAATATAAATAATCTTCACAGATTTCTCCGGGTCACGGGTACAATATAGGAATGTATATGGGAGAACTAAACCTGTGACTGAGGAACCGATGCGCTGGAAGAACTGAATAAAAAGCGAAGCAACGCAGTGCCTCGACATCTAAACAACCTAACATAGCGACTAAACTACTTCAACAACAGACAGACATTACAACAAAATTCTACCTCAATTGGGGACTCAAGGTCAACCCAGACAAAACACAACCCATCTTATTTACGAAAAAAAATATCCAACCACTAATTAAAATCTCGGTAAACAATCAACCTTTAAATTGGAAACAGGAAATAGATTACCTCGGGCTGACTATCGATAAAAAATTTACATTTCTCCAACACCTCAAGAAAATACAGACAAAATACTGGCGGCGCACGGCTACATTTTATCCCATATTAAAAAACTCTCCACCCCAATTGGCCACTTTGTTATATAAATCGTACTTAAAACCAATCCTAACATATGCCTCTCCAATCTGGTTTCCACTAATATCTCGCATGCGCCAAGAATCACTTCAGACAGCCCAAAATAAACTTCTTAAAATAGCCAACAAACTTCCAAATTACATACTAACACAATTCTTGCACGATATCACAGGCACACCCAGATTATCAGACTTTATACTAAAAATTCTACTTCCTAACTTTGCAAATTCTCTCGTTCAGTCAGAAAACCCATCTCTCGCTAATCCCCTCACCCCCAAATTCCTACAAGCTCCCAAACATCCCTCACTCAATTACATATACAGACCTTAGCCCCAAGATAATTATTGTAAAACTTATTGTCTGAAAAAATCAAATAAAAAACAAAAAAAAAATACAAAAAACAAAAACACAAAAAAAAATAACACAATTACTACTACATAACTAAACACAAAATAATTAAAAAAAAAAATAAAAAAAACTTTTCGTTTAGCCAAAAGAGCCAACACAAGAGCAAATAAAACACAAAAAAGCCATCAAAACCACTAACATATTAACCTTCATTGTACCACACAAACAAAATTTAGTATTAAATAAAAAGTATTTAATTAAAAGGGTGATAAATTTTCTAAAGGTAGATAATATCAGACAAAGAAACCGTGATGTCAAACTTTGCATAAAGAACATGAGTAACATAACATAATTTTGGTCCTAAACTTATAAAACTGGACGATCACGTAAATGGCAAATTTGTTTATTTATCTTGACATAAAATTAATATAAATAGTTACTGGGTGGGATTTAATAGTTGCTTTCAAAAAGTGCAAGTATTATAATCATCGTAAATAAGTAGTAATTTGTATGCACTTCGTGTTCGAGTAGCTTCAGTAGTGAAGGGGAGGGGATCAAGTTTGCTGGTCGTCTTTTCGTTTCAGCAGAATGGACGACTGCTGGTCTAGTAACACTTTTATTTAGAAAATTATATTGTCACTTAAAATCTGAAAAGTTTGGACAGGAATACTCACAATTTCAAATATATTGCAGGAAAAATATTTACACGTCGAAAGGTATCTCAAGCGTATATCAAAATATTCGATTATTAAGTTAATTACCTAAACTTGGGGAAATGCTACGCTGTTTTACGTTAATAATACTGAATATTTAACTACTGGAAATAATTACGAAGGATTTACGATAATGAATAAATTAATCGTGAAAAATAAGTGTGCAAAACTCCAGAAATTATGCAAGTATAGCTCAGAAATACGGGTATTGGGCAAATAGGGCCGGTAGCAACGAGAATTTTGTATACAGACCTACAGACAGGTTGAGAAAATAAGTTGAAATATAGCATTAAACTTCGTATGAAACAATATTTAAACTAAAATGAATTTGATAATTAATCGATAACGATCTAATTAATAATTCTTTTTCACTCAGTCCTCATTCAGATATGTGGATGGTCTGCATAGGAACTCTTTGTGGATAGCTGTCTGCAAATAAACAATTAGGGCTGAGATAAAGCTGCCTGATTCAAGGCAAAAGTCCCTTTCAGTCAAGAACTTATTTAATCACTAGGAGATATATAAATAATTTCTTCAGTAGGCAGTGATTCAACGAGTCCTCTATTTTTAATGCGACACAGACGCGGCACGAACTACGTTAAATTTGCGGAAAACTGATATTTTCCAATGATAAAATAAATGAAGTTATATTAGTCACAAAACGATTTATGAAAATCGAAAATAATCTATTAAAATATTTATTATAACAATCAAATAAAATTCCCTATTTGCCACAATAATTAAGAGATGTGAATTATTTTAGCACGTCTTACCGTTCCTAGCCGTAAATCTAAGGTGATTTCCGCACATCTGTAATAGAGAGGTCCATGTTTCAAAGGTCATGACATCACCCAGCTGGGCCCTATTAGTGACGGTGATTGTTTATAATGTTATGTATAAACCTACATAAATAAACAACCGTCGTGATTTGTAATAATCGGAATGAATTGGAGATAATTAAGTTAGTCTAAAACCCAAAAAGGGTGATTTAAATATGTAAAGAGTTTTCGTATTAGATTTTGAATGAATAATTGGTACAATGGAAATAAAAGATGATATTTTTAAACTACTTGTATTAAAGAAAACTATTGAAGCAGGTAAATTGTTTAAAAATATTTATATTAGGAATACCCTAGATAAAGTTCTCTTAAAAACATGTTACATGTAAATTTGAGGCAATTAAATCGAAAAAATTATGCGAAACGTGATTTTATTTTGTACAGATTTAGATTTATTGATATGGATTAAATTAATAAAATAATTGTATCGTAAATAAAACATATCTTCTTGAAAGATAGCAGACTTTACACATTAGAATGCTCATGCACGCACGTGAATGACAACAAATATAATTTTTAGAACCTAAACAATTAGGCATCATTATTTTTAGTTTATTTCATTATAGATACTTTCTTAATTAACACCCTCAAGTTTTAATCTTGAAAAGGGAAATGAGTATTTCGGAAAGCTCGGCGAGTAGTAAATAATAAATAATAAATAACACCATAAGTAATTACGACCCCCTTTATCCCGGAAGGCTCTAGAAGAGCCTTGTGTGGGAGGGGGGCTACACATTAGAGACAAGGAACACACACCCAATACCCGTGTATAGTGGAAAAATCCCTCTCAGTATTTTCCACTGCCACGACCGGGGATCGAACCCGGAACCTTTGGGTGAGAGGCAAGTGCAAGTAAGCAAGCAAGCAAGCAAAATATATTTATTAGGATTAAATGGTACAGAACAGTTCCCTAGCCAGGTTCTGTCCCGGGGCCGATCGTGCAACCACCGCGCTGACGCAGTGGCGGTTTGCATGGTTAGACGGGACAGGTCTGGGTCGGCGAAAACAATAATTAAGAACAACTAAACCTAAGCTCCTATTGTACGAACAAATAAAAAATAGGTAATACAATTAAAACATATCCAAAAAACAGATTTAACAAAACTTAAAAACTACACTATATTTAGAGAACTCTCACACAAAACACTTTTTAATTTCGCAGTTGACGCTAGCACCTCAAATTAAAACGAGGAGTCTTTCGCGAGGTGTGTAACATCGGGCTGTGCATAGGCTGGCCTAAACTGTGATTTTAAAAATTTGGATTCCAAGAAAGTTATAATTTATTTGAAATGTTGATGGAAACGAATTTAGTGACAAAAATGTACAAACAGAAAACAACAAAAACAAATGCAACAAAAAGGTTACAAACAGAATGGAAGCGGGGGACAGGAAAGATTTAAAGATAGACAAAGTTATGAAATACTAGTAAAGGTGGATAGTGTAAGCGGAAATTATATTTGGTGAAACTTGGCTACAGAAGTTGCCGGAAAATTGGTAACGTCTAGTATGGTAAGGAGTGTTTGATCCGAAATGGGGCATTATGCTGTCTAATTTGTGTTATGTGTCTTGTTAGCGGAGTATCGTCCAGCTTAAACGAGTAGAACATTTTGAGAGATACGTTGGACGTAGTCCGCTATCGGGGTTATGTCGTTGCAACGTGCGTATAGATCTCTGAGGGAGGTGTACCTTCCAAAATTTGAAATGAGGCGCATAAATTTGTGCTCAAACACTTGGAGTTTTCTCATTGTCGTGGCCGATATGCTGCACCACACCGGCGCCGCGTATGTGATGGACGGTCTGACTACCATCGTGTACAACAGTTTTTTAATCTATCTGTTAAGTCTGCTACCCCTGACCATGAGCGGATACAGACTCCTGGACAGGGAGTAAACCTTCCGTATCGTCTCATTGATATGTGTGTTGAACGTCAGGAGAGGCAAGTGCGCTCACCTCTCGACCACCAGTAGCGGCTGTAATTGGACGTTGCTGACTACCATACAAAATCAATCAACCTAGTTGGATTTCTTAGCATAAAATTTGAATATTCCCTAGTATGCTAGCCATCAAGTTGCAACCGTAGAGGTGGTGGGGAAATAATGCAGGAATAGTTTTTGTCTTAAAACCATTAATTGGGCGTTTAAAAACTTTGTGTATTTCAAGGGATTCAAAAAATATCTCTGAAAGATGCAAATAATCACAAAATTGCGAATTGTTAGTTTCATTTGCATTTTACTCTAAAAATGTCTACTAGAGCATATTCGCATTTCAGATTCATGCGAAGAAAACGAATATCAACGTGTGCCAGGACATGGTGTCTTGAATATCGCATTGCTATTGGTGAATTGGCCATTGGAATTGGAATTTTCTTGTACTTGTAAAGGCGCAAAATTAGCAAGAGGAATATCTAGGACGACCATTAGTAATATAAGCCAAAAATTATAGTATACGATCGGTGTGGTAACGACCACTGAAATGAATGTTATTCTGCTGGGAATTATTGCAATCAGTTTGTTTTGAAATTGTTGAAATAATTCAAATGTAATGTGAGATTTTCTATTTTCATGATAAGGAAACTCAAGACCAATGGTATAAACAAAAATTATTTTTATATTCATATAGGTAGGCATGCAAAGCAATGAATAAAATTACAAACTCTTTTAAAAACCTGAACCGTTAAATGCAATCTTAAGAGTAATTCTAGAATAATCTATATTGATGTGTAGTTTATATAGGAAATTTACTGAACTTGTAGGAAGAGTAGCATTTTGTCACTTATTATTGAATACTGATCTGGAGGACCCCCATTATTTGAAATCTGTTCTATGGACGGATGAATCAAAAGCTTTCCCGTGAAGGCATAACCGATTTTCACAATCTCCATTATTGGGCAGATAAGATCGACAACCCGCAAATGAAGAAACAAACTTCTTTTCAGAATAAGTTTAGTGTCTATATTTGGATGGCTGTAATTGCTGGGCCTCATTATCTACCAGATATCTAACCTAAACGGAAACGCTTGTCACTTCTTCTTGCAGAACCATTTTCCTCTGCTCCTGGTAAATCTGTCAATTAACCTTCCAAAATCACGTATACCCAGTTCAGTACCGCTTAACAACCCGCCAATTCTTAGGTCGAACATCTACCGATCGGTGGATTGGGCGTAGTGGATTCTGTGGCTTGCAAGGTTCACAAATTTAACGCCAATTAACTATTATGTATGGGGTATGAAAAAAAATGTGTACAATGAGGAAATAAATGGGTAAATAATGGAAAAATAAAACTGTATTTTAACGTGGAACCAATCGAGCTTCCAAAAACCTCATTCTTGTGAGTCCGTAATTTTAAATATTTACGACGACTGGTACAATCCTTTAGAAAAGGATCATGTAATATTAGCAGCGTTTGCAAGAAGGGAATATCGAAGACGGTTTCCTAATAGACGACAACCTGACCGTAAAAAACTTTCGGGTCCGCATATCAGTATTCCAGAGAACATGGAATGTTTCCCACTAGTGCAGCTGTGAAACGCAATATAGGACAAAAGGTACTTAGAAAACGATATTTTACATGTGGTTCACGATAATCTAAGTTTAAGTACAAGAGAAATTAGTACTCTGATTGGTGCTTGTCACACTAGAATATGGATGACGTTGCGAAAAGAAAATTTTTACCCATACCACATTCAATTAGTACAACGTCTTAACCAGGCGACGACTCAATCGACTGACTTTTTGTTGTCCTCTGTCTGAAAATCGACGGATAATTTAAACAGTCTTATTCACAGACCAGGCGCAATTTACAAGGGACGGAATAAATAATTCGAGAAATACTCACATATGGGCCCAAGATAACTCACAAACAAAACGTGAATGTCGTTCACAATATAGATTTTCAGCCAATGTTTGGATATGACTTATAGGCGGTCACTTGTTAGGATCACATTTTTTTGAAGGTACATTTAATGGTAGCGTCTATCTTAGTTTTTTGCAACATACGTTACAGAATCTTTTAGAAAATTTAAATATTCGAGGTATGTTCTTTCAACATGATGGAGCCCCACCAATCTCCATTCCATCTCCGGATTTGCACCCTGTTGGCTATTTTTTTATGGAGTCACTTAAAGAGCGAGGTCTACAATATGGACATTAACGACAGGGCTCAATTAATTCAGAGGATTGTTGAATGCTGCAACAAAATTAGAAATAACCCAAATATGATAGGAAAACCAATCGGCCATCTCGTGAATCGCACCAGAAAATGCACCGAAGCTGGGGGGGGGGGACATTTTGAACATAAAATTTAATTATAATTCTTATTTGTGGACATTCTTTATCTTTATCTTTGTTTTTTGTTTTTGATACAAATTGTTACATCCATAGTTTGTTATTATTCAGTTGTTATGTGCGTTATTGATATGTTATTTTGTTGCTACCGTTATTGTTGTTGAACCGTAAAAAATATTTTAGTTCTGCAGTCCCATATCTAAGGGACTTCAATTTTTGATATTTTACGCACAAACATCGTACTTCCAGAATTCTTGAAAATATCAACCATTTCTCTTGATTATCACTTAAAAGTTCTTGACAGAAGAATTAAATATATTTAATTTCCAAGAAGAGCAGATCATTTATTATCGTTTTTCGATATTGCAATTTTTGGAAAATAACGAAAACAAATACTTAATAAAATATGATTTTATATGCATATAGTGAAAAAAGTAGATTACATTGAGATTCCTAAAATTCCCCAAATAAAAATTTTCTGTTAAATGAGTAGAAAAAAAATATTTCACAAAACATTTAAAATTTCTCAAAAAATATGATTTTTTTCAAAAATGATATTTCGAAAAATATTAAAAGTACAAGTTTTTACTTTAGTTTCACGCATAATTTTATTCTCTTTAATTTCACGTCCGTATATAACTAAGTTTCTATAATAATTTGCTACACTTACTTACTAATTACTTGCTACACTTTATTTGTGGTGATAAATGAAACTTACCAGCTGATGCTGCTGTTGTGATAAAGGAAAAGACGTTTAACAACAATAACAACATTTTCACTGGGAGAGTCTTTAAGTGGTACTGCGTGATTTTTTTTACTTTTATTTTATCATATAAATTATTGTACAACCTGCTTTATCTGTAACTGGGTTTAGCGATATTGTAACAGTATAAAACTGATTTTTAATAAGCATTTTTCGATAAACAAAAAGAATTTGATTAAATATTCAACACCGGTAGAGAACAGTTAAGCTTCTACAATCTATTAAAAATTATGTACCAAAGATAACACGTATCTGTATATTTTAAGTGTTAGCTAATTTATTAAAAGCAAATATGTGTATGTTTAAATAGTCACATTTGCATTATAAATTATTATATTATTTTATGCTCTATTAATTTAATATGGTAGACTTTCGGAAATTATTTTTTATTGGTAATAAAGGAAAAGTATTAGGCTAATTTAAAATGTTGATTCCTACATTAATATTTTTTCTAGTATTGTTTGTATTTAAAGCATTAAAATATGTAAGATTTATAATACTGGCATCAATAGTTTCCATTACGATAATAGTGAGATAATATTGTCAAGTCTCACTAGGCTTGTGAAAGGGGGATTAAGTGGTCACAGATAGAAGACTGATGTCAAAACAAAAATGATTTATTAAAAAGAAAACAGTGGAAAACAATACGATCTTATCAGTAATTCTTGGCGCACAATGGGCATTTTTCCGAATAGCTGGAGAAAACTCATAATATCTAGCATGTATACTGAAATCAACATTATTTTATTATCTTTTATCTCGCTGATTATGAATCTGATGTTAGAATTTTCAAAAACAAAATAGCGGGTTCAATATGGCCGACTAAAACATCAAAAAATTAACTGAAAAATCTAAAAGAAAAGATCATCTCATCAGTTACGAATCCAACATTATAATCAAAAATCAACTTCTACACTAGGGCCGATAAAAATAATACCAGATTATAACTCGAACAACATCATCGTTAATATAATTTTCTTCTCCGAAAATGAAGTTGTAGCGATATTTAAAAAAATAAAACCGATCACCCCCAAAGGGCCAGATGGGATTCCAGGATTTTTGTTAAAAGATCAGTGTTTTCACATATTCACTTAAAATATTGTTAACCTAGCTATAAAATTCAGTACCGTCCCTGATATATGCAACTACTCCAAAGTATATTCAGTGTACAAAAATGTCACTATCATTTGTAACTTTGGCAAAGCGCTCGGAATTTTACTGCATAATTGTATCTATCCTCATATTAAAAACGGTATTTCCACTCAACAGCATGTATTTATGAAAGGTCGCTCCACAACAACCAATTTAGTATGTTCCACGCAATACATATATTAATCCATTGAAACACAAGTTTAATTTATTTTGACTTTACTAAAGCATTCGATAGATTTAACCTTAATATTTTTACTACAAAACTTTCTCAGCATCTGGCGTGCCTCAAGGGTCTGTTCTTAGAACATACTTGTTCAATATATCTATCAACGATATATGATGTGAGATAAATGTCTATTACCAAATGTATGCAGATGATATTAAATTCTTTCATAGAACTTGCAACTTAAGTGACTGCATCAAATTAAAAAATGATATAACTAAACTTACCGCATGGTGTGACTATAATATAACGGCATTTTCTATGAAGGACACCGAGTATGCATTTAATTACTCTTTAGATAACGAACCTCTAACTCGACCGTCCACATTTAAAGACCTCGGAGTGACTTTTGATAAAAAATCATTTTTGTCAATCATTTAGACCCTCTAACATGTGATTTAAATTAGACTCTTGGTTTTATCGCACATAATGGACATGATATCTCGAATATCATCATCTGGTCGATAGTCGAGTGGGTTAAAGCGCGAGGTGGCAATCGCGATTAATCACACGGACATCGAACCACCGGGTTCGAATCCTGGCTCCGGCACTGTCGGAGGAAATGGTTGTATGTCCGCGTTTTTTCAATGTGTAACCCCCTTCCGCACAAGCCCTGGCTTCTGAAATTGGGGGTTGTCTAATTTCTGTGGTGTTTATTATTATTATATCGCAACATTGATATTATTATATTTTTATTTTTTGCGCTCTAAGCTGGAATATACATTTCTTGTTTGGCAGTATTCCTATATCGTTCATAGCTCCAAATTGGAAAATATAAGTTGTTTACTCAAATTTCTATACTTGAATTCCACAAACCGATCGATCTACTTGAAACGTGTCTATAATTACTCTGCCTGATGGCGTAATAACTTTGCAGTAAATTATTTATCCATCACGATTGACTGTAGTGATATACTCCAAAGGCTTAATTTCCGTGTTCCTGAAGTAAATTCTAGATATAACCAAACTTTCTATCTGGTTACAGCCTGGACTAACGTTTTAAAGTTTTCACCAATTTACAACATGTGCTCTAGCTATAACAACTGCCAGTCTGATATTGACGTCATTAGAAGATAGGGGAGTTTATCTAGTAATGCTATGTAAACTCAATTATCTGTTCTTTTTAATATTCATACTGTTTATCATTTTTATCATTGTATATTTGTGTGATGTTGTAATGTGAACGATCCATCTCTTCGCGCCTAAAGGACTTTTATTATATTTTCCAAAGTGGATATTAAACATTCACAAAGAAGGGTTCAAATCGACTGTTTCAGACGGAGAATAATATAAAATCTATACTCACTGTTCGTTTTTGCTTAATTGTTTCACTGATGGTACCAATTGGACGTAGTAACATTATAAATCTAACACAGTAAATACTAACACTTTTTTAAATTTAAACCTGAAAAGGAATTTTGAAACACAAGAAAAAGATAATATAAAGTTCAAAAATATATATTAAACCTTTTAAAAAATTATGTTTTTATAAAACGTTCAAGAGAAATGTATTGACAAACTATAGTCTGGTCCATGTACAACACATAGTGAGGAACGGAACGACTCATAATGTACCAATTACCATCCAATGTACGGTTTAGAGCTAACGATTACACAAAAACATTTAGTAAAAAGTTCAATGTTTATAATTTTTTTTGTGGGCTTTTTTTTGCCTGTCTATTGACGTATTTTCAGTTCAATACCAATTTTGGTCGCTAGTTGGATTGGCCGGCAAGGTCCCCGGATTTGCACCCTGTTGGCTATTTTTTACGGAGTCAGTTAAAGAGCGAGGTCTACAATATGGACATTAACGACAGGGCTCAATTAATTCAGAGGATTTTTGAATGCTGCAACAAAATTAGAAATAACCCAATTATGATAGGAAAATCAATCAGCCATCTCGTGAATCGCACCAGAAAATGCACCGAAGCTGGGGGAGGACACTTTAAACATGAAATTTAATTATAATTCTTATTTGTGGACATTCCTTATCACAGTATCTGCATTTTTGTTTTTTGTTTTTGATACCAATTGTTCCGCCCATAGTTTGTTATTTCCGTCGTTATGTGCGTTATTGATATGTTATTTTGTTGTTACCGTTATTGTTGTTGATGATAGGGCACCCTCGACGCTAAGGGCTATTTTCGCTAAAATTCTCGAAATACTTTGACTAGAGACTGGATTAACTTATCCTCATATTTAACACAACGCATGAGTTGCAGTGCTTAACAACGTGGATTCGTAAAAGGGTTTTTATAATCAAAAGTCGGTTTTCGTTATACTTTCTAAAGTTTGTGGTCAGGGCGACATTACGTCCCCGTGCCGCTACATTTAGTATACTTTCTAAAATTACACTTCTTGATGAGTTTCTGATATTTTTGCATAAAAAAGGCTCCGTAGAGCGAAAATGTAATTGAATGTATAAAAACCTCTTCCAACGGCATTTTTACGTGAAGCACGCTTTTCATGTGGATTTTGTTACAGTTTCGAAAAGTTCATCGAGGGTTTTGGCGTGTTCTTTAACAGTAACAGTGATTCTGGAAGGCACCCAAAATATAACTTTAACACTACTACTACCTTTTCAAACTCGGTAAGCATCAATTAGTAGAAACGTATAATGAGTGGTCTATATTGCCTGGTTAAAGTTGACAATTACTGAGTACAGTTATTGATATCGGTTGCCATGGAGACAATGTAATGACGTTTCATGCGCAAATATGAATTTTAATTGCTTGTGGTTTTTCTAAAACAATTTTTAAGTAAAGTGAAGCTGATATACAGGATTAATTAATTGAATAGATAGACGGCCATATTTTGTCTTTGGTAACTTCGGCACTAATAAATGATTTTGGGGTGTATGTATTTGTGAAAGAACGCTATTCTGAAAAAGAAGATATGATCATTTTCCTTTCGCAATTGCCTAAAAATCGTTAGTTCGACAAGTCAGATATATTATGTTTTCTCTGATTATTTTCAGAGTTGTCAGCCTTTTCCCACTCACGTTTTTCACCCTAGTAAATAAACTAAATTACCACCGAAATTCCAAATTAAACCTCAACTTTAGTATAGGTACGTGGAATTCTTATTGGCATAAGCATCCCTGTAGTCAGTGAAATATTGATAGGCTGTGGTTTTCACGTGGTCTCGAGGCAGAGGTTAATTTTTTTACCCCTGGAAGATAAAAACTACCTTATCTGGATGCAGAATATATGAAATATAGAGGATTTATTGTCTTCCTCAGAAATCAAAAATATGAAATCCATCTAAACGTATTTTCGCAAAAAGTTATGTCAGAGCGCTACTGAATCTCTGGATGTTAAATCACCTCGTTAGATGCGATAAAAAGGTCAGATCCACTCATTTTTATATAGTTCTGTGCAGAATATTTTCCTACTGTTTCTAAAACATTTTAGACTTGTGTGATCGTTATAATTGAAACCTATAGCAAATTATGTAATAGTTATTAATCTCGTACAGTCACATTGTTAAATTACTGTTAATTATATTGGTGTGAACGTATGTAGATCTACAAACAGATTTTTAATGGAATCGTTCAATTTTTATAATTTTTGCTGATATCTATAACTTGCATAAGCCAAGGTTTGACCCTCTATTCTTGCATAAAATGTAATGGAAAATGACTGTTGAATTTCATTAAATTTTCATTCATTAAAGTGGCGCCTAACAATACTAATTTTTTATAAAATTCGAACCTACCCTAGTGTTCGCCGATGTAGAGCTGCCGCCACGCGCGTTTAACCCTTATAATACCAACGAAGGGTTACAATGTGTATATGTATTACTTTTCAGTTCATCTTTATATAACTGCATTTGTATACATTTATATATTCCGTATTGTATCTTATTCAAGTTTTTGTTACATATGTGTGGTTTTCATTTTGTAAATGGTTTTTACTATTAGTTGGTGTATGAATAAAAATAATATCTTAACACCTTAGCGTATCTACATATAATGTAGCATTTCGATTTGCCACTTTTTAAGTTAGGACTTAAGTTCAAATTTGTCGCAGAATAAGGACTCCGAGTAATGGCATTAATGTGTTACTAATGAGCGAGGCATGAAATAACACACACGGCTTTAATTTGTATTACCCGTTGCTGAAAAGTAAAACACATGGGATTTGTTTGATTTATTTTTTCACTATTTCAGTAAGAAAAAATAATAACTATATCTTAATTAACATACATAAGAAGGTTGCATCATCTTGTTAGGAATGCACTGTATGAATATCTTCTAATGCTTTAAGTTAGTTAACGATTATTTAAGTTTGTTTGAGTATCTAGAATTACTTCTACATTCGACAAGGTCTAATTCCGCGGAGACCCAAAATGTTTACCACTACAGCTTGGCACCATACGTGTGATGTAATTTATACCCTCATTTGTACTGTATTTTAATTTGTAATGCTTATCATCAGTCAAAAGGTACCTACAAAATAACACGAGCTATTATACTTAGTAGGTATAAACTAATTCGAATAAAATACTTACCTTATGATCAGTGGTTTCCTTATTCTTTCCATTATAGGTTCTTCTTCTGTCCTGATACCTATGATTTTCTTCTAATAAGTTTCGGTATTTTGCTTGTTCTTGTTATTGGTATTCCTCCGATACCACTAGTATTTTGTTTCGCTGAGATATTTTTGACAACACAAATTGTCAAGAATACCAACAGATAATTCCTAACAAGGCCTACCATTTTCTTTGGATAACTCGGAGACTGGAGAGCATTCCAAACTGGACTTTGTGGGTGATAAGGTCCTGTGTGATTAGTGATTTTTCAAAGATTTTCTCTTTTTTCAAATTTGAAATATATCATACAAGTAGTAATTTACAACCCAGTTCCAAGTTTAGTAGTGAGTTTTCCGGATAAATTGAATGCTTTTCGAGCCTGTCGATTTAGTAAAACTCCACGTGCACTCGAGGTTGTCTTCTGATTCCATACCGATTGGTATAATGTTTGTGCTGTTACCGTGTCGTCTCAAAGGTAGGAAACCCTTCTAAGGAAGATGAGTTACCCCTTTTAATACCTTTATATATTTCTCTTTTTTAGGCATACGCCGATATTTAGTATTTTTTTGTAATTTTATTCCAGGGTTTTTAGGATAGGCAAATTCTTACGAAAATTTCAAGAGACATTTCTTTCTGGAAAATTTTCAAAGATATCTATATATCTGACTATTTCTTGCTCAATAGTTCTCTTTATTTAGCAGCCAGAGGTAGGATTAAGTACTATATTAAGAAGTTATGTTTTGTATTCCGTGATTTCGCAAGACATAAGAATACATATAATTATTTTCAAGTCACGTGGGGCCCAAGTATCAATTGATTGAATTTTGCGCCGAACACTTCCTAACCTACACGCTCTACCGACGAAAACCTGCCGTCTGCAAGTGAGGGTTACCACCTCTCCTAAAAGAAAAAAGATCTATATATAGTGCTATGATATCCGCATGCAAGCCGTTAAATATCACAATAAATAAGTTTCTAAATTTAAATCTCCAAGTCGAAAGTTCGGAGTCATTAAAAGTAACTCAATTCTAGAAACACAAATATAAAAAATGAAGCAAATTCAAAACAAACTGAACAGTGTATTGCGAGAAAAATATTCGATACAAATAAAAGATAAAATTCTCTATCTAGCTAAATAAAATAAATACGATAGTAAAATAAAACAATTTGGATGATTAAGTTTTAAATAAAATTTGATAATAAAATGAAATAAATTGCCAAAATTTGTAATTTAAAATGTTCTCAATTATTTCAAAAATATGAAATGGTGAACATGCAATTTAGACAAAGTTTATTACAACCTTTTAGTCAGCGTAGTTTAATATAAACTCCAGCCGCACAGTATCACTTACTTGCGATGTTCAGCTGCTATCTCCAAAGCTCCTTCACCTTTCAAATGGTATATCGTTTCCACCAGGAATCGTTTTCTGGACCCTAAAATAAATTATGATTATACTTCTATCTCCTACTTGTTAAAATCTTGAAAAACTCGATTTTATATTTCTTTCTTCAAAATACTTTAACTGGTTGTCTTCCTTCTTTTTACTTTTCTTCAATTCAACCAACAACATTCTATTTTTTCTATTTTACTTTCTCCAAAATGTTCACCCCTGCAATTTTCTTGTTATTTTTCATATACCCTAGCAACTTCAAATTTTCAAATGTTCCACAATCTCCTTTATATTTTCCTCAAAATATAAACTTGCAGATATGCTACGGGTGCGTGTACTATTAAAGTTGTTAGATAATGGTTGCAAGATAATATTAAAAACACACCTGGGCTGCTATGCGTAGCAGATCGCAGACACTACCTAGACCGAATAAGTGATGTAACGTACCCACGACAAAATTTCATTAACTCAGAAATCTCAGGGCGTTAAGCCCAAGTTTATCATAAACTATTAGAAGTTTGTTGCTTATTTAACACAAAATCACTGAGGGTTCGATTCATAGTGGTCGCAGACGAAATAATGGCTCTTTCAACGTGATATGTACTACATTACAGTATTTACACTTTTGGTTCTCTAACATAAACCTGGTGATGTTCAATTATGTGAATATATTCTGTTAAATATGTAACTACATAAAATAAAGGTGAATACACCTTATGTAGCTACACTCGGTTTACAAGGGATAACTAACATAAATTTGGCGACAATTAGGTTACATTAGAGAACTTATTTCATCAAAATCAGTGAATAAAATCTTGGTTTTAAATATATACAAATATAAGTTGGGGAAGGAAATAAATATTATTACACAGAACCACTGAGGGTGGATTTCTGGCAAAGTACACTATAACACTTAACACAACATAGGTACGATACCCAGCTGCCAACAATGATGAAACTGCAGCCCTACGGTGGTGACTTCGGGGACAGTTGATGGTAGTAGGTGTATAACCTTCCTAAACCGAGTGCAGCTCAATTGACAGCGAAGATACTCACTCCTAAGGGAAAGTGATCAACCAGCCTATAAATAGTTCAAATACGTGGATAAGGTCGAAAAAGATGGCGATGGTAGGTTACTTACGTGTGCACACACACACATAAATCCCGCAAATACAAATTAAACTCCCTTCGTAGCAACGAAATATTCAGAAGAACAGCAACAACCTAACACGAAAGAAATTTTACCTTTGTCGATAATCCGAAATCCATAAAGATGGCTCAAATTTAATAACAAGCTTTTAAGACTCTCGGCAGTACACACACACAGGAGCCAACGTTTTCGCTTTAACACCGGACGGAAGTTACGTGACCGTTCCTCACAGCTGGAAGGCGCGCGCGACCACCCACTAGCGACTGTTGATGATATGTGGCCCGCAAAACACAAAAGGTGTATTGCGGGTCGCATATGCATTAGGGATGTAACATATACCAACTTAAATCTTTCATGACATCAACTTAACAAAACGAATTGGTTCTCAACATGTGATATTGAGCCTTTCTTCAGTTTTATCACTTTCCTGCACAAATTAAAATCTTATATCTACTCGAACATATTAAATGCGTTAACAGTTCGAGATGTTGTTAAATGTTTTAATAATTAGTATGACTATAATTAAGTGAATTTAATGAAAATAACTGATTCTAATTACTATTAAATTATGTTGTAAACATCTCTATCGGTTTTTAATGACTGAAATATAAAAATTGCACGTAACTATAGAAAATATATGTCTTCTGTAAAATACTTTGATATTTTGTCAAATAGAACAAATAATAGAAAACAGAAAACATGCACGCAACTCTTTATTCAGAATAAAATAAAATACATTTTGTTCACAATACACAACTGAAATTCTCAAATTGACCTGATGTGTTCGTTAGCTTAAGTACAAGTAAAATCATATCAATAGATGCCTATACATTCGTTAATATCTGTGGACCCCTCAATAAATATTATTATTGATTAAATGAGGTAATTAATTTAAATTTTTTTTTAAGCAGTTTCGCTTGTTTGTACAGTAATAATTAAAATTAAACGGCTACAGTATTAAATTAATAGTTACTGTTTCTTTAAAGCCCGCCTTGATTTGATATAAATACATATTGAGCTACTAAGTTTAGTTCAAAATTAATTTTCAATATTTAGTAAAAATTAAAACCAGCCCTGTCCCTCCTTATTATTTTAGCACGATTTCTTGAATCGACTAAATCGTTGTGGAAAACTATACAACAAAGTATGTCAACACATCGACGAAAGTTATTTTAAGTTTGTTTTGAATCCATTCACGTATACCGACGAAGAACCTAACTAACCAAGCAAATTTTATTCACAAATGCAAGATGTATATAGTACTACAAAGTGCGGCCTTCTCTTAAAATGGCCTAATACACATTAAAAGTTTGTTTATTTCATCATATTATATCAACTTTTTAAACAATATTTGCGCTGAAGCATCTTGTAATGTAATCCAGATATCAGGTGCAATGAATGGCCGTATCCTAGACCTAGGTAAGCTGCACAATCGATTTTGACGAACGACGCCGATGAACAACGCCACGACGCTCAGTGCGCATAGCCATCATTGATTCACAGTAGACAGATCCCATATTTTCCCTACCTATCACATTTACCGTTCGACCCCTGGGGTAAGTACTAACATTTTCTACACAATACTGCACTGCATGTTCATTCTTTGTTTCCACATATTTATATACGCAACTAATCGTTCAGAAGTGTGCTGTTAATAACTCGAAAAAAAGTTACATAGTAGTAATGGTGATTGTTGTGACGTGGCATATTTTTGACTAAATTTCGTGTTGTGCGTAATGCAGCAGTTAATATGAAATATTTCGCACCCATTTTATATTGCGTTATCGTTTTAAAACATCGTTTCAAATGTCCATGTCACTTTATTGTGATTCATACATAATGTGGTCACAATTAGTATTCTCATAACAGGTGGTTCTACTAGAGATATCTTGTGGAAACGGAAAATTTTTACGCCTAATTAGAAAAGAGTACTGTATACTGTGCAGCTAATATCTTTCATATACGTAGCTAATTAAAAAGCGGTAATCAAATCCTTTTAGCAGATATTTAAACAAACTTTTTGAATAGACGCAGAAGTAAAGGAATTTATTCTACCTACTATGCTCAATTCTAAACGATTTGTCATAACAGGGCTCATATTAGAAGTTTTCTTTGTACCATTAGTCTTCACTTGACTTGAACTCTTACTTGGATGACTGTTCCACTTATCCTTTACCTCTTAGGTTAAATCAACAAGTAATCCTCCACGCGAAGTCAGCCGGATTTCATTCAAAGATTTGCAAACTCGCTTCTATGCTGAATATTGCATTTAATGTTATTTCTATCAAATTTCAAATAAATTATATAAATAGTGGAGACAAAATAGACTCGAAAAGGAACTGTCTTAGATGGATCTGATTTATTTACTCTCATTCACAATTAAGTTTTAAGTCGGTTAAGAACATATATTTTTAACAATAGGTTTTGCAAAATGGCGTAAATAGCTCTGTTCCTGAAGATCAAGTCGTAAAGTTGGACAAGTTGATAATTAATTGCGATAAAATTCCTAACGGAACTGGATGGGAGGCCAATTGAATTGTAAATTATTTTGCAGAAGTAAAATATTCGAGACTTGATGGTTGTAAATAAATTTCGTATTTCCAAGAACGGTCAATTGATTTAGTTTAAATTTGGTGGATATTTGTTACTAGTGAGCTATAATTATCATACCAAATTACACACAAAATATTTATTACAACGACTAAATTAAATAAATAAATAAATCTTAATTTACCATAAAAAAAACATTACAAAGGTAATTAGGTAGGTACCATTTTACCTAGATGGTGCTATTCCAATGGCCTCAAGCATAAAAAAGGTGAATTAATTAAATTCTAAACTTAATAAAAATTAGGAAAACTTTGCACCGATGTAACGCTAAAGGTGCAGGGATCAATGAAAATAAACCAATATAATATAAATAGGTGCTTAAGTGGTGCATACAATTACCAATTGACACGGGTAGGGTCTTGTTGTCTTTAAGTGACAACGTTTGGATTGGCAAGCAGCGTACTTCTTGTCCTACTATTAAATGCTTTTGAAGATAGTTTTTTAATAATCGAGTCAAGTTTGTTCCACATGTGGATTGCATTAACTGTGAATGGCTTTTGAAAAGCTGACGATTTGTGCTTAGGTATTATAAAATCTCGCATCAGCCTTGTGTTTTGATCGTGATTATCAAGAGAACTAGCTTCGTAGGCAACTAAGCTCATCAGTAGTCATCACTTTAAAAATAAGACCGTATTTATGTTATGATATACTATGTCATCAACATCAAGAATAGAGATAACGAGGCTGTTACACAAACGGCATTTAGCAGTAGATGACATGAAAGTTCTATATGGGTGTAAACTTTTTAGACGACTGAAAGGCAATCTTATTTTAGTGGAAACATGTGATTGAAATATAAGTGCGTCATCCATGACTACGCCAAGATTTTTTGCTTCACTTAATTTAGGTACTTCATCATTATCAATTTTGACAACAAAATCAGACAGTTTATGAATATAATATTTTAAGCCTCCTATCAATAAGACAGACTTAGAAGCATTAATTTCTAAGGTATGATCCAAAGGAAATTCCCACTCGAATATTGAACTTCGTCATTCATGTCTGCAACGTATAATAAAAATAACAGGGGTGCTAAGAAGGACCCTTGAGGTACACCTTGATATAAAGCAGCAAATTTGGATTTCACAGTCTTATTATCTATTATTCGCATTGTTCTCTGTTAGTTAAATAAGATTTTAAAAAATTAATGCAATTATTGGAGAAACCGAAATAATGCAATTTAGAAAGCAAAACTTGTGGATTCAAAGTATCGAAGGCTTTACTGAAATCAAGTAAAACTAGACGAGTCGCTTTATTGTTATCTGAATGTTGACAAATGTCGTCAGTTACTTTTATAAGTGCAGTGGAAGTGCTATGATTTTTACGAAAGCGTGATTGTGTCGAAGATATCAAATAATTTTCATTGAAATAAGGAAAAATTTGGTTGTGAATATATCTTTCCAAAATTTTAGAAGCGGAAGATAAGATACTAATAGGTCTTAAGATCTTTTAGTGCTATAGGATTAGCTATTTTTGCAAGATACTTAACTATTGCCTTTTTTCAGCAGTATACAGGTGTATTTATAATATTTATGATATGATTATACAAAATGGCAACCATAGTTTAAGATCTTTAACAGAAATATCATCTGCGCCAACACTGCAAATTCTTATATTACTAATTATTTTGTAAACATCATTCCTTGTTAATACTTTAATATTAAATGTATCTTTATAATTTTGATGTAAATTAGAATTATAAAAAAATTTTTTTCGTTTGAAGGATAATTGTCGGTAACTAAGAACGAAATGAAATAATTATTGATTTTTCTGGATCAGCAAGCGCATTTGGAATGTTATTGTTAGTCTAATTTTTTGTTTTTGTTTATTTACCTCTGCCCAGAATAATTTGGAATCTTTATTTTTGGATAGTGCATCAAAATAAGCACACTTTTCCCGTTGTATGGCATGGTTTGCATAATTTTTCAGTTGTTTATAATATTCTAGATTCTGGCGACTTTAGCTTTTTAAATATTTTGCTTTATCTTCATCTCTCCTCATAAGAAGTTTAATGTTGTCAGTAATCCATGGTGTAAAACGCTTTCCTTTTATCAGTTTATGTTTTAGCGGAGCATGTATATTAAGTGAATGCAAAACATTTATTTAATTGTTATTGCAAATATTTAGCTTCTCGTTTACATTTTGAACATAATATATTGCATCCCTATTTAACTTAATGCAGTCTTCCTCAAAAGATTTCATATTAATTCTATCGTATTCCCCATAATAAATATATTTTAGATCCAATTTCATTTTCGGTATTTTAACTACAGGAAAAATTAGGTTATGATCAGATATATCATCCGAAATGGGCACTGAATTTGATTCTAAGATTTCAATGTCATTGTTCATTATGATGGGGTCTATTAGTGATGGCGTACCTTTTAGATTAATGCTAGTTGGCAAGTTAATAATTTGTATTAGATCAAAAAAATTTAAAATTAATTTAAAATTATCATTGTTTAATGATTTTTTAGACAAATCAATGTTAAAATCTCCCATGAAAGTTATGTGGTCGAATGGCGTGACTGATGTACTGATAAGATTCACAAATTGATTAAAGAATTCTAGAAAATTAGAATACGGTTCACGATAAATGGCCCCAATTCAAGTTTTCTTACTATGTATAATACATTCAATAAATAGGCTTTCAAAATTTGACAATCTATTGTTAAATTAACGATAGAAAATGTGTAACAATTTTTTATATACATACCGATTTTCCCGCCGCGTCTAGCAAATCTATATTATCGACTAAATTTGTAACCAGGCAGTTGGTAAACAGAGTCGGAAATGTTTGGATTTAACCGGGTCTGGAAAAGTGCAAAAAAATCAAAATTATAGTCACGCACATAATTCGCAAGCTCATCAAATCCAGTGTTCATAGATCTAACATTTAAGTGTGCCAGTGTTAAATTTTGAACAGAGCTGTTATTCATTTCATTAGCCAACGAAGAACCCCGCGCTGCACCTGGTTACATACTGTAGCATTTAAACTCTCCATCAGACTTCATGATTCGCCAAACATCATAAAACCAGCAACTCAACATCGCAGTATACAACCTATCTAACAGAAAAATACACGAATTTAAAATTCTTTAAAAAACTATATTACAATAAAAAAAAATCAACTGTAAATGGAAATATATTATTAAATCTAAAATTGTTTATTTACATTTAAAATTTGAATGCCCCGTAGAATTACGCCATTCGCTAAAAAATGGGCCTTCTTTTTGTTAAATTGTAGTTTTTTAATAGTATATTGTTTTTTGAAATCTGAAGAAAAAAATAATTTATAGTAATTTTAACACTTCTTTTCTCATTTTTAACCATATTTTTAAGTGTTCTCTTTTAAATTTGCTACAAGTAAAAATATTTTTTAACCAAAAATAATTATTTACAATAAAAGCTTGTCTAGAACAGTAAAAGTAAGTTAAACGACCAATAATTTACATAAATAAAGTTTTTCGTATAATACTTACAAACGAAGATATTGATTGATAGTATAACGTTTCTGTCGTTTAATGATAAACAATTAAACATTTAGGCTTAATTGCCATACTGCTGAGAATTCGTTTCTCCTACCCTCAGTGCCGAGCTGGCGTCAAATAATTTCCAAGTACGTGATTTTTAAATATTCATTGCGCACATACAGCAACAGCTGAAGCACCGCATGGTAACATGTTGACAAAATGGAAAATACCATTTTATGCACAATGTGTATTGGACGTAGCAAATCGAAAATTAAGGGCGGTACGATCTGCTAAAAAGGGGCCGGATCGCTTTGACATTTCACAAAATTGTATTTGGACTATTTGACTTTTAGCAATAAGCGTATGTTATGGCGGCTGTATGCTCTCCCCGAGGCACACCGAGACAGGCCGAGTACGAGAGTGTAGATAAGAGCTCTCGTCCCGCCTCGGTGTTCCTCGCTCGCTCTCTGTCGCGTGTCGGTTTTTTGTGACCGAGTCAAAGGGTCTCGCGCGAATAGCGAGTGCGTTCCTGTACACTCTTGCTTCTCCTAGTCTCGTTCGCGCCGTGGAACCATTGAAGACGTATTTTTGTGTTCGGAAAAATGGTGGAATAATGAGAGCGAACTTAATTTCAGAGAGATTTATCAAATGGAACTCGTATTATGAAATCCTAGTCACAGGTTTCATAAGGACAAAAAGCATTTGCATGATGCATGGGTTCGCATGTTCTATTTCGATGCATTGTGACCATCCACCATTAATGTTTGCGCCATATTTTCCTTATTCTTTGTGTGTGATACAAGTGTAAATAACTGTAATAACCGACCGCGCATAGAGCAACAGCAGCAACAACTTCTGTGTAATCGTCCATCTTCTCTGATCTCCAACTAACCTTGAGAGAGTGTAAATGGTCGAACTCGAGCACAGGCCACCATAATACCGGCTGTACAGTCTCGTCCGAGTGCTCTCGTCGCTAGTTCTCCCCTGAGACGTCTCGGCCGAGAGGCCTGTGCTCGAGTGTGGTCATGTACACTCTCGCTAGATCAGTTTCAGTTGTGAACTCGAATACGTTTTCAATGGTACCACGGCGCGGGCGAGATTAGGAGAAGCAAGATTGTATAGTGCCGCACTCGTTATTCGCGCGAGACCCTTTGATTCGGGCACAAAAAAACCATCACGAGCGAGCAACATCGAGACGGGACGAGAGCTCTCATCTACACTCTCGCACTCGGCCTGTCTCGTTGTGCCTCCACGAGAGTGTACAACCGCCATTATAGTTCTGCAGCCGGCTGGCTTTTTACTCATGTCATTGGAGCAAGGCCGCAAAGTCGTTTATTTTGTTCATTATCGGGTGGCAGATAAGAATCTCTGGAATCATCGTCTGTGGTTGCTGCGTTTCTGAAGAAACATGTCAGCAAGGATACGAAAAATATGACTGAACGTACGTCATTAGGGCAAAGCTAAATATTTGATATTTTCTAGATATTGTGGTACAAATAATGACGAACGTGTAAAAAATTCGTCCTCTCTCACGTCATCGAAAAAAATTTTTTCTGACTTAATCGTATGCTGCTCATATATTGTTGACGAGTTATGGACAGCAGCACAATATGTTCAGGTACAAACCTTCCCACCAGCGATTCCCTTAATTTTACTGTTGCATAACTAGTAGACTGTCTACTAAAATAATCAAATACCAAAATTATCTGATAGGCCTTACTTTAATTTACAAAGGAATGCATCTTTCTTCGAAACGTACTTGGGACTGGTTCACAATAATCATAGAGCTCACGAAACTGATCTTTGGATATGGGATACATATACTTGGATCCTTCATCTGTAAAACTATTAATATGGTGATATTTTACTTTTCTGTATTGTTCATAGTTCTTAATTCCTGTAGAAACATCAGCAATTGTGGTCCCTTAATAATATACTGTCTATTAACAAAGTGCAGTCCAGTCATTAACTGCCGAAACAGCATACCATTTTCCGGAGATGGTAACTCAGTGTGCTAAAACATCTGGTTAGCGAGTATGCCTAGCGAAGTGGATTCGAGGCCCGCATGTTACCAAACGGTAAATTGAGTCGCTATTGTTTAAAAGAATTTTATTTATAACAAATAGACAAATAACCTTTTTTCAATAAAGTAATTTTTTTTTTAGATTTTTGGTCGATTTCCAACAAGAAATGTTCAATAACTCTTTTTCGTCGAGTTGATATTTTCAGTACTATTAATTTTAAAAAATGTAATAAAGAAATATTTTTTTTACAATATATAATTTTCTATAATATTTTTATACTTTCTAAAAAAGAAAATTGTCGATTTTTAATTTGTTATATATATAAAAATTAATTGTTCATACCCTCGCGCACGTCCCCGCCTCCTAATTCTCTCCAAGTACTGTGTTGTTATCTGTTGTTTATGTATCGTAATCATTAATTTATTATTAATTAATTATTATAAATTTACTTAGTTAATTGAATTTATAATAATTAAATAATAATGATAGAATTATTAGTTAATTAATTAATTTAAGAAGTGCAACAACCAAGAAACAACGTTACACGTTCGGATTGGTCAGTTATTATTATTATTTGAATTTATCAAAAAAAATTATAGCTACAATGTTTCGATCGGCGTTGAGCATTTTTCGCTTGAATTCGAAGAAAAATTTTCTATTGCATGTATGCATAGAATTGGGGTTTTAAAATATATAAGTAATTTTTAAAACTTTCATGAAGAGAGTAATTAATTTAATGAAAATTCTATATTAAATTAAATATTCCATTGATTAAACAAATTTGTAATAATTAATTAATAATAATAATGGAATAAATAATAAATTAATAATCACGATACATAAACAACAGAAATCGCATGATGCGCATAAGACAGAAACACAGTACTTGGAGAGAATTATGATGGTTGGCACGTGCGCGCGGATTAAACAAATAATTTTTACATATATAACAAATTAAAAATTGACAATTTTCTTTCTTGGAATTAATATGCAAAATTTAAAGATATTATAGAAAATTATGTGTTGTAAAAAACCCCATTTTTTATTACACTTTTAGAGCGTCAACAAATGGAAATAGGCGTTATTTCAATTTTTAAAAACACACTGGAAATGTCATCTTTATGAAAAAAAGTTATTGAACATTTTTTATTGGAAATCGATGAAAAAATTTAAACAAATTTTTGATTGAAGAAATGTTATTTTTCTATTTGTTATAAATAAAATTGATTTAAACAATAACTACCCATGTTACCGTTTGGTAACATGAATTATTATAATCGGTAATGTCTCCTGGACTGATTCGAGCAAAAAAGTTGAATTCGAATTTAATTCGAAACGACAGCGCCCACACACACTAGTCTATAACGCCTAGTCGTAGAAATTTGTTTCTTGGCATTATTATTATATCTATTAATTTTTGACATTCTTGACAAGTTCACACTATCACAATTATAACATTGCCTCCGGTTTGAAGGAAGGGCCATGGCTCAATTTTACTTTTAGAAAAGTAATTTTACATATTCATGTAAGGTACTTACATCGAGGTATTAAAATCAACAATTAAACGTAAAATATAGCAACAATTATATACGTAGGTTATCGTCAATTTATTACATACTGGCGAATAATAATTATCAAGTAGATTTCAATAATTGTTTTAGAAGTAGCGTACTTGATCTAACTATATAAATTTTCTGCCAGAATATAGGGACAAAATAAAAAAATGGTAGCGCGTCGTCAATAATAATTGTACTGATCTTGTACACCCTGTAGGTTTTATAGGTATAGTACTGAGCAAAAGATTATAGCCCACTGTAGAGAATTTAATATTCCAGAAGGCCCTAAAATTTTTAATAAACTTCAAAACGGTCCATTAAAATAAATCAAATTTTCTATGGACAAAAAGTTGAGAGCTATTAACATGGGTACGCCTAAAATCTTTCCTCTAAGCATTAAAATTTCTTTAGTGGAAATTTCATAAAAAGTTTTATTTTTGAAATCTAGATGGTGCACGTTGTTGTATTGTAAGAAATGGCGGAGGATCTGGTGATTCTTAAGATTCTTTTAATATTTTTAAACCCGTTTTATGTTTATTTCTCTACTTCGTGGTCATGTTAGTATGATGTATTTACCTTTTTCAGCGATATTCGTTACAGTGAAAATGGAATTAAATGGATTGGAATTCTGAGACCACATTTATATACAGACATAATGACTCACGGAGATGCGCTGCTATAACTATAGGTAACAAGGTACATGGAGTGAAATGATAATAGATGGCCCATGAATAACATTTCGCCGTAAAATATCAACAACAGCAGAGAATTAATTGTATTAATAGCATTTTAAAGTAAAATATATATTTCTCCCAATCTATGTCTAAAATCTATTCTAACTTAAGAGACACACTGTATATTACAGTTTCGGTATCTTGTAAATCTTCGAATTTTTGTGTGCTTAATCAAAATTATTGGAAAACAGCTTATATAAAACATAACAGTTTATATATCTCTAACGATCATTGTCTATTATTCTGGGGTGACTTTGAAGTTAATAGCACGTATATCGCTGTTTCCTTGCAAAGCAACAACCCTTTATAGTAAAAAAAAACAGGTGATAGAAAAAATTTGTAGTCGTATACACTTTATGGTCAATTTTACACAAATATCACCAAGTATTATCCAGTGCACAAAAAGTAAGTAAGTTCATTTTTGTCCACCAGAATTCTCATTTTCCACCAGCCTAGTCGAAACGGACGGTAGACTGAGTACCAGTATCGATAATTTCTCTGGTAATTTGTTTTTAACACGCAGTTTATCTTATTTCATTTAATTTTGGTTTACTTTTAACGATATTTATATCTTTCATTTGGGATAAACGACAAAATTGAACAAAAAATTATTTTCTCCAAGTTTAATAACAACAATAATAATAAACATCTTTATTATGTTCCATGACCATCACAAAAAGAAATATATATTACAAATTTATTATGTGGCATATAAAAACAGGAGTTTAATTAAGTCAAACACACAGTAATTATTATAAATACTTTTTAGCTAATAAAAGCGTTGAGCGAGATGACATATGACATACTTAATTTGAAATTAACAATAATAATAATAATGCTATAGGTATAATATGGGGGGCTATAAATTAGAAATTTGACGTTCAAATAAAAGAGATATATATTTTTGCTTAAAATTGCACATTCTTTTGCTTTTAAGTTCGTTACTGATACCGTTATATATTTTACAAACTTGGCAACGAAATGGCCTCGTGAACAACTGAGAATGATGTACTGAAGGAGTTAGGAGACCCTTAAACCTAATATTCAAGTTATGTACGTCGATTCTGAATTTAATTTTGCTATATAAACATGGTGGTGATTTAATCAATATTAATGCATGAAACAAACACGCAGCATGGGTCCTTCTATTTTGCTTATTAAGCCATTTCATTACGCGTAATTTATGTGATATTCTTTCATTTTTTCGTATTCTATATATTAATCTAAAACATTTTGTATTTTTTGGATTTTACGTGTATAAAATGCATTAAGGCAGGGTCTTATAAAAATCTACATAATTAAGGAGAGATAAAACTAGCGATTTGCAAAGAATTACCTTAGTTTTTTAAGGAAGACGGTGCCTGTTTTCATATATTAATTTTAGAAACAGATAACCTTCTTGAAGGCCTTATTACCATGACTCTCAAACCTTAAATCACTATCAATAATAACGTCAATACTTTTGACTGTATCTTTTTTCCAGTACGGTATTCTCTACAGTAATATTTAAAATAGATCTAACAGTATTTCTTTGTTTCTTAGGTCCGAAGATTAATTTAATAATTTGAGCTTACATTATTTAACGCACACTTTGCTCCCAGTTTTTCATGAAGTTACCAATTAATTTTACTGAATCTTCAGAGATACCTATATAATGAGTTATTGCTGTAAGCATTCCATAATTTATAGTATTGAAAGCTCTACTGAAATCCAGTAGAAGTAAACACGTACACATTCCTCGGTCCGTTGCTCCTATAATGTCATCCACTATATGAAGCAAAGCCGTGGTGCAACAGTGTCTCGGTCTAAATACAGATTGAGTTGCGGGAATCAAATTATTTTGCACGAAGTGTTGTCTTAGTTGCATTTCCATTATTTTTTAGATAATTTTGGATAGTGTTGGTAGAATGCTTATTGCCATAAGATCTTTAAATTCATTAGGATTAGACTTTTCAGGTAACACAGTTACCTCTTCCATATAGAAGGAAACACATTCTGCACTAAGTAGAAGTTTATTAAGTGCGTTACGTAAGGTAATAAATGAGGACAACATAATTTTATTAACCTTGCATTGAGTTCATCACACGCTGCAGCATTTATTTTGTCGAAATATTATTTAATACCTTTAATACAGTTGATTCATCAGTTGTTTGAAATTTAAAATGAATGTTATCTAAAGTATTGCTTTATAAAAGTTGAAAACTGACTCAGAGGCAATAACAGCGGGAACGGCAAAAAGTTGTTAATTTTATTTACATTTTTTAGATTTTAGATTTCATTATTCTGATTATGTGGTAACAAACTATTATTCTTTAAGAATTTCCAACAATCTTTAGGCGTGGAGATATTTATTTTGCATTCAAAATATGCTTTTTTCTCTCTGTTCTTTACTTGTAGAAGTTTTCACTACAATCGGTAACATTTCATTATAGAGGCTGTCCATTTTATCAAGGCACTCGAGAATATCTCACTTACCTACAAAATGGTTTAAAGACATTTGAAATCCATGGCCTGCTTTAAGAGTTATGGTGGAAAATATCGAAAATGCGGAAATCGTTTACGCCAAATATTCCGTTATTGGAAGAGATACGAAAAAAATTCTAAAGCGAAAACAGAGTGTTTCAACGAGGTTTTATATAATTTTTTTCAAAACCGCTGTATTTTGAGATTTATTCTTCAGGCTGTTAAAAAAATTATTTTGAAACGGGTGGGAAATGACCATATTAAATAGAGTATTTTCCTTCCTTTTCAACGATATATCACATGCCATATTTATTCATTGGTACTACGTTAGTAAACATAAGAACATTTTTTTAAAACCAATAATTTTTTTTTCAACAAGCATTATACTTGCCGTGGAGAAGTATGATTAAATAAAACGATAAAATAATTCAATAAGTTGTTGAAATCTTGGCTATAATAAAACATTAACACAATTAAGAAGAATAAAGTAAATTCAGGTAACAAAAACAAATTAATAATAAAAAGAATATAGCACATAGGACATTAATATTTATCTAATCCTCAAAATAATTTTTAAGATATCATATCAAGTGTTCAAAGTGTTCACCGCGATGTCTTATGCATAATCGAGCGCAGCGAGGCACTGCATACATGTATGTTGAATTCGAGCTTTTAGGTCCTCTACATTTTGCGATGTCGTCGAAAATACTTTATCTATAATAAACCCCAGTAGAAAAAAATCCACATGGGTTATATCTGGAGAACGAGGGGCCATCGAATAAATCCGTTGGTACCTATCCAATGTTGAGGCAAAATTTCGTCTAAATAATCTAGGCAAATCTAGGAATTCTCTAAAGGTAGGTCATCTAAGAATTCATTAAATTCATTTCTCAAAAAGTTTAGGTACCTTTGACGACCACTGAGGTGACCATAATAAAAATAAGGACCTATTAAATTGGTGCCTAAAATACCTATCCACACATTTATTGAAAAACGATTTTGAAATCCAGTCAGTCTATGCCAGTGTGTTTTTTCAGAAGTCCATTTGTAAGAAATATTGCGATTAAAAAATCCATTATTGGAAAAATTTGCCTCGTCGGACCAAAATATTTTACTACATATTAATGGATCGGCACGCTTCTTACACCTACAAAAAGTCGTCCTCCTTGGTGTGTCCCCCGCTTGTAAATTGTGAACTTTTTTGGCTTTATAACACCGGTAACCATTTTTCATTAAAGTTTTTCTAGCACTTGTTTTATCTATATGACAAGAAATTTGAATTTCTCTTAATAATGTTTCCAAATTTTCTGTATTTTTATTTCTTACATAATTAATAACTCGGTTTACCTTATTTACATTATCAGTAACACTGTTCAATCTTGTCTTCTTCTTTAAAAATGAACCATTATTTTTCAGTTTCGTAGCTAATTCTCTAAACAGAGTTTTATTCGGCTGTAGTGCTTGTGGAAATCTGTTACCATATTCTACTTGAGTTAATCCAGAGTTAAAATTGCATTGGCAATATGCAAGGAACATATTATAACGATCAATGTGAGTGAAAATCATTTTTGAAAATTCTAAATTCTTAAACGAGTGTGATTGAGTGAGAGTTTAAATATTAACTGAGATGATCTGTCAAAAAATTAAATTGTCAAGTTTGTTCATAGCCAACTATTTTAAAATAATTGAAATAATAGTGAAATCATGAAATACAAACAAATGGATATTATACTTAAATTAATTGGTAAAGACATTTTAACTTTCTGAGCAAGGAGTGACGCTTTTATGGAGGACCTCTATACATTGGCATAACTTCGAATACTTTTTCCATAATTGCTCCATGTTGATTTCTTGATTATTATTTTGTTTTTGTTACCTGAATTTACTTTATTCTTCTTAATTGTGTTAATGTTTTATTATGGCAAAGATTTGAACAACTTATTGAATTATTTTATAGTTTTATTTAATCATACTTCTCCACGGCAAGTATAATGCTTGTCAAAAAAATTTATTGGTTTAAAAAAAATGTTTTTATAATTACTAACGTAGTACCAATGAATAAATATGGCATGTGATGATATATCGTTGAAAAGGGAGGAAAATACTCTATTTAATGGCGCCATTTCCCACCTGTTTCAAAATATTTTTTTTAACAGCCTCAAGAGTAAATCTCAAAATACAGCGGTTTTGAAAAAAAATAGATAAAACCTCGTTGAAACACTCTATTTCGTAAAAAAAATTCGCCTTAGAATTTTTCTCGTATCTCTTCAAATAACGGAGATATTTGGCCTAGACGTTTTCCGCATTTTCGATATTTTCCGCCATAACTCTTAAAGTAGGCCATGGATTTCAAATGTATGTAACCATTTTGTAGGTTATATAAATCGGCACAATTTTTGTAAAAATAATTTTTTTCTACGACCGATATTAAGTGAGATATTCTCGAGGGCCCTGATAAAATGGACAGCCTGTATAAAAATTAATTTATTTTTCAATATTCTATAAAATATAAAACAAATTTCGTAGCACAAAAAATTTCAAATCCCCTTGATAACAAATATCATCTCTTGGAAAATATATTTTTAAGTCCCGAATATAGGCTAAATCCCTTTAACATTTCGCTCTTGTTGATTTAGGTCGCAACCATCACCATGAAGTTGTTGATATTACTGCTGTCCCTAACAGGGACTTTCTGTTATTTACCCACTGGAAAGGTAAGTGAATTTTTATTTCATTTAATGTTGACGTGATAAAATTACTCGATGTAGCATATTTTAAACTGCTGTATGCACAATAGGTGTTCTACAGGATTAGCATACCTATATATAACTAATTTATATATAAATTTCTGGTAAAAATAAGTGGAACATAATTACCATGAAAAGAAGCATTTACATGTTATTATGTACATAAAAAATTTCAAATAAATACTTAAGTGGGTGATACGACGGACAAAGAAATGTAGGTACTATAAGAATAAAATAATATTATTAAGTGAAAACAGAATAAGAATATCTCGGGACGTAATTGGAGAAGCCACAAACTCAAAAAAATAAATGAAAGAGAATCAGTATATTTATTACAAATCAGCATATCAGCAAATAACTGTACAAGTTATTATTTAATCGATTCTTTTATTACCAAGCAACACAAAATATAGTTGGCTTCTCAAATTCGGATACCTATCTACGTAAAATAAATCTTTATATTGTACCTCATTATTTCTTCCTGAAATAGTGGAAATAGAATTAATTTATATAAACAAAAATAAAAAAATAAAAGTCGTATTTGCTTACTGAAAGATAATCTAAATATATTAAATTTGTAAAGAGAATGTAAGCAACTATGGTGATAATTCACTAATGCCAATCAAATTGAAATATTATGGCAGTACAGGTGTTTTGCTTCTGTAGGTTACGTCATATTTAAAGAATCAGACGGCATAGACTGGATCTTTGAATTATCGAATGCATTTGAAAAGAATAAGTCTAAACCAGATATCATGATGGCGCACCACACGAGTCAATTCTATGTCCATTATTGTTTCTCATCTATATAAATGATTTATCTGAAAATTTTCTTAGGATAATGTTCTAATTGTTTGCGGATAACATTGGTGTTATACTATAGAACAAAAACATTAACTCGATTTATCTAGATCTAATGGACAATATATTAGAATGTTTTAATTAAACAAACCCTGAAAATTCGTGTAATATTTTATTCAAAGCATGTCAAGCAACTAACATAAAAACGCGTTATTAACTATTAGTGACAATATTGCTACAGGTAATCACGCTAATTGTTTGGGCATCTAGATATGTGTATAAATTGGAAAGTTTACATAGAGAGCTCAATCGAAAGCTAAGCATAACTATCTGTACAGTTATTCTTTTTACAGTGTATTATTCGTAATTTCATAGCATCCTACGGTATGGTATTGAATATTGAGGTATTTCTACAACTAGGCATAGCACCTTCTTTATGCAGATAATAGCAATCCGATTTTTTTTTATCTAAAAAACTAGAGAATCGTGCGGACAACATTATTTAGACAACAAAATATTTACGGTAATAAATTTGAAACTTGTATGTCAGGTTGCGATGGGCGCAACCTTGGGATAGACTGCTTGGACAGATAACCGCAAAAAACCTGAGTGTACAAAATTTCTAGAAGTGTACTGTCGTAAGCAGAAAAAAAATAAGACAACTTTTTTTTAATCTCTCCACAATAAAATTGTGAGAGGCTACTAAAATTGGTTCAAAAACGAAAATTGAGATAACATCAAATCTTTACGTTTTGAGGTCCTAGGAACCCAAAAAAGTGGTTTTTGAAAAATGTCTGTGTGTTAGCACGATAGCGCCGAAACTACTGAACGGATTTGAATGAAACTTTGCATGTACGTTTCTTTAGTGCCCCAGAAGATCTGAAAAGGTTTTGGTTGAGATTGGATTACGTTTAGTGCCATTTTGACGCAACAAGTTGTTTACATTATAATTAATTTCAATTTGCAATGAAACCATTGAAAAGCAGTTAAAATTCTGATTTCAACGATATATCACACTTCCACCCTTTCGATTTGGTTTCCGTGAAAAAAATTAAAAACAAAGCAAATATGAAGCATAGATCGCATTTCGCATGACATGATCGATGCGCGTAGCCGTTACGTCGTGAAACTCGTCACATGACGTGTCAATTCACGTGTGAGGGTTTCTTCACTGCCCTAGAAGTACAGCGGATTACGTTTAGTGCCGTTTTTAAATATATATACAGACAAATCGAAGAATTAAACTACAAATATTCCTATAAAATCTAGTAAAATTACTGATATGCTAATGTTTCATTTAACAAAGACAGCCGCGAGCGATCGGATTGCAATGAGCAAATTTTGACGATTGTCATTGTCATCGTTTGTCATCCGATAACGTTGGTGTCATGTCATGTTAATAAGATTTCGGCACATTTGTAACTTTTAGTGGATTGTCACAAACTTTAAAGGTAGATGTAACAATATCAATATCATATGCTTTCTGTACCTTCGTTGGTGAATTTATTATAGATTATCACTTTACCAATTTTCAGTTTGTTGCTTTACAAATCTGTAGTATTTAGGATAACTAGACTTTCTTAGTCGTTCAAGTGATGTTGTTAATATCCCAATGCTATATTATGCAACGAGCGATAATGTAGGTAATAACTCGCATAGATGATTGTAAATTCATTAAGTTGAGGGTTTTTTTAGCGCCCCAGAAGATCGGAAAAGGTTTTGATGAGATCGGATTACGTTTAGTGCCGTTTTGTCACACAATTTAATGCTCTTTTCGGCTTCAAAGATCCACCGAGTGGGGAGGTTACAGCCGCTTCCAGTAGCTGCCGATTTTTCTAATGTAAATCAGTCTCTATTTGAATATGTAATGAATAGCCGAAATGAAACAGATATCACTTTTAACAAATTGCACTGCGTTATAACATTAATAAAAATTTGGTGTGTAACATTTTAAGAAAGTGAAGAATAAACGTTACGGTTAGTAGAAATCCTGGATCAAAGGACAAAGGATATCCTACTTAACAAGAAACTAACTATTAATATTTCGTTTTTGCACCATTTCTATTTATAACCTCTATAAGTCTGTTTGGCATAGAATTAAATAACCTTATACAATAATCATTAGTAATAATATTTTCCCATGCATTATTTATTATTTCAAGTAATTCCTCGGCATTCCGTGTCCTCACATTTCGTTTTTGGATACTTTTCTCTTACTCGCCGGCGACCAGCACTACTCGATCCAGGAAAATTCGTTTCTTCAGCAGCCTGAATAACTGAGTAAAATGGATTTTCTACTAAAGAATTTACCAATTGCAAATCTTGTTGTTGAGTTGGTATCCTTCGTCGCCCTGATCCAGGATTTCTACTAATCGTATCGTTTATTTCTTAAAATGTTACACACCGAATTTTTGTCAATATTATAACGCAGTGCAATTTGTCTCATTGACCATCCATCTTCTGCTTTAGCAATAACTCCAGATTTAACTAAATCGCTTAAATGAGGCATATTAGTTTTTTGCACACTTGCAATAAATTATAACAACTAACTGACAATGTCACAAAAATTAAAGTTAGATATACACAACTAGATTTTAGCAAAATACCGTTATAAGACTTGTCCTATTTTTTTTGCTCGCGACCGTACTTAGATCCTATGCTTACCTGGAAACACCAAATAGATTTCATGATTAAAAAAATTCACAATCCTTCGCAAACAATATTAAAGTTTGATCTGTAGAAATGAAACAATACGTTATTATCATTTGTCAGTATCATTAATGTATGTCGAGTTTATTCTCCAATCTCTTACAATGTCATTTTCCTCAATTTTGAAAAAATCATTACTTCATTGCAAGTAATTTGCGAGACATAATAGGTACCACTTAATTTTTTTCGAATTTTAAAACAATTTCCTTTTACAGGTTTTAACTTTGACCCGCCTCATTATGACAAATTTAAGTAATCTACTAAACTCATTATTTTGTATTACAATAATTTGCCTTCGCCCAATTTCGTATTTCATGAAAATATGCTACAATATCTTTCAGTAGATGTTTCAAATTTTATATATTTGTCACAATTTCGTTTTGACCTACCTCGTATGCCCTAAATTATTTTAGAAGATTATGGGTATACTTAGTGTCTTTTATGTTGTGAATATTTATAAAAATTGTTTCAGCCGATTTTGATATTTTTTATATATGCCTCACGTTATCTTTTCGAACTACCTCATGCGTACTGAAAAAAAATATATATATATAACGATTGCCATTATTGTCTCAAATACCCAAACTTCATACAATCCCGTTTTCCTAGATTAAGAAAAGAAAATAATTTCCTTCACTTTCATTTTAACCTACCTCGTATATGACTAAAAATCATTAATTTATGGACGATTTATCCCTCAATCTCTTACAATTCAATTTTTTTCAATTATGAAAATAATATTTTTTCGCCGTTTCATTATGACCTACCTCGTATTTGTCAAATAATATATGAACTATAGTATATTGTTTTATTAGGAGTAAACGTGATACTTTTACTCTGAATAAGATATGTTATTTTTTGTTCAAACGTCAGAAAACCATGATATTTCTTACTCATTTCATGACATTAAAGTTCGACATTTCAGACGGCTGTGCGTTGCTATTAGCAACGGAAGAAAAAGTACGTTTTCTTTTACTTTTACTTCCGTTGCTAATGGTAACGCAATGCTAAATTTTGTATCAATTCTTTTATAGCTAATCGATGTTTGAAGAAAAAATAACATATCTTACTCGGAGTAAAAGCCACTTTTGTGACTCATTTGTAATTGCAAAACCTACAGACTAGTCACAAAAGTATCACTTTTACCCCTAAAAAAAATATATACTATTTTGTTGATGTTTTAAGAAATATACCTGTGTACTTAACACCCCTTTTATATCATATCAAATATATTTTGTTTCTCACACATGGTCGGCACTAAATGTAACATCACTTTACAGGACAGTTTCCTTTCTGGTATATTCCTCCGGGATCTGGTAAATCGCATCAACGGTAAGGGAATATCAGAAGGTGATGGTGTATCTTATTTAGATTTCACTGATGGATTACCTCTGGATGCTCGTTCCCTCACCAGGGATCTGGAGGAAGAGCAGATGTTCCCTCTCGACTACGATGGCATAGGAGATTTGAATCTTCATCCTAGCATCCGAGATCAAGAATATTTGCAGCATAGCAGTCTCTGGGGTAAACAGGTACGTTTTAAGTTGAGCTTAATTAGTTTCTGGAATGTGTCATATGCAGGGTGCGCCAATAAAAATTCCCAGAAGTAATATTTCGGAAAATAATATAGACGTTTGAACAAAGGAACAAAACTTTCAGGATATTTTTATAGTGAGAAGAAAAATTGAGTTTTCTAGTCAGTATTTTTCATGAATGCAATCATGTTTAAATGTCCTCTATTATCACTCTAAAACATATTCTAGGAAGAGATTATAATCGATGGGAGAACATATTAATACTAATAATAATAATAATAATACTTTATTTATCCTTTCAATCACACTATGGTGAAATCGGACATATCAACAAATTATGTAAAACACAAAACATGAAATAAATATATTTTTTTTATTAGTTATAAATGAACATGTATCGTTCAGAAATTCATCCACTGAATAAAAACATCGTTTTCCTAAATATTTTCGTAATTCTTTTTTAAATTATTTTATTATGGAGCTTTTTCTTTGATTCTGGAAGGTAGAGAATTGAAGAATTTCCGGCTAGTAGTGGAGATTATTTCTTTCATTTGTCAAATCGAATTTTTAACCAATCACAATATTTGAAATTCCTTAGAAACGAGGAATATCAGTAGATATTTTGAACTCTACATAGCAACGGAAAATATCAGTAGCTATTTCTCGTTACCATGACATTGGCTGAAAATAGTTGCTGATCTTTAATATAACATATAATAATTGTGTGATTAACTTTAATTAAATTTGTTTTTTGTTTACTTACTTCTATTTGTTAATTTGATTTAATAAACACATATTATATAGCTATTTCCTATGTTCATTAAAAAGGTAGTATATATCTCCAATTATTAACTCACTCAAGAAATAATCTAATAAAATATAACTCTACCTTGATAAATTAGTGGCTACTATATTGTCGCAATTTTTCTCGAGTGCTCTCTAATTTGCCAAATATGGTCTCATCAAATTAACAACCATCGCACTCTCGAAAAATTGATGACAATATAATAGCCGATTATTTATCACGGTCTTGTTATATTACCCTTGACTATTCATATAGGCCAGTCCTGCGTTCTTGTATTTTCAACAAATTACAATGCCTGGTGGAGTAATTATCCAGTTGCGAGTTTATTCATATTTTTTATATATATAATACACAATTTTACATGTATACACAAGGGAATGTCAATACAAAATATTGCCTGAAAAAATCTCTGCATGACTGAATTATTTGCAAACCGAAAATTAATCGTATGACTCCTTTTTGGTCAATCAGTGTCCCCACCCCATACAATTGAATTATAGGATAATACTGAATATACATTTATTTTTAGTCCAGAACATTTTTAAGTTGTAGGATTGCCTTGTAGCCCCTACTCATTTTCCGACAAGTATTGTTAATATGATATTTCCAGTTCATATCAGAGTCAATATACATGCCAAGAAATTTTGTTGATTCATTTGAATTAAGAGTTAATTGATTTCTTGTAATATTTCTGAGAATTTGGAACGTTTTCCTACCAAAATATTTGTTAATACCGCACCAATTAATTAATTGTTAAAGCTTGCCTTGCAGTTCCTTAGAGGAACTTCTTCTGCTATGAAAACGTCATCAGCGAACAGCACAACGTACTTGGTACAAATATGGAGTGGTAAATGATATATAAGCAGAAGAAAAATAAGTGGTCCTAATACAGAGCTCTGGGGAACTCCTACATTAACATCATACGTCTCTGCACCATTTTACAAAAATGTTTCTAAAGCTGAGATACGATATTATCCACGAGAGAAAGGTGTCCCTAATTTTTATTGCAGAAAGTTTATTAGCAACAAATGTCTGCTCTATAGAGTCAAATTCCTTGGAAAAGTTTTTTTTTTACGGTGGAGGGGAAATCCTACATGGACACCCGGTGCTAGGGTCTGCCGCACCGTGTAGTCTCGAACTCCCACCGACTAAAACCAATCCTAGATCAGTGTTTCCACGTAACCTGAAACTGCTTTCGCTTTTCATCAGGCCATGGGTCATTAATCTTTTATTGATGTTAGTAAAAACTTCCCATGTTTTTCCTTACATCCCCTACTTCGTTTTTGCCATTCGACATTATCAGTCTAGTCATTTTCTGTATTTCCTCCCATCCTCTTTTACTATCCATTTATCCATCTCGATTTTATAGTTGAGGTCTCTGTCCTCTTTCTTCCCATTCGTAATATCATGCCCCTGTATTTTGAGCATTTCATAAAGTCACTTCTGTGTCCACCTGTTTTAAAATTCCTACAGTACTCAGGTTTCTCACAGTCCTTTACCCTGTGTCCCTTTTCCCCACATCTTAGGCAGTCCTCGGCTTCTGTCTTCCCCCGCACACGTTCTTGCCCTGTGCCCAAACTGCAAGTATTTAATGCACCTGACGATATTAACCCTTTCTCTGACTGTAATTTAACCATCCAACCAATTCAAGAAGCCCTGCAATTCTCTTTGGGACCTGCACTGTTGTAGTCTGAGTCCCATTCAACTTCTCCCTTATTGAGGGTATTTCGGTATCCTTTACTCCGAAGTCTGGATTCCCCTCTATTTTTACGATGGCCTCCTTGATTTCATCTCCCGTCGCTGCTGCGTCAATATCCCTGATGAATATCGTTTTGCTCTCCTTTTTTTCCTCCACCTTTACCTGTTGTAGGTTTTTCCCCACTGCTTTTTTCAAGGCTTTACACCTTTCTGCACCTCCCTCAACCGTAACCAATAGATCCCCTTTTGCTGTTTTCTTCATGTTCTTCACTATTACGTTAATCTTCTCAATATTTACGCTCCCTTTAACCTCCTTTACCAGTTCCGCATAGGATTTATTTCCTGTCTTTATAATTATTCCCGCATTTTCTCCCTTTAATCTCCTTCCTCGAGTTTCCTGTCCTACGGCATCTACAGGCGACTCCCTCTTATTTTTAGCATTTCTTCCCATAAGGAAAAGTATTTTAATTTATGCATCCACTTCTCTAAATGCGTATTCGCAGAGCTTCCTTAGCGTTGCCCTGTCCATCCCATCTTGTGCGGCGAGGGTGCACTTAATTCCCTAGTTCTTCCTTAAGGTTAGGTGGATACTACACTCCCCGTATTCCACCTGGCTTTCTCTTAGTCCTTTTTCTAGGAAGACCTTTGTTATTGGGCAGGCTACTCTTGCCTGTCTTATTAGACCTCTTTCTCCTTGCTGTTCTCCAATATCGATTACGGGGAGACGGACGAGGAGCTAGCATTTAGCTCCTCGTCCGTCTCCCCCCATTTGGAATTACCCTCCTCGCATTTCATCTTTCGGAATGCTCTCTCCGGCCAGTCCTCTTTAATGGTATCGATCAAGTCATTGTACTCCCTCGACCCCCATCAATTTTTTCCTTAATTCGCGCTATCTTAACTTCCTCTTCCTTTTCTTTACCTGTACAGTACCAGGGACCTCCCGTCTGTGTAGAGAATTCTCTCGTTTCCTTGAGGACTCTCATCTCTTGTCATAGCTCTTTCGTCATCTCGACTCACTTTTTGCTCTTTCAGCCGATATACTCAGCTATCCAGCTTAGTTCCCTCGCCCCGTCTTGATCTCCACCTTGGTGTTGGTGTTAATTTTCACCAGCTCCCTCAGGTTTTTAGCGTTATCCTCCAGCTTGGTGATTAGCTCCACCATCTCCACGGTAGCTTTATCTCATATATCTTCCTTCTTTTCCTTAACGTTAGGGGACTCAACTCGTCTCCTCTTCCTCTCCTGGTCTTTGTCTAAGATATTTCCCATCGAAGAGCTCCTGCTCCTCGACGGGCTCCTCAGTATGGAGCTCTTCTTGCAAATATCTCTTATTCTGTCAATATTTTTGTTCCATCGTCAATGTCCGTTGTCTTTGCCGTTTCCCTCGACTCAATTTTTTCATCCGTTTGATTTTGGGTTTTGTTGTTTTTCATTATTTTAAATCCCATGAGCTGAGTCCAAATCTCCGTCACCCTCCAGCAGTGAGCCCATACTGGAAGGAAAGCATTAATACTGTGAGATGTGCCCGGTGCCCCACAGGTTTTACGCCTTCGCTGTCGGTTCTTTTATAGAGGTTGTCTCCTCGCGGACCGGCCGGTTAAGGCAAGTCCCCCGTTCACAGTGACCACACGAACTTCCCCTTGCGGAGGTCGTTGAGGTGTGGGCCATGGTTACGGTGCTAAGCGGGTGAGTGGCACAGCTCACTCATAGCTCGGATTACCTCCGGGTACGCCCGTTCCCGTAGCCATTCCGGGTCTGGAGTGGATCCTGAGGTTGAGCTGTCCTTTGTTTTTTCACCGTTCCCCTTTGGCCTTTCCGGCTTGGTGACCCCTACCACCAGGGGTTACTTGCGAGACCCCCGCCGGCATAGTCCAAAAGATCATGGCGATTACTTAAGCCTCTCCACCAACGTCAAGGACAAGTTAAAAAAAAGTGCAGCATCATATTTTTTGGTATCTAAGCGGTTATGCACGAACTCCAAAAAGTTCGTTGCTGTACTTTCGGTTGACCTACCAGGACAAAATACATTTTGAAATCTGAAATCTTGAATCTGAAATCTGGACATTATTTGATATTTTGTTAGATAGGGAAATATTTTGTTGTATGGTAGCTAGTTCAATAATTTTGCATATTATATTGAGCATAGTGATGGGTCTGTTATTATCTATTACTTGTGGCTCATTGCTTTTGTAGATTGGAATTACTTTCCCTATTTTCAATCCATCTGGAAATTTCTCCAATTCAATAGTTAAGATATATTTTTTTGTGGTATTCGTCCTGCAGTAGTATATCAAATTATACAAAGATAACTTATAAGTGACCACTTGTAGTACTGTTTACTTTACATTGTTCCACCACAACAAAATTAATGAAATTCTAACACGATTTTGCTTAGATATAGTTTGTCCCATATGTCAACTATATAAAAAAGTTCGCAAGAAAGCATAAAGGGGGCCGACCACTTGCGAATATTATACATATCAATTTCTTACATAAATATGAGAAATCTACTTATAATGATTTTTTAGTAGAATATTCTACACTAGCAGTTTTCTTAGAAGTATTGATTATCTATTTTCTAAACGTCCCAAATCACAGTACATTCATACTTATTCACTTGTAATGAACTACGTCAGTGAGCTTAATCAAAAACTAAGGAAACACTTACGATGCTTGCACATCTAAGTCTCCGACTTTCAACATCAAAAGTAGAGATGGTGCATTTCAATCCCCCACCATATCCGAGATCTACTTCCGATTGTTGAATGTTCAGTGATTAAACTATGTTCCTAAAAATAAAATGTTTTTGCTGTCCTTTGTTCAGTTTCTTGGAGCTGCTGGAGCGGGAAACCAATTATTAAGACCAGAGGGGATGCAAAACAAGCAAGAAATCAAGACGGATTCCACACTTCCGGCTTATTGTAATCCACCTAATCCTTGCCCTGTTGGATATACAGGTGAGTTCAGAGTATTAATATACAGGGTGGACCATTAATAATAGGCCATAGTTCAGGGTTAGATTCTTTGGGCCAAAATATGAGGATATAAGCAAATATGCTTTAGTAAAATGTTGCTGTGGAAAAAGATACAAGGTGTCAAAATTCAAATTATTTTTCTTTTTTTTAGAATAACTCAACAGTCTCTTGGCTGATCTTCGCCAAATTTGCTAGAGGAACTTTTTTATTCTAAGAAATAATAATTTATGTATTACATCACGTCAGATCATAGAAGGCGCCGCAGGACCTCTATCTGATGATATTTCATATTTCATATTTTTGTTTGACGAAACATTGTGGTGCTTCTGGCCAGAAAATCTGAGGTACACTTGGTAGAACTTGATAACTCCAACCGTTTTCGAGGAAAGTGCCGTTAAACATTTCAATAATTTTTTGAAACACTAATTCAAATTTATTGAAACAAAGTGTATATTTATTGGAAAGTGTGCTTTGGTTACGTTTTAGTTGCCATTTAATCATTTTATTTTGTTCTTGTGTTCCTCGAGCTAATTTCTTTAAGTTCTTTATATACAATGCCTAGACACAATAATTTTTCAAATAGGGAAATGAGGGATACGATATGTGTTTACGCACAAAATAATTTTAGCGGACCTGCTGCAGCGAGGAGATGCTCATTGCAATGTCCAAATAGAATACAGCCAGACCAGACCATAGGATTTTCAAAGATCTGTTTCGTCGTTTGGGAGAAACGGGTTCATTTCGCCACAGAAACGATGTAGGCTGACCGAAACGAATTCCTCCAGATCAAGAACTAGAAATTTTAGTTCGTGTGGATGAAGATCCTCAAGTCAGCTCAAGTCGTTTAACAACGGCAACAGGAGTGAGTAAACAATCTGCCCTAAGAATTTTACGTAAAGAACGCTTCTACCTATATCATCTCACTCTGTACAAAACTTACTTCGAAGAGATCTTCCACAAAGGTTACAATTTTGTCAATTTGTTCTAAATAAACACAACAGGGATCGAAATTTTGTTAAGAACGCTTTATTTACCGATGAAGCAACTTTTACTCGCCGAGGCGTTTTTAAGTGGAGAGATACCCATTACCGGGAAGTAAAAAATCCTCATGCCTTTAATGAAAGGCATTTTCAGCAAGACTTTAAGATTAACGTTTGGGGTGATATCATCGGCGATCAGTTATTGGGACCATTTGTCCTTACTCCAAATTTAAATGGATAGTTTTATCTGTTTCTTCTTCAAAATACTCTTGCTGATATATTACATGCTTTCATGCTAGACATACGGAACAGAATGTGGTTCATGCAAGATGGAGCTCCACCTCATTTCTCAATTGAAGCCAGGTTATCTTGATGAGACTTTCCCACGCAGATGGATCGGCCAAAGGAGGATTATTATGTGTGGGGACATATGAAGTCCTTAGTCTATGCAAATACTATCAACTCAAAAGAAGAATTGTGGGACAAAATATAAAATGCAGAGAATTTATTAGAAGACAGGAAAATGTATTTTTCAATGTAAGAAAATCTTTTATGAATAGAATTAGAAAAGGCATAGAAGTAGGTGGGGACCATATCGAACATTTACTCTAAGTTGCAGCAATGTGGTTTTAGCATGGGGGGGGGGGAGTTTATAATGTCATTAGGTCAACTTTTACATTACTTTTTGGTCTTCTAATAATATTAGATCCTTCTTATTTTAGACAATCTTGTGATTTATGTATTTATCTCAATACCATGAAAATAATGCATTAGTTATTCCGATTCTGTCTTGCTTACGTTTTGTACTTTTTCAATAACTACACTTTGTTTCATTAAATTTGTGTTTCAAAAAATTATTGAAATGTTTAGCGGCACTTTCTTCGAAAACGGTTTTATTTATCAAGTTCTACCAAGTGTACCTTTTATACGTGACAATGACGCCCTCATAAGATTTTCTGGTCAGAAGTACAAAAAAAAATATGAAAAAATTCAGATACCGCGACGCTCTATGGATCTAGCCTGATGTAATACATAAATTATTGTTTCTGAGAATAAAAAAAGTTCCTCTAGCAAATTTGGCGAAGATCAGTCAAGACGCTGTTGAGTTATTGCAAAAAAACGAAAAAATAATTTGAACTTTGACACCCTGTATCTTTTTCCACAGCAACATTTTACTAAAGCATATTTGGTTATATCCTTATATTTTGGCCAAAATAATATACCTCTGAACTATGACCTATTTTTAATGGTCCACCCTGTACATACAAAAGAAAATATAATATAGATTTTTTTATCATCCTGTTAGGTGCGAATGAATAGTACCATACACCTTCTTAACATGCATAAAATAAAAACTGTAGATAAGCTAATTACAATTACTTGTTCTAGTAATTTTATAGCACTTGACTTTAAGTGAAAACTAATGAATTCCTTTAAATGAATTAATCTAGTATTTCCGTCGGTAATATTTTTCTCAGTCCGGTCTAGGATAATTGTTTTGGTAGTGTTCGAGGAAGAGAACCTTTTTGCGAATCAGTTCGCAGTGTTTTTTTGTTTCATTGGTAAATCTGAATATTTTATAGAGGAACAAGGTTGCATCATGGACTTCAAAAACTCCGCATCTTATAGTCGGCATTACCAAGCTGCTCAGGATTGTATGTGTGACACGGAACATATGTTCGATTGTCCAAATCCTAACGGATCGATTGTGGATGATCCCATGGATTCAATGGATGATATGGAGTTCAACCGCTTTTTGCAACAATCGATAAAGGTAAGTAACAAATCTTATTTTGTATAACCTATAAGGCTACTGTTATACGATAGAATACTGAAGAGGAACTGTTTATTATTTTGGGGTTTGCGAGAAAAAGTTATTCTTAGTAAAAACTCCCTCTGGTTATTGAATCACTAAAAATTACATTATTTTCTTGATGTTTGTGTAGGTTGCTTAATTTCTTCAGAAGTTAAAACAAGTAAGTTATCGCTATTTTTGACAAATGTTTTTACACATGTTCGGAATTGCAAAAGACGACTAAATATAAAAATTTCCTTTATTTTCTGAAAATAGAACAACATATCTTACAAATCAAATTACAAGCTAACACAAGAAAGTAATGATGTACTTGGTAAGTTAGAATATCACCAAACTTCAACATTGTTACAAAAAATAAAATTTAATAAAACATTCAAATATATTGCTATCTACTTCTGCGCAAATTCCAACTGTATTCATAAATCCTCTGTAGGCATTTTATACGTGCTGAAGGGGAATGTTGACAATGGACTGAATAATTATTTCTTTTAGCTCGTCCACATTATTATCTAGGTGTTCGGCTTAAACTTTCTGTTTCAAATAGCCCCCCTAAAAAACATTTTTTATTCAAGAGTTAGCATATTAATATTTAGGTTTCTTGGAGAAAATGACTAAAACGAAATTAACAATAGCAAATTATTGACAGTAATTGATTTTCAGTTTTAATCGTCTCCTTATAATGTTAACATGATTAGCAGGACCTGGATCCAGCGTAAGGTTGTCTTCTTAAACAGGCCTACAGACCATAAAACTGACACACTTTCGAAATGTCAGTAGCACTAGGTCTATTATGAACAAGCTTTCTTTATCATAAAGTCTTCAATTTAGTACTTTTGGTTATTTAAAGCAATGCAAATCCTAACCTACAAATTTCTCGTTGTATTTGTCAAAAGTGTTTGGAACTACGATTTAACATATTAAAAAATGACTGAATACCGGTGATTAGTCGATGTAGGCAGTTTTAGTACATTATCAGAAAAGGAGAACGAAGAACCTTTTTTTCCTCTTTCTTCAATTTTTAAATATGATTTTCAGAAGGACAAACTTTTTACAATGTATATCGTTAATCGCGTTTTTAGACTCATGTTCATATGAATTTTGTTGTGAAAATTAGTGGTAATCATGAAGTAGATATTTAAAATTAACTACAGTCATTAACATTATTTATATTACATTACAGAATAAAATGTAATATAAATAATGTTTATAATGAGTGAAATAACACATTTCTACATTTTGTTAATAGTTAATTTAAATTTACTTTCTTTTGTTTAAATACTAGGTAAACCATAAATTTTGGTAGATATTTTTAGTTATTTTAGGCATTTATATATTAATTTCCTTTATATTTGTAATTAATTAATTATATAGTATTTTTTAGATATGATTTTAGATTTTCTAAATACGATAGATGAATATGGTGAAATCTGTACTATTGTTTCAGAGAATATTCAAGATTCAAATTATATAATAAACGGTGAAAATCAGTGTAACATAGTTCATTTAAATATTAGAAGTTTACAGAAAAATTTTGATGAATTATTAATCTACCTAGAGGATTTTAAATTAAAAAACATAGATATACTCGTACTATCAGAAACTTTTAATCTGGACAAAGTAAGTAATTTTAATATCAATGGTTATAATCTATTTTATAATGAATCTAAATTTAATAAAAACGATGGTTTAGTTGTGTACGTGAAAGAAAATATACCTGTAGTTAGTGAAATTATAAAATTCAATGAAATTAACTTATTGAGATGTACTTTTCAAATAGGTAATAATACATTTGGAATATTAGCAACATATAGACCCCCATCAACAAACTTAAATCAATTTCTACAGGAATTTGAAGAATATATCCTAAACATACAAGCACAAAATATTGAAATTTTTATAGGTGATTTGAATTTAAACATATTGGATAAGTCAGATTTTCAGGTAAATAGCTATTTAAATATTCTTTCCCAAATGGGTTACTTATCTTGTATCAACAAGCCAACTAGAGTAAGTGAAAGTTCATCTAGCACAATAGATCATATTTTTATAAAATCTAATGAGCTCGACAAAAAAACCTTAAATATAAAACCAATTATATATAATACAGCCCTCACTGATCACTATGCAGTTGCATTATCCATTAAATTAGATGTAGACAAAAACAAACACTGTCTTAAATATGTATATAAAATGGAGATGGAAAAATTAAATGATTTGTTAAAAAATGAATATTGGGACGATGTGATGAATTGTATGAATGTAGAAGTAGCGTATAACTTATTTATCAATAAACTAAAGGGGTTTATCAATAAAATCAGCAACAAAAACAATTAAATTAAAAAATAGACAAAGAAAAATAAAACCTTGGATTACTTCTGGTATAATAAATTCTATAAGAAAAAGGGACGACATGAAAAAACAGCTCACAAAACACTTTTCAAATGATCTTAATATAAAATATAAAAAGTACCGAAATCTTACTAACAAAATAATCAAGCAAATAAAATATTATTATTATAAAACAAAAATAATAGAAGCAAACAATGATTATAAACAAATATGGAATATAGTAAATGAGGTTTCAAACAATAAAAAAAATTCCACAAAAAACATTGAAATAAGAAATAACCAAGGAAATGTTATACAGGAAGAACAAGAAAAGGTAAATAGCTTTAATGATTTCTTCATAAATGTTGGTACCAAAATGTCAAGTGCAATTTCCCCTAGTAAGCAGAAATATAAACAGAAGGAAAATACAAATAAAACCATATATCTAAGTCCAGTGACCGAAAATGAACTAATTAATCATATAAGTTCGTTAAAAAATAACTCGGCTCCTGGGGAAGATGGTGTAACCGTAAAAGTCATTAAATACGTAAATAAATATTTATTAAAACCCTTAAAATATATAATAAACTTAATTATTTGTACAAATGTAATTCCAAAAGACTGGAAAACATCAATTGTTACACCAGTGTTTAAAGCAGGTGATTCTTGGAAATTAACAAATTACAGACCCATATCAGTAATAAACAACTTTGGAAAATTATTTGAGAAATGCATAAAAAACAGACTTGTAGGTTTTTTAGAACAAGAAAATATACTTTATGGTAAACAATTTGGTTTTAGAACTAACAAAAGAACCGAGGATGCAGTTTTTGAATTAACAAATGGAATTATGAACCATTTTAATAACAATAAAAAATCTCTTGCTGTGTTTTTAGATTTGGCTAAGGCCTTTGACACCGTAAGTCACAACATTTTACTAGAAAAACTCAATGATGTCGGAGTTAGGGGAGGTCCACTGCAGTTATTTGAAAACTACTTAACAAACAGAATTCAAAGAGTAAAAATAAATAATACTATAAGTAGTGATCAAGTAATTGTAACGGATGTCCCACAAGGTACTGTCTTAGGCCCGGTTTTGTTCCTGGTATATATTAACGAATTGGGAAACCTTCTTGATGAGGGCAATGTCATTTCGTATGCAGATGACACAGCTATCTTATTCCAAGCTGACACTTGGGAAAATGTATATCAGAAGGCAGAGCTGGGACTTAGTTCGGTACTTGGCTTAATTCCAATCTCTTGAGTCTAAATATAAGTAAAACTAAATATATAACATTTTCCTCCACAGCTGCCGATCAACCTCAAAAAAACTATATTAAAATACATAATTGCTTAAATGTTATAACCAAAAATGCACAATGCAACTGCCCATCCATAGAAAGAACCAATGTTATAAAATATTTAGGGATAATGGTTGATCAACACTTAAAATGGACTGAGCAGGCAGATCACATTACAACAAAAATTAGAAAACTGTATTATAAATTTTACCAGCTAAGAGACATTTTAAGTAATAAAATTATAAGAACATTATACAATACCTTAGTTGAACCTATTTTATGTTACTGCATTGTCGTTTGGGGTGGTTTATATGATAATTCTTTAAAAAATGTATTAGTCGCTCAAAATACCATTCTAAAAATTATTTTCAAAATGGATCGTTTGTATAACACAGAGATGTTATATAAACAAACTAAAACTTTAAACATTAGAGGCCTATATATTTGCTCTTGCCTAAACTATCTCCCGAAAATACGCAGTCTATATCCAACACCTATCCACACGTACCAAACTAAATCAAAATCGGATGAATCATTAACACTACCATTTTACAAGAAATCTCATAATCAACGATATGTTTCCTACCTTGCTCCAAAATTTTATAACTTACTACCTATCCAGATAAAGTCTCAACCTCGTAAGATATATAGAAAAGAATTTAAAAAATATGTTCAACAAAATTTAAATGTTTTCTTAAATTATTTTTAAAACTAAGTACACAGTTTATCTATTTTAATATTCTTTTAAAAAAATTATAAAAATAAATACATGAACTTGAATATTCTGTGAAGTGATAAGTACATTTTTATACTTGCCATTTGCCATTTTACGATTGTTGAGGAGGGATATTCGCACACAGATTGCATTCTGCAATTTAGGCGAAATTCCTTCTTAATTATAAATTAGTAGGGAAATATTTTACAATATGTATTATAATAAAATAAATATAAATGATACTATTCTTTACTTAGAAAAATGTATATTTTAAAGTATGAATAAAGGCAATTCAATTCAATTCAATTCAATTCAATTCAATTCAATTCAATTCAATTCAATTCAATTCAATTCAATTCAATTCAATTCAATTCAATTCAATTACAGTGGAAAGCGAAATACAAATAATATTTATTTTATCGGTATTTGCTATTTCAAGTCGCTGGCGTTTTTCTTAATATTTGGAAACGTGTATATGTAACACCGTAACACCTGTACCTAAAAGTCTGGTAACAAATTTAATCCAGCAAACTACAGATTATACTCACTATACTTTCAGCCATTCCAAACGTGCTCGAAAAATTAACAAACTTTGTAAGATTACAGTTTAAAAATATCATTATTGATGAACAAGGTTTTCAAGCTGGAAAATCAACAGCTACAAATTTGGAAACTTTAGTAAATTCTGCTCACAGCTCTATCGAGGAAGGAACTGAAATTCACGTAGTATCCCTACATCGATTCCAGCAAAATCTTTGACAGAGTAAATCTTAACCTGTTCGCTGAAGAAATGGTGAAACTTCAAATATGTGGAAAACTTCTCTTTAAATTATCTAAAAAGGGGTTATTATTGTGGTATTTAGTCATATCTTTCTAATCACTCGATAGGCGCTTGTCTGTAAATAAAGTATTAATATTATTATTAGCTAATGACGTCATATTTCCATCAAGTCAATGAAATTTCACATACATATACATAAGGTAGATAAATATAGAATAAAATATTTTGCATCAATGTATCTACTAGTGAGTAATACAGTTTTAATATTTTTAGATGAACCCAGTGTTCCCGCACAAGAACTTAGTTGCGAAAAAGTTTCATCCGAATGATAAGGTAAAACTGCACTATAACTTCAATATTTATTCTTATAGTACAGGAAAATAACACAAAAATAAGTACCAATGACTAGAAATTAATACTGAACAATTTTAGGGATATTTCGGAATGAAACGAATCATATTTGAACTTATTAGAAAATAGTTTTTTCTATCTTATGCAATTTGACTATTTTAATTCAATTTTAATTTATTATATATACAGCTTGTGCTATTTAATACCACAACACCTTGTGGACCACAAAACCAAATATTTTAAATTTTATCAAAATCGATTAAAAAATAAGGGAGATTTGACAACGTGAAAATTCAATGTGAGGGACAGGGTGTGATATTAATTTGACAGATTTAACTTACTTGTGCCTGGGGTGTATGTTCTCTATTTATGTATGTTGTGTATATTTCTCATATACTATACAATCATATGTACTTCAATAGGTGTTTTGGTTGAATTATGGCAAGTGGCCTGCTTGGCGGCAACACACAGACAAGATGACAAACGCTTCAGAGATTAACAGAAATAATCAATCATAACTCGTTTCGTAGTTGTCTTACGAAAGTTGTGTACAAGACATCTTTTGTTCTCATTAAAATTACGAAAAAAAAAAAAAGTTACTACAAAGGACCATGCACGGAATGATAGGAAAATGGCCTTCGGTTAAATAGCACCAAGCTTTAGTATGTTATAGGTCTTGACTTTCTGAATAATAGTTTTCATGGGCATAATGCTCAAAAGTCAATATAGCGCAAGCTACTACTTGTTTAAGACAGAACCATTAAGCGCGGAATCAAAGCACTAGTATACCGTTTCTACCCTACACGAATTAACGTATGTTCATATTTATATATTCCAATACTGCAGTATACTCATGTTTATGAGAATTTATGTATGACATTAAGCAGTCATATGTATAGAAATAATTCTGATAACAGCATTGAAGTATGCCAAAAACTCTTAATTCTAAAACCATTGATGAAAACTAAGGTTGAGCTTTGTTAAGCAAAATACCCCTGCGAAATCTACTTGAAAATCAGAGGCATTAACTTTGCAGAAATAGAAATCCATTAGAAAGTCTAGCTATAAATTAGGGATACCAATTCTGAAATACAAAAGTCCCTAGACAATCAGTACGAATCAGTGCTGCCAACATTGAAAAAATAAAAGTCAATAGAAATGTGGTCAGATCCATCTTTTCGCGTCTGAGGGACTTCTGTTATATTTTCCAAAAATGAATATTAAACGTTCACAAAAAGGGTTCAAAACGACTGTTTCAGATGGAGAATAATACAAAACACTTACTGTTCGTTTATGCTTAACTGCTTCACTGATTGTACCAATTGGACGTCGTAATAGTATAAATCTAACACAGTAAGTAACACTTTCTTAAAATTAAACCTGAAAGGGCATTTTGAAAACACAAGAAAAAGACAACATAAATTTCAAAAAATGAATATTAAATCTCTTTTAAAAAATCATGTTTTATAAAAACTTCAAGAAAAATGTATTGACAAACTATAGCCTAGCCCGTGTACAACACATGGTGAGGAACGAAACGACTTACAATGTATCAACTACTATCCAATATGCGGTTTATAGCTAACGATTACACAGAAAGATTCAAGAAAAGTTCAATATTTAAAAAATTTTTGTGGGCTTTTGCTTGTCTGCCTGTTTACGTATTATCAGTTCAATTATAATTTGGTTCGCTCCTCAGAGCTTAAAAATGCTTGAATCGCAACGACTTTGAGTTATATTGTAGCAATTATAAATTCATACGTACAGGCAAGGCGGTCCCATGCACATATGAGTACATGGTAACTATACTTTTCTGACACCGAATCACTGAGGAACCAGTTTAGGGCAAATCCCGTTAAAATTTATCATTTTCCCGTCAAAATCGACTGCTAGAAAATGATAGGGGACTCTTGTCGCTAAAGGCTATTTTCGCTAAAACTCTCGATATACTCTGAATAGAGACTGGATTAACTTGCCCTCATATTTAACACAACGCATGAGTTGCAGTGCTGCACAACGTGGATTCGTAAAATTAATTTTGAAATTTCGATTTTAGTTACACTTTCTAAATTTTGGTGGTCGGGGCGACATTAAGTCCCCGTGCGGCGACATTTACTACACTTTCTAAAATTACACTCCTTGATGAATTTCTGAAATTTTTGCATAAAAAATGCTCCTTAGAGCGAAAATATGATTTAAAATATAAAAATCTCTTCCAACGGCATTTTTACGTGAAGCACGCTTTTCATGCGAATTGTTTCGTCGGATTTTGTTACAGTTTCGAAAAGTTCATCGAGGGTTTTGGCGTGTTCTTTAACACCAACAATGGGCAGACGTCAGAACTAGTAGTTTATAAAAAAAACTACAATCACAAATGGCCAAGTGATGTGCAAATTCCGATCCGTAATCTCCTCGCGGTACACATTGCGTAATGCTAATACGTGATGTTCGTGAAAATAATTTTATATTTGACTACTCTCTTAAATGAAATATTTGTCTAATTAAATCATAGAGTATGTATTTATATGCTAGTTGGTATGCGTACAAATTAATACATTTCGAAGTTTCGACGTAAACGTTTACTGAATGACAATTGACACATATATTCGCATATACATAAGCATACAGGACCACTAAAACATATAAATATGAACATATATTAATTAGTGTATGGTAGGAATAGTACACTAGTTCTTTGGTTTCGCACTTAATGGTTCTGTCTTCGACCTGCAGTGGCTTGCGTTATATTGACATTTGGGCGTTGTGCCCATAGCAACTATTGTTCAGGAGGCCAAGCCCTGTAACATACTAAAATTTGATGCAATTTAACCGAGGGCCATTTTCCTATCATTCCGTGCGAGGTCTTTTCTCCTACTGTTAAGGAGTTGAAACCAGATGAAGTGCATCCTGACATTTTATTACATGTTTCAGAAACATTTGATACTATTATGAAATTCCGTTTAAAAATAACGTTAACAAATCCACATTCCAGTATTTTTTATTTCAAAGAAGCATCTGAATACAGCCAAATATAAAACTAAAACTAATGAGTGTTAATATATTAAATCCTACAGAGAATGCGAAATGACTTTATTTTGTTTCGTGATAGAGTTACGACAAATACTGATTTGAATAAGCTTATTAGAGTATTGTTTATAATGAAATTTTAACGTTGGAAACCGGGAAAATTGTCAAGGTGGGGAAATTGAGTTAATTTTTCCTCTAATTATTCCAAAGGGAACGCCTTATCCCAATGAAATAATCGATGTATTATGATAGGTATTTATCTAGTGTGGCCCGTTTGTTTTGGAGTCACCCTGTAAAATATTTATTTAGTGCGCGATTTCACCGTTTTCTTTTTAATTATAGAGCTCATTGAACTACAAAAAGCGCCAGATTCCTACAAAATCCAAGGCGTACTACGTAAATTTTTAGAAGCAAAATTTTAATAACAATTTATATTAGCGATATTTTTAGAAAAAATGAAAAGATCTATTTACGCCACTGAATTCACTACCCCTCAAAACGGGCTTGTACTAAATTTTGACAAAAGTTATTAAGTATGTTAGTTTTTGTAGACATTATTAATAAATATATAATACACAATTTTCATAAATTTATTCTAAACGTTGAGTTATCCATGAGAAAAGAATTGGAATAAAATTAAACTCTAGTAACATGGTATTGTCAACAAGACTGGCGTTGAGTTTATGTAGATTTCGCCCTTATGGCGGACGTCGTCAGGAGCTCGGTATGAATTTCTTGAGAGGTATGTGGGCACCAGTACCGACTCCTTTGGTTTGTAGGAACACCAGTGTCAAACTAGGTTCTCACGGCGTTTCGCCTTTGGATCGAATTCGTGAGAAGGATGAGACATTTGTTTTATGTAGAGAGAGTTTGTTTGTGCACAGCTTCGGCGTAGTCACTTAGATTTTAGATATTGTTTTTAGATTTTGGATAGGAAGGAGTCCCTAATCTTGCTTACTTTATATTCAGGGAAGTTAGCTCTGCTAGAGAAGGTGTCTCAAGGTATAGGCGAGTGCCAATGAACTGAAGTTACTTTTTTCAAAAGCTAGTAGGTATATTAAGACTCTATTTAAAATATTTACAAAACGGCTTTTTATCTGGTTCGCCGAGGACTCGGACTGTGGAGGCCTGAAAAGGTCTGGAAATGTCCCCGCCCGTTCCGTGCGGTCTCGATTGCGCAATATTGCATCAGAAAATATAAAAATGAAAAATTTGAATATGAAAATTATACGACCGTCCGGTCATTAAAATGAGAAATTTATTGATATACGTACGAAGTTCGAATCGATCTAATCTTGGAAATTATTAAAGAAAATTTGTTGAGGAGATTTATTAAATTTGAAACGACCCCGCAAACTCGTCTCGAAGGTTTTTGCACTTAAAGTTGAATATGATATGAAATTATGCCTATACGTTCACGGTGAATGAACGACGCGCTTCAAATTTAATTTCATACATGGCTTATGTTTTCGGAAGTAGGTTTTGATAATGATGGGGATGAAAGTAACGGTATTCTATTGGGACAATGTAATGGAGATTGATTGTATGTTAATATTTAAGACGCGTAATTGATGAATGGTGGAATTGAAACGAAGAATAATTTATAAAAAGTTTGTGTCATTGAAATTGAAAATATTTTGAATGCGGGTATAAAAAGTAGTTTTGATACTAATGAGCCAGCAAGCGGAACATACGAAATGGAAATAAGTTTTGATGTCAATCGGAACATGCGAAATGGAAAGGAGTTTTGATTAATGTTTAGCTGGCACATCGGGAAAGTGAATGAAGTGTATTTTGATGTATGAATTGAAATGTGAATGGGAATTTGAAATCGAGAGAAAAGTGATTAATAAAAATTTTGTAGAAATGAAACATAACATTGTGGCTGAGAGTGTGGAAAGTGGTTGTGATGCGAATCGAGATAGTGAAGGGGCTATATTTTTTATGGCCGTGCTTTGTAACTTTTGATCTGTAATTCAGTTAATTTGAGTGTTTGAATGGTTCTATTGATGAATTCGGAATATTTATGAATTGTTGGTGATTCGCAAACTTTCTCTAGATTCGAAATAAATGATGTTTGTTAACAGTATGATTATAATTCTTATGCCTAGTTTTAACAAATCAAAAAAGAAATAGAAACTTATAACAAAACTGAAACAAAAAAAATAGAGGATTTCGTTACTAAAACTACAAGATCGGTTTCACTTCTACCAAGCCAACATTTATTTCCATACACTTGTCAATGTTTCTATGCATATTCATAGTAATCTTCCGTATTTGTTCTGGAGTAAGTTCTGCGCAGGCTTGCATTATCCTAGCATGTAGTTCTAGTGTGTGACCTTGATTCGCACACTTTTTTGTTTCATTAACCTCCAAGGGAAAAAATCGAGTGCTGTCAAGTCTGGCGGCCACTCAATCAAAGGACTGTTGCGCCCTTTCCAACTATTTTTAAAATGTTCATTTAGCCATCTTCTTGCCAAAACAGCGTTATGAACGGAACTTCCATCTAACTGAAACTTTAAATTAAGGAGATTTTGTAGTGATAAATTGTCTAATGCATTTCAAAACTCATTCCCAAGGAAATTTAAAAACACATATGCATTTACATTGCTCTCAAAGAAGTAAGGGCCAATTATTTTGTAATTTAGTATTCCGCATCAAACGTTATTTTTTTACGATCACTGTCTCTTTTCATTTATGACGAATTCCGAATTCTCGACTGACCAGTGATGGCAATTTTAACTTGAGACCACCTCATTTGTGGTAAATGTGGCTTCATCGCAAAATAAAATTAGGACTATTTAGATATTCCCCCTATAGCCAATAGCAAAACTCTTAATCGTCTTTCCTCATCTCCCGCTTTCAATGTATGCAAAATTTTTGGCCTGTAAGCCTTTATTTTGTTTATTTTTCAGGCATCTTCTAATACTTTCTCTGGGGATATTAAAGTGTAAACAAGCCATTCTAATACTAACCCGGGGGTTGTTGTTAAAAGATTATAAAATTTGATCATTATTTCTCAAAATGTCATGACGTCCATTATACTTGTTTCTAAGCAAGTTTTTTAAAACACAACCTGTCTCATTCGCACATTATCGCCAACAAGACGTACAATTTCTAGTTTCTCTCTTACAGTTACGCTTTCCATCACTATTAACTCTAGATATTGTAATAACTTTACTATACCTTAACTTGTCAGATGTCTACAAAAACGTTATTACTTAAAAATTTTCGACAACATTTAGTACATACCCGTTTTGAGGGGTGGAATATCTAGTGGCGTGCGTAATTTTTTCTTAGAAAATGGCTAATATGAATTACTTAAAAATTTTACTCCTAAAAACTGACGTAGTAGGTCTTAGATTTTGCACGAATCTAGTGCTTTTTGCTACAAAAATACAGTTCAACCAGCTTTACAATTGAAAAAAAAACGGTGAAAATCGCACACTAAATAAAGATTTTACAGAGTGACTCCAAAACAAAGAGGTACCACTGTATATATTTATGTGTAGGGATTGCAACTTATATAGAGTAGGTATTTAACTGCTTATAATAATACATCAACAGAAAAATAACTTCAACAGACGATATAACTGAAATTGGGCATTTCATTTGAAAAAATCGAAAATCGAATGAAGGCATCTTTTATTGGTAGAAAAATAAATTCATTTCAGTACCTTATATAAGATAAATGGTAGTAACGTTATCACCTACTAAGTAGAAAATAAAAAAATAGGCGTAATGTGCACGCTATTTTCAGCGTTGGATTCACTCCAAATCACGAACGCCTTGGATGTGACGTCATTCATGGACTGCGGCGGTAGTACTAATTGATATAGTAAGAAGTATATAGGTTCCTCATCAGCAGTCTGTGGTGTAGTGGTTAGGTTGCCCGATTCTCACACGTGAGGTCGAGGGTTCGAATCAACTTTTTAGTTTTTTTTACTACATTTTGTTAACAACTAAAATACGTAATACGAATATTTCTTTAGGTTAGTTTATTAGGTTGAATATGTTAATATTATTTGATGTAGTATAGTTGCTGGTGATAGATAATTTCCCTTGCCCTTGACATTTTGTTAACAACTAAAATAGCTAATACGAATATTTCTTTAGGTTAGTTCGTTAGGTTAAATATGTTAATATCATTTGAAGTATTGTGGACTGCTTGCGTTCTGTGTTCTGCCACCAACCGTGGCCTGCATTTATTTCCCTATTCTGTACGTAGTAGGATTGCCGAATATGCCGGAGTGCACTCAACGCTGAAAATAGCGTGCACTCTGGAGTGCACATAGTCATTGCTAAAAATATGTTTTTTTAAAACTTGCTTTTCTTAAAGTCGTTCCAAAAAGAAAACAATAATTGCAAGAAAAGTATTATGCGTACAATCATACGAAGTGCCTTTCTTGCAATTATTTTTTACTTTTTAGTACGACTTTAAGAAAAGAGAGTTTAAAAAAAAATAATTATTACGTATTCTGAAACACGTAATCGATTAACGGAGGTCTTAAATCCCAGAAGAGGTAGTGGTTATTTTATTCGCATTTTCTTTTGAGACATGCGGACAAATTAATATACTCGTGTGTTCCCTATTGCGTATATTGATATGCTGTCTGGATAGATTGGCGTAGGTTGTAGATCCTAGAAGTGGTTAAACTTCCAGTTATTTAGGAGAAACTGTCAAAAATAGCATTTATTATATTTTGTTTTGAGGTATACAGAAATACTAATATAATAAATTAGTCAATCTTACGTATTTTGATGTGCCGCATCAATCCTATCCAAAATGTGGCCCAGCATCGTGTTACTTATAAGAAAGTTCCAAAAATAAGGTTTTGTGCATTATCTTTTGAGGTATCTAGGAAATATACTAGTGCACATATTACGTATTTTGATACGCCGTATCTACCGTCAGAGAACAAAACTGTTCCAATTTATAGTTATTCACGAGAAAGTTTCAAAATATGTATCGGCGTTGATTATAGATCCAAAAAATTGTCCAACTTCGAATTATTTGCGAGAAAGTATCCAAATAGAAGGCAGATGCAAATTACTCTCTGAATATCAATTCATATTTTTTATGTTAAAATACATTTTTTCACATAATCAGACAATTTTAAAAAATCAAGATGGCTGATTTTTAAAATGGAAAAAATGTTGACGTGAATCCAAATTCATATGATTCGTATGAACTCTTTCAATTACAAGAAAATCTGAAATATTTTTAAAAAATCGATGATAACATACAGGGTGGACCATTAATAATAGGCCATAGTTCAGGGGTATAACCAAATAGGCTTTAGTAAAATGTTGCTGTGGAAAAAGATACAGGGTGTCAAAGTTCAAATATTTTTTTCATTTTTTTGCAATAACTCAACAGCCTCTTGACTGATCTTCGCCAAATTTGCTAGAAGAACTTTTTTTATTCTAAGAAACAATAATTTATGTATTACTGGTGGTCGAGAGGTGAGCGTACTTGCCTCTTATCCAAAAGTTCTTGGTTCGATCCCCGGTCGTGGCAGTGGAAAATACTGTGAGAGGGATTTTTTCACTATACACGGATATTGGGTGTGTGTCCTTTGTCTCTAAATGTGTAGCCCCCTCCCACACAAAGCTCTTCTAGAGCCTTCCGGGATAAAGGGGGTCGTAATTACCTGTGGTGTTATTTATTTATTATTTATTTATTTATCATGTTAGATCATAGAGGGCGCCGCAGGACCTGTATCTGATGATGAATTTTCCACGTATAAAAGGTACACTTGGTAGAACTTGATAACTCCAACAATTTTCGAGGGAAGTGCCGTTAAACATTTCAATAATGCGTAAACTCTTTCTCACTATCTTATGAACTAATGGATTATTTTCATGGTATTGAGATAAATACATAAATCAAAACATTGTCTAAAATAAGGATCGAATCTTATTAGAAGATCAAAAAATAATGTAAAAGTTGACTTAATGACATTATAAACTTTCTCCCCATGCAAAAACCCCATTGCTGGAACTTAAGAGTGCCTTTCTGTGCCTTTTCTAATTCTATTCATAAAAAATTTTCTTACATTGAAAAATATATTTTCCTCTCCTCTAATAAAATTCGCTGCGTTTCGTATTTTTCCCACAGTTCTTCTTTTGAGTTGATAGTATTTGCATGGACTAAGGACTTCATATGCCCCCACACATAATAATAAAAAGGACTATAATCAGGACTCCTTGGTGGCCAGTAAACTCACTTCCTCGACCGATCCATCTGCGTGGGAAAGTCTCATTAAAGTAATTTCTGACTTCAATGGAGAAATGAGGGGGAACTCCATCTTGCATGAATCACATTCTGTTCCGTGTGTCTATCATGGAAGAATGTAATATATCAGCAAAAGTATTTTGAAGAAGAAACAGATAAGATTTTCCATTTAAATTTGAAGGAAGGACAAATGGTCCCAATAATTGATCGCCGGTGATGCCACACCAAACATTAGTCTTAAGCTCTTGCTGAAAATGCCTTTCTTTAACGGTATGAGGATTTTCTACTTCCCAGTAATGGGAATTTCTCCAGTTAAAAACGCCTCGGAGAGTAAAAATTGCTTTGTCGGTAAATAAGGTGTTCTTAACAAATTTTCGATACCTGTTGTGTTTACTTTCAATAAATACACTCTGTTTCATTAAATTTGAATTTGTCTTTCAAAAAATTATTGAAATGTTTAACGGCACTTTCCTCGAAAACGGTTGGAGGTACCAAGTTCTACCAAGCGTAACTTTTATACGTGGAAATGACGCCTTCAACAGATTTTCTGCTCAGAAGAACCACAACGTTTCGTCGAAAAAAAATATGAAAAAATTTCATCGTTACATACAGGTCCTTCGGCGCCCTCTATGATCTAACGTAATGTAACACATAAATTATTGTTTCTTAGAATAAGAAAGTTCCTCTAGCAAATTTGGCGAAGATCAGTAAAGAGGCTGTTGAGTTATTGCAAAAAAACGAAATAATAATTTGAACTTTGAACAATCTGTATCTTTTTCCACAGCAACATTTTACTAAAGCATATTTGGTTACTTACATCCTCATATTTTGACCCAAAGAATCTACCCCTGAATTATGGTCTATTATTAATGATCCACCCTGTATACCATATAATATATCATAACAAGGAAGTTGCTTTGACTTGCACGTAGATTTAACATACGTGAGCTTGATAAGAACGGTGGCTTTTATCTTAGTTTCCCTCCGGTTCTATTTTCCAGGATTAAAATTAACAGTTTTTGTAAAATTGTTATAGGGTTAATAGCTGCATATTTTTGAGAGGAGCACAGCCAACATTTCGACCTTGCAGTAGAAAATGAGAAAAAATGCTATATCTGACTCTTTCATGTGAATAAGTCGAAATCAAATCGTTCTTGGAATGTAGGACCTATACCAATCGATCCGGCGCCGACACACTGTTTCAGACAATTTCTTGTTAATAACTTCAGTTTTGATCTCTGGGATCTGGAACTTACTCCAATCGATTCAGTTTATCAAAATACGTAAACGTGATTACTAACACAGTAATATTTTTGGGCAACTCACAAGAGAATGTGAAAAAATACCATCTTCTGGGATCTGTAGTCTACACCAATCAATCCGATTTATTAAAATACGTAAAAATGGACACTAACATATTAATATTTCTATACACCTAAAAAAAAAAAACTAAACTAAAAACGAAAATTATTTCTTCTTCAAACGTCAGAAAAACATGACATTTCTTAACTAGTGGTGAGAGGTAAGTGAAACCTCTCAAATGGTCAATTGCTACTATACACCATAGATGTCTCTATGGTATAGCGACTTGCGATTCTGCAAGTACCTGAGAGCGGCGACCTTTCAGTCCTAGGTGGACTTAACCTACTGTTATAATATATGATTTGCAGGAAACAACTACTCAGCGGGCAAATACCCCGACCTGCATTGAATTACACCTTACAAATCATTAAAGAATGGTAACCACCTAGGACTGAAAGGTCGCCGCTCTCAGGTACTTGCAGAATCGCAAGTCGCTATACGCTCATAGAGACATCTATGGTGTATAGTAGCAATTGACCATTTGAGAGGTTTCACTTATCTCTCACCACTACTCAATTTACTATAGTTTGTATAAAACTAGCAGGTTGGCCACTATCATTTGTCTGCTCCATGACCTATGGCATACTGATGAGAACTAATAAGTTCGAAACCGGTCTATGTCTGGTCAGGGAGTTGACAAATGATATTGGTTACCATTCTTTAATGATTTGTAAGGTGTAATTCAATGCAGGTCAGGGTATTTGCCCGCTGAGTAGTTGTTTCCTGCAAATCATATATTATTTCTTAACTAATTTCATGACATTAATGTTTGTCATTTTAGTCGGCTGTGCCATTAGCGGCTAAAGGCAACGCATTCGGAATTTTCTATCTTTTTTTAATATAGCTAATTGACGTTTTAAAAAGAATTTTTTTTTATGTTAAATAAATTCTTATGTTAAATTGTTTTATTTGGAGTAAAGGCGATTTGTTGTGTCACAAAAGTATCACTTTTATTCCTAATAAAACAATATACAATTTTTTTTATCACTGTAATAATTCGAAATTTGACAACTTTTGAGACCTGGGACCACGGAAATTGATGCTGTGAAATAATACATCGCAAACGAATATCTTTCGAATCTTAAGATCAGCGGACTCCCTCCCCCATTGGGCAAGCGTCCGGACTCTGTTGACTCCAGCAATACAATATACTGTTTTTATATGGAGTAAAAGTGACATTTTTTGTGCCAATAATTCACTTTACTCCACGTATAACATGACATTTCTTCTTCATACGTTGAATATGAATCCCCATTTTTCTTTCTTCAATTACTTTTAGTGCCGCTGCTGAACGACAAGACTTTTACTGTTACTCAGATGAAGTGTCAGGGTAATAACAGTTTAAGTTCATGAAACTTGTCATAAAAATCATATTTTTTATGTTTGAAGAAAGCAATTATTTAGCTGGAACGTTATTATTTAGAAAAATCGTATAATAACATGTTATTTCTTAGAGCAAGAAGACAAATCCATTTCTGACTGGAGAGAAGCTTCCGGTGGCCGCGAAGAAAGGCACCAACGTACTCTTTTAGATTCTGAAAAGGGGCAACTTTTAATAATATCTGGAAGCTGCCGTACTGAAATGAAAAAAGTACTAATAAATCGACTTTGGCTATGGACAAGGCTGACGCGCTGAAGAACAATAATAACCATTCCAAATCCCCCACCCCAATGCAAAAGATGTTCAAAAACTTTAGGTAGTAGTTGCTTTTTATGTAATCATGTACTTATTAATATTAAAAAAGGTACCCATACTGTTAGAGTTAAGATGACGGATATGATCCGTTGATATTTGTAACTCACGATCGCAAAACCAAAAATTCTCTTGAGAATGATAAATAATTGTGAATTTCATGTCCCAATAAAAAAACTTCTTAATCAAAAGTTTTTTTGTTTGGATTAAAGCTTAACATATCACGATGTTGACCAAATGACTACAACTTAAGTCCCGTTCTAGGCCCTATTGACTTTAGCCGATTTCCTCATCGCAAAAAGGATATGGTAGACGTAAAACTTCACCAACTCCTGTTTGAAATTGTACGGATTTCGGCTAAAATCAAAACGTTACTTAAGTGAAGTGCATCTCTAAACCTTCTAAACCGAAACAAGACTTACTACAATCTAATTATTGAGTTAGTATTGCAGAGGTGGATATAACAAATATTTAGCTGTGTCTCTTCTATTTATTATAGACTGTTGATATATTAACGTTTTATTGGTGTTTAATAAAATATTTATAAATGTTATTCAAGTTAAGTGGTTAACCATTTTTCCAAATGAGGCTTCTTAAGTGTTGGCATAAACAGTTTATTCAACATTATTGAATAAAACTCACTGACAGAGTCTACTGTGTATCAGATGTGGAATAAATGTATTCTCTTAATGCAACTATCTTGTTTTTCAATTCTACCCAATTTTATTTTTGATTTAGTAATGGATTCGACTATTAATAGTGGGCCTGGGGGTACTGAATTCCTTAATCCTGGAGTCCCGGAGAGAACTGGAGACTATGGTATGACTAACACTGACATAGTTCAACAAACCCCAAAAATACTTGACCACTTCACTGAACATTACACTCGACGGGCGTTTCGCTAACCATGTCGGGAAATGTTTAAAACTAAGTAAGCTTAACAGATCATCTTAAACTTATAGTAACTAACTACTACTAATTACTTTATACTGCAAGACCTCCTTATTACCCCAGGTATAAAAAATCAGCTACATCTAATCCAAGAGTACCTAATAATACTTGCCAAAGATACATAAACCAGGAAAGTCGGTGTGCCCCATTGTGTCCGCAACTGGATCACTAACTTACCGGGTGGGTTAAATTGGTCCCCTCCACCTATTTTTTCAATGGTTTTTTGGCTCAAAATAATTAGCTGGCGCCCTAACCGCCTGCGCATTATTTACTATTGAAGGTTGGTGGGAGAGGGGTTAACACTTTTTGGGTCAGTTTATCAAAAAAATTCAAAACTAGTCGTACAATGGGGGTGGATAGATTTGTTTTATGGAATTAAGGCTCGAAACTATACAGCCAATCACAACCTAAAACAAAAAAATCACACTATAGAATTATGTATGTACATTAACCTATCCAACAAAATATCTGTTGTAAATGTTTATACCAAACGAAGGATGCCCGAGGGTCACACGCTTCTTGTTCAGGAGTTCTTCGGGACATTTTTCAGAACACACACACAGTCAGACTACGGTAAGGATATGTAATACATAGGTGTAAGACATAAGGAAACAAAGCTAACCTATATCTAGATTTCCGTTTCTTCTAAGAATCCCGTTAAATAATCAAAAATGTTCTTTTTATTTAGATATAATAGATGAAGTACATTGAAGGGTGTCAAAACGTTGCCATAAATTATTATATAGTTTATCAGTGGCTTCAATGTCCTTTTTACAGTAAAAATATATGGCCAAGATCTCCAGTAACTTGCAATGTTCACAATTATGCGAGCGTAAATTTTAAGTTTAAATAAATGTACATGTTCTAATTTGAATCGAGTTATATGGCAATTCGGAGTGAGTTCTAGGATGTATAAATGTTGACTCTTTCCACATATAGTCCATTTTATTCATTAATGTAGATTAAGTATACTTGTTGCGTCTGTTAAGCATAATTTAAAGTTGGACTTGAGCTCTGAATCGATACTTTCTTTGGCTAGATTATCCACGTATTCATTGTATTTTAAACCAACGTGCGGCTTTATGTGAAATATACTTCTCTGCCTTCAAATATATTCTGCACTAGATTTTTTATTCTTATAATAATGGGATTAATTTTAACATTAAATGTAGTGGTATTTTTTAATGCCAGTAGAATGGATAAGGCATCGGAAAGAATAACAACTGTCAGATCGCATCTGCCGTCTCTCAGGGTACAGATATTTTGGTCTCCATACACGTAAAGATTGCATCGTTTATTTTTGTCAAAAATCAACTCGTTGAGAGGACGGGCAGTTGGGTTAATGGTAAATCCCTCTTCGAATTCCGAGACCTCCGAGGGGGCTGAACTAGCGTTCAGATGTTTTAGGCGAGCTTAAAATTCAGACGGGATTTGTTGTCACTGAAGATGAACAGGGTCTATGTATCTGAAAAATTTGTGAAAATGAAAAGAAGAAAAATCGAACAAAGTGGATGAAAACGTGGATCCAGGAAAAAAAATGGACATATGCGTTTAATTCTAGAAGGCCTAATGAGCAGGATGATTACAAAAATTATTTACGAATACCAGGTCATGTATTTCAAAAAAATGAACCAAATCGTCATATGCTTCTCCTTTCATATTTTTATTTATGTACGAACTGTCTTTATTTTCCACAAACATGTTTTTTTTATATAAATCTATAAAACGTGACGTGTTTTTCAAAGAGAAAAATTTTTAGTCAATAGAACAACGTAAAAAACAAAAATAAATAATACTGTATAAGTTCACACCATCAACGATAGATATATTTTGCTTTTTTAAATCCTGACTATAATGTAGTTCCAGTCTCCCCTAACTTTTATAACCAATTATATATATATATATATATATATATTTTTGAAGACGTGAAGATTTTCACATATTTGTAATGTTTACAAAGGCCAAACTTACCTTTTTACACGCAAGGTGAACGGCAGCTACTTTGTTTAGAGAAAATAGTGAGTCCGGTGTGTTATAAATGATTATAGTTTTTGATGTAAGATGTTATTCAATCATTAATTAGACTCTTTTACTTGTCCAGGGCGCCACTGACTTTTTATTATCTAACTTTTCCTCGGCAACCTTAAACCAGGAAGGATATTTGATTTAATAATATAGATTTTATTAAAAAGAAAAGTTAAAAATATGCACAACTTTATTTAGTAGGAGATGTCTAAGTTTATAAAAAATTATTACTTCTAATAAAATAAATTTTATGTACAAATTTCAATACGTAATTAATTAAGATGTTTCACATAATAATATACAAATTAATATAGACATATTAGACTATATAATAACATATTATGTATATTACTCTACCAAATTTTTTATGAAGCAAATATGAGCAAAACAAGAAAAGAATATACGATGTTAAGGATGATTAAAATATTATGTAATGTTTATTTAAGTTTAAACCTTTCGTATAAATGCCAGATATATCGATGGTGTACGTGAAATTAATAAAATAACTTTTCTTTGTTTCTTAGAGAAAATGAGGTAATAATATTACCAAAAATATGTTCATAATCTTATCGCAAGTTTATGTGCAGATGTGCGATTCTTTATTAAATACCTGTTAATTTTAAATGATTATGTAATACTTTCATTACCAAATAAAATTTCTGAAGTTAAAAGTTACGTAAATTCATAAAAATGTTACCAATTTACTCGTGTGTGGTCCAAACTGTATATGGTTTCCATATCCCTGGATTATTGCAAAAACACCTCGGCAGCGAACGACCAAAAGAAACAGGATTACCTCATCCCATGAGTCCACGTGCCCTGGTTCTGACAATATGGCGGTCTCGAACCTTCAGTACACCATGCACGATTTTACCATTAAACTTCCAGAGATGGTGTCCCAACGAATTACAAGAACCCCAAAATATAGATCGTTTGATCTAAGGTTTGGCTTTAATGAATGATAAATAATTGTGAATTTCATGTCCCAATAAAAAAACTTCTTAATCAAAAGTTTTTTTGTTTGGATTAAAGCTTAACATATCACGATGTTGACCAAATGACTACAACTTAAGTCCCGTTCTAGGCCCTATTGACTTTAGCCGATTTCCTCATCGCAAAAAGGATATGGTAGACGTAAAACTTCACCAACTCCTGTTTGAAATTGTACGGATTTCGGCTAAAATCAAAACGTTACTTAAGTGAAGTGCATCTCTAAACCTTCTAAACCGAAACAAGACTTACTACAATCTAATTATTGAGTTAGTATTGCAGAGGTGGATATAACAAATATTTAGCTGTGTCTCTTCTATTTATTATAGACTGTTGATATATTAACGTTTTATTGGTGTTTAATAAAATATTTATAAATGTTATTCAAGTTAAGTGGTTAACCATTTTTCCAAATGAGGCTTCTTAAGTGTTGGCATAAACAGTTTATTCAACATTATTGAATAAAACTCACTGACAGAGTCTACTGTGTATCAGATGTGGAATAAATGTATTCTCTTAATGCAACTATTTTGTTTTTCAATTCTACCCAATTTTATTTTTGATTTAGTAATGGATTCGACTATTAATAGTGGGCCTGGGGGTACTGAATTCCTTAATCCTGGAGTCCCGGAGAGAACTGGAGACTATGGTATGACTAACACTGACATAGTTCAACAAACCCCAAAAATACTTGACCACTTCACTGAACATTACACTCGACGGGCGTTTCGCTAACCATGTCGGGAAATGTTTAAAACTAAGTAAGCTTAACAGATCATCTTAAACTTATAGTAACTAACTACTACTAATTACTTTATACTGCAAGACCTCCTTATTACCCCAGGTAAAAAAACTTCCAGAGATGGTGTCCCAACGAATTACAAGAACCCCAAAATATAGATCGTTTGATCTAAGGTTTGGCTTTAAATTTTTATTTCAAGTTGAAATAAATTGATATTACGAATTTAAATTAGTTAAATGACTGGTATGTTTTACTGGTTTTTTAAAGTCTAAAAAGAAACATACTTCTAAGAAAGTATTCCAAAAAAAAACAACGACCCCTTTTCATTATACCATCGTATAATTAATTGTGTAATTACCTGGATGGAACTAGCTTCTTGGAATATCCTAGCACAACGGATGAAATGTCCGAATATGTCGCTCCCTGTGTCTCTAAAGCCGGTCCCACACACATCGCGAGTACTAACGAGCACAAACATTTCCGAGTATGTTCAAGTGCGAGCAACGAGCCATCGGAGCCCCCCTGAAGAGACGCCTTGCACTTTGCAGTCGCACATTCTCGTGAGTTGCACGCCTTTCTGAGTGCCATTAGTGAGTCCCTTTTCTTTTCTAATACGTCAACGGAACACGCTAAAGAAAACTTTTTCTGAATCTTATTCCAGCAATCCTTGATTTTATTTCTGTTTCGGTGTAATGGATGCTTAGGGTTCCACAACACGGGCTGAGCTTTGCATAAGTCCAGAAATTCAAAAATATGGTCGCACGACCACTCCATTATTTATAATAATAAAATGATTTTAGAAATTCCTTTTCGCATATTCGCGATGTGTGTGGGACCGGCTTAAGATGTGATTCAGGCAAAATGAACGAAACGGCGTGCTCATGATAGCTGGCTAGTATATTCCTAATTAAAAAAACAACTCTGTGCTAACCATACCTAAGTGACGATGCTGCTAGACAAAATTTTAAACATATATTCTAAATTGTCAGTTGCCTACCTATTTACACAAAAGGATCGCTGCGAGAGAACATTAAATGCTTAAATCCTATTAGCAAAAGTAAACGCTAAATATTTTCAACTGACAGCGTAAAGAGCTATATCCAGTGACCTATGCATATAAATAAGTATCAAAGGGGGATTAAAAAGGCGCTTGGTACCAACATTCTAAAGTGAGTCTCCTAGAAGGTAGGGCTGTGTAAGTATAGTAAAAGGAAATGGGGAGGGAAGTCCTGACTCCTTTTGTTTAAAACAAATTAAAAAGGACAATTAAAAAAATTTAAAATAAAATTTAATAAAACTAAACACAAACTCGAAGCTGTCGCACTGCACTGAACTGATTTTGCTGCTGTCACAGGTACCCAAATCTAAAACGGGGAACCTTCATTGAAATAAAGCACGGCAGAGCTGCGCAAGGCTGCCTAAACTGTGTTTTCTCGAAATTTTGATTTTCTTAGAAATTTTGTAGTGAAGCTAATTTTGAGTGAAAGAATGCACAAAAAGAGAACGATAACAAGAACAAAGACAAACACGTACAAAAATAGATCAAGAATACGAGACAAAATGTACAAAACAGGAAGAAAGAGGACAGGAAAGAATGAAATATGTACATAGTAAAGACCTTAGACCATTCAATGTGCCGCTACGCTCTAATGCACCGGTATTCCATTATCAAAAACTATTCTTATTATATAAGAGATAGAAAAGCCACGCGTTCTCTGTTCTTGCGGAAATAGTATAACGTCATACACTTTGCTCAGTCATAACAACGTTTGGATAAATAATTTGCAACTTCAACGGTACTTTTTTATAGATTTATAGATTGAAAATGAAAATTGATTGAGATGATAGAGTTTCGACAATAATTTTAATAATATCCAAATATTATTGTAACCTCAATTTACGGTCCGTCATGAATGAAGTCAAGAAGTCGTCATGTGATGATATTTTTAACGTGTTGGTGTATTTTCTTCTGTATAACAATAATAATTTATTTTCAACAGGTTGACGCCCAATTACAGAAAATAATGAACAAAATATATAAAAATAACAATAATGAGATACAAATAGTGATATTGAGAATTCTTAATTAAGATGATATTATAATTAGATTAGATTTGTTATAATTAGACTTAGTCAGTTAAGTGAATCTTTGTACATATGAATAATATGGTTTAGACTATCATAGTTGAGGTCGCACATATGAGCCACTTCATTAAATCTTTTGTTAAATATTGGAGACCTGGACCTGAATGATAGTTCTGCCGGTATTGACGTAAAATGCATTGTGCAGACGAGCGCTCGGCCTTGGAATATGCAAGTAAATTTAATAATAATAATAATAGCAGGAGGGGCTGACTTCCATCTATCAAGCCTTTGGTGAGTAGCGCCACCACTTACTCCAGCTGGGGTGCAAAATCGAACTGGCAGCCCTAGTGCACCCGGGAGGGGAAAGCGTCTTCCCCTTTGGTGCCGGTCGTGGGCCTGTTGGGCTAACCACCCACAGGTCCTAAACTTTGGTTCCAATAGGCCGAAGAAAGCAGTGAGCCCGCGCGGAGGGGATACATGGCGCGGATGCATGCTCTGTGGTGTAAGAGGGTACCAGAGCATAGCGCCTTCACGCCACAAAATCTGCGTGACTATGTATATACTATGTAGGCTGGAACTAACGCACCCTAGACAAAGATCAGTAAAGATTTTCTCGACAGCCAAGCAGCCCTTAAAGCTCTTGGATCCTATCTCTGTAATTCTAAAACAGTTTGGAACTGCCAAAAAGCTCTAATCCAATTGGGTAGGTACAACAAACTGACTCTGTTCTGAGTGCCTGGCCACTCTGGGCTGGAGGGCAATGAAATTGCCGATTGCCTGGTTAGAGAGGGCGCGGCATCAAAATTTATAGGACCAGAACCAGTTGTTGTTCTTGGCATATCGTCAAGCACTGCCAAAACAAATATAATAGACTGGGCCGAGAGCAAGACTCTCCACCACTGGCAGAAACTACCAGGATTGGCTCATTCGAAGGAATTCATTACATATCATTTGAAATCAAGAGCTAAAAAACTGCTAGAGTTGAATAGGTTACACCTAAGGACTCTAATCTGCCTATACACTGGGCACTGCAGATTAAACCATTACCTACACAGACTTGGATTGGTGGAAAACACCGAATGAATGCCATATGTGTCTTGATGAAGATGAAACGACAAGGTATGTCCTGTGCACTTGCCGGGACAAGAACCCGGTTCTCATTATTCAGCCTTTGCCTGAGGACCTGGACAATCTCTCACCCAACAAGGTTATCAGCTTTATTAAAAAGCTGAACCTATTGGGTGAAATATAAATTAGGAGTGAGCCACAATAGTCCGATCGGTGGCGGTGGAGGGTCTGGTATAGACCCACTCACATTTCAACCTAACCTAACCAACCTACTAAGGAGGGATCTCCTGTTTTGAGGATGTGTTGTGAGTTGTTTCCCATATATCTGGATAGGTACCTGTTGCTAAAATAAGATTAAATAAAAAACGCAGGGGTGCTATAAAAGTATCGATACAATATTTAACAATGAAACTCGGTACGTTGTCAACACAGGAGGTTAATTTGTTTTTAAATTTTTTTGCTGTGTTAATTATATCCTGGTCCGTGTTTATTATTAAGAGAAATAAGTGGAACTTTTTGAGAGGCGTTGGATTGAAGGTATACGTCCGAGAAGAAGCTGGCGAAGCCATTGACCACGGATTGAGGCGTTTCGTAGATAATGTTATAATGTTAACGTTAAGCTAAGTTTAATTACTATATTTGTATGACCGTTATAAGACCCTATGAGAATAAAGATATTATTTGTATCGTCGATCAAATATCCCTCCAAATTTCAGGTGCAACTCAGTATGCATTTCCTTAAGAACTTGGAACAACCAATATCGTGTGTTTGGTCTAATATTATAATATTTTCAGCACATTGAAAGGTATACGAATGAGCAGTCCATTATAGCGTAATTGAATGGTCTAAGGTAAAGACGCACCTACGCTCGCTCCTTAGCTAATCAAACTAAAGGCCCAAATGTCTGTATGACTGATGGTCGAGAGGTGAACGCACTTGCCTCTCACCTAAAAGTTCCGGGTTCGATCCCCGGTCGTGGCAGTGGAAAATACTGTGAGAGGGATTTTTCCACTATACACGGATATTGGGTGTGTGTCCCTTGTCTCTAAATGTGTAGCCCCCTCCCACACAAGGCTCTTCTAGAGCTTTCCGGGATAAAGGGGTCGTCATTACCTGTGGTATTAAAATTTAAATACTGGAGCATCATACGTCAAGCCGTTTTAAGTATAGGAGAAAACTAATTGCCGATCGCCCACTTTAAATTGCATAAAAGTTAAAAATTAGTGGGTAGATAAAAAAGTCGATAAGTTGGGATAAACTAGAAAGTTTCCTTGTAGGAGGGAAACTTGTTTGTGTTATCGTATCGGAGGACGTGATAAATAATTCATCTTATAAATTCATTACCCTGCCTCTTATCATGGTTGTTCAAGCTCAAGAATGAGTTGCTATCGATTTAATTAAAGTCTTGATGAATATGAAACGACAAGGTATGTCCTGTGCACTTGCCGGGACAAGAACCCGGTTCTCATTATTCAGCCTTTGCCTGAGGACCTGGACAATCTCTCACCCAACAAGGTTATCAGCTTTATTAAAAAGCTGAACCTATTGGGTGAAATATAAATTAGGAGTGAGCCACAATAGTCCGATCGGTGGCGGTGGAGGGTCTGGTATAGACCCACTCACATTTCAACCTAACCTAACCAACCTACTAAGGAGGGATCTCCTGTTTTGAGGATGTGTTGTGAGTTGTTTCCCATATATCTGGATAGGTACCTGTTGCTAAAATAAGATTAAATAAAAAACGCAGGGGTGCTATAAAAGTATCGATACAATATTTAACAATGAAACTCGGTACGTTGTCAACACAGGAGGTTAATTTGTTTTTAAATTTTTTTGCTGTGTTAATTATATCCTGGTCCGTGTTTATTATTAAGAGAAATAAGTGGAACTTTTTGAGAGGCGTTGGATTGAAGGTATACGTCCGAGAAGAAGCTGGCGAAGCCATTGACCACGGATTGAGGCGTTTCGTAGATAATGTTATAATGTTAACGTTAAGCTAAGTTTAATTACTATATTTGTATGACCGTTATAAGACCCTATGAGAATAAAGATATTATTTGTATCGTCGATCAAATATCCCTCCAAATTTCAGGTGCAACTCAGTATGCATTTCCTTAAGAACTTGGAACAACCAATATCGTGTGTTTGGTCTAATATTATAATATTTTCAGCACATTGAAAGGTATACGAATGAGCAGTCCATTATAGCGTAATTGAATGGTCTAAGGTAAAGACGCACCTACGCTCGCTCCTTAGCTAATCAAACTAAAGGCCCAAATGTCTGTATGACTGATGGTCGAGAGGTGAACGCACTTGCCTCTCACCTAAAAGTTCCGGGTTCGATCCCCGGTCGTGGCAGTGGAAAATACTGTGAGAGGGATTTTTCCACTATACACGGATATTGGGTGTGTGTCCCTTGTCTCTAAATGTGTAGCCCCCTCCCACACAAGGCTCTTCTAGAGCTTTCCGGGATAAAGGGGTCGTCATTACCTGTGGTATTAAAATTTAAATACTGGAGCATCATACGTCAAGCCGTTTTAAGTATAGGAGAAAACTAATTGCCGATCGCCCACTTTAAATTGCATAAAAGTTAAAAATTAGTGGGTAGATAAAAAAGTCGATAAGTTGGGATAAACTAGAAAGTTTCCTTGTAGGAGGGAAACTTGTTTGTGTTATCGTATCGGAGGACGTGATAAATAATTCATCTTATAAATTCATTACCCTGCCTCTTATCATGGTTGTTCAAGCTCAAGAATGAGTTGCTATCGATTTAATTAAAGTAGTAGTTACCTATGAGCACATCATTAATGATTGTTAACAGGTAAATTATAAATACAATCCATTGGTCAGGGCCGGAACTACACTGCCTGAGGTTCTAAATTAACACAAAATGCTTCTCCGCCATATCATATTGTATCTGAAATATTTTAATAATTTAATAAATTATCGTGCAACGTAGTATAAAATAATGTTAAATTCAACGGACTGTTTTAATAAACAGTAAATAGATAGACTACCTTGATAATTTCATACTTAGTAGGCAACAGTCTTCACGCTCTACTTCAACGGATTACAGGGTTTATGCCAATTTTGATCAGGCATCTAAATTACGACCAAAAGATGTGTGCAGTACCTAGGAATTAATTCCATGTCCATATTTCATATCCAAGATCCTGTATCCGCTCTTGGCCAGAGACAGCAGACCAAAACAATAAAGAAATTATCTACACCGTCGTGATCAGATCGGCTATCACATGTGCTGCATCATATTGGAACATTTTGACTGTATCATCATAAAAGGTACACCTTCCTCAGAGATATCTACTCACATTATCACGACATTACCCTAATAGCGGGCTATATAAAAAAAATGCAGAAATTTTATACTCTATAACTAGGTGATAGTTTGCAAACCTACAACATTACACAAATTAGACAGTATAATGCCCCTTTCACGTTAAAATATCCCCTACCCTACCATACGAGGCGTTGTTTTAACCAAGCCTTTACCTTATACATCTTCCTTTGCTCAGTCTTCTGTCCCTGGAAATTTCATATATTTAATTTTTCTATATCCCCCTGTCCATTTTTTGTTCGTTCCTGTTGTGCTTTGCTGTTTTCTAAATTTTCGCTTCTCAACTATCACATTTATTAAAATTAAAGCAAAACGCTAGAAGATATTAGACACGGCAGCTAGGATGCTCCCTATGGTACAGGTCTCGAAAAATTTCTTTAGTTGAGTTATAACCGTATCAGCTATCAAAGTTCATTTAGTGTATGCCTCCTCCTATTAGCTTTTAAGTTTTGTTTTCATATATTCCTGGAATTTTTAATGCTATTGTTCCCTCTTTAACTTATTTTAAGTCAATTAATTCATTAGTAGCACGTGAAAGTAAAAACAATTAACGAGTCTTTGAGAATATGAATGAAATTCATGACGAATAATATAAATTAAATAAATACCTTCTTCTCTACCGAGTTGATTTTAAGATAGCATTCAAACAACTTTCGGGTAGGAAGCTTTTATCAATTATTTAACTCATAAATTGTTTCTAAATGAAGTTATGCTCCACTAGGATTTTATTATAACTATTTTACGCTTTTTCAAAAGGTTTAGATGTGTAAGCCATACTTAAAAACCCAAATTGACTCCAACTCACTAAACTGTTGCCATTAGTCTCAGCGTAACCTCGTCATATTCTTGTTGTTATCTCAAACACATTTGTAATCATTATATAGACTTGAAGTTGCCATCCACTCTATTTCTTCAAACGACCTATTTTTATGATATCCTTGCCGCTTTCTTAATTTAAGATTAGAACATCAAGGGTAATTTATCATCTTAATATCAACTAAATTGTCGTATGTAGATATCCAGAGATCCCTTAAATGACAGTTACAAATGATTTTGTTCAGTCTAATGTAAATTCTATTCAGGAGAATAGTTTACTATCGCGTTGTTTATGCATCATTATCTAGATTAATCGAAGGAAAAAAAATGAATAAGAAAGCGCTCGAAAATTAGAGTTTATTTTCTCCAAGAAATATAACTAAATGTCCTAACGTATTTTTGCCAAAATTGTAATACAATAACAAAATGGTAAAACGCAAAAGTTAAAATATCTTGGCTGATACGCATCGCAGAAAAATCTTAATTTTCTTAAATTGTTCGCTTCACTGTACACTTTTAAATCGTATAAGAATATTTTACATTTCTATTCTTTTTGCATGTCAAAATTTAATTTGTTTATATCCAATTTCTTGAAACGCAAAGAAAATGGTCAAAAATTGCAATATTTTTCTTTTTTTTTCACTTATCTTAAAGTACACTTAAAATGCTACAGTTTGGGCTGTCACATACATTTCTCGAAGGCAGGATTTCACAAGTTTTCAATGCCTATTCTGATTTGAAATCTGGCGCACACACGCAACACCTGAAACTAAAATCAGTGGTCTTTATACTGTTTGAATCGATCTTTATTTATTTATTTATTTAAGGAACAGGTCATTCAACAGAATACAAAGATTCCAATACTAGAATGACACAAATTATAAATTAGTGTACAGTAGTTGTGCAATAATAAAAATATAAAGAATATAAGCAACTTAAACTAAACTAGCAAAAAACAAGAAAAACATAAAGCTAATAAAAATTGACTGATAAATATTTAATTGGCCCTTAAAAGAGGGAGCCAATACTATGTATAACTATAAAATATTAAAATGTAAACATGGACAATCGCACTATCAGACAGACCTACTATTTAATCAAATAGAGTAAATAATAACAATTTAATACAGAGAAAACACAAGAAGAGAAAAAAATACAAAAAAGAACACAGGGACGACGAGTACCAAAAAAAATACATTAAGAAATATTAAAGAAAATATATAAATTTAAGGGCGGTGTGACCCAACCCGAGACCTGCAAGAACAGACAATCCACGCACGGTCCGCACTCAATACAAACAAAAATATTCATACGATTTGTAATTTCACATGCTGATAACATCAACTTTATACAAGTTTTATACATGGCTGAAATTGTTCAAAATTAAATTATTACATTATTACAACCTCAATGCTTGAAAAGTTTTATTTCTTACTTGTCTAAGAGATAAGTGAAATAAGTCAATGTGGGAAAAATTTACGTTATAAAAGTATCGATACAATATTTAACAATGAAACTCGGTACGTTGTCAACACAGGAGGTTAATTTGTTTTTAAATTTTTTTGCTGTGTTAATTATATCCTGGTCCGTGTTTATTATTAAGAGAAATAAGTGGAACTTTTTGAGAGGCGTTGGATTGAAGGTATACGTCCGAGAAGAAGCTGGCGAAGCCATTGACCACGGATTGAGGCGTTTCGTAGATAATGTTATAATGTTAACGTTAAGCTAAGTTTAATTACTATATTTGTATGACCGTTATAAGACCCTATGAGAATAAAGATATTATTTGTATCGTCGATCAAATATCCCTCCAAATTTCAGGTGCAACTCAGTATGCATTTCCTTAAGAACTTGGAAACACACGCAACACCTGAAACTAAAATCAGTGGTCTTTATACTGTTTGAATCGATCTTTATTTATTTATTTATTTAAGGAACAGGTCATTCAACAGAATACAAAGATTCCAATACTAGAATGACACAAATTATAAATTAGTGTACAGTAGTTGTGCAATAATAAAAATATAAAGAATATAAGCAACTTAAACTAAACTAGCAAAAAACAAGAAAAACATAAAGCTAATAAAAATTGACTGATAAATATTTAATTGGCCCTTAAAAGAGGGAGCCAATACTATGTATAACTATAAAATATTAAAATGTAAACATGGACAATCGCACTATCAGACAGACCTACTATTTAATCAAATAGAGTAAATAATAACAATTTAATACAGAGAAAACACAAGAAGAGAAAAAAATACAAAAAAGAACACAGGGACGACGAGTACCAAAAAAAATACATTAAGAAATATTAAAGAAAATATATAAATTTAAGGGCGGTGTGACCCAACCCGAGACCTGCAAGAACAGACAATCCACGCACGGTCCGCACTCAATACAAACAAAAATATTCATACGATTTGTAATTTCACATGCTGATAACATCAACTTTATACAAGTTTTATACATGGCTGAAATTGTTCAAAATTAAATTATTACATTATTACAACCTCAATGCTTGAAAAGTTTTATTTCTTACTTGTCTAAGAGATAAGTGAAATAAGTCAATGTGGGAAAAATTTACGTTATATGAATGAGTGTTGTATATTATTCATAGGAGAGTTAAAATACGCATTAGTGTTACTAAATCTGGTGTAAAATAAAGATTACCCCCGAATATCGTGAGATCTAGTAATAAAAGATAAGTAATTCAGACAGAAAGGGGAGTCTATATTATCATGAAGGATTTTATATAGAAATGTAACACGGAAAACCAGCCTTCTGTTTTTTAAGGAGTCTATTCTATACAATTTTAAATTATGCTCATAGGTATTAGACTGTCTATCCTGATGAAATTTATAATTTAACTGGTGAATTAATTTTTTCTGAACTTTCTCAATTCTATTAATGTATTTGTTGTAATGCGGGTCCCAAACTAAGCTAGAATATTCCAAGTGACTACGAACTATTGAGTTATATAATATTAAAATCGATTTCTCATTTTTAAAATCTTTTGTGGATCTTAATATGAAGCCCAGATTCCTAAACGACTTTTGTGCTACAGTCTCAATGTGATTCTCAAAACTTAATTTAGTGTCTAACAAAACTCCTAGATCTTTAACTACCTTGACCTGTTTAAGACTTTCTCTATCCAGTGTATAATTAAATATTATTCTATTGACCTTGCGCGTGAAAGTGATGGAGCAACATTTATTAACGTTTAGATAAATTCTATTTGCTGTGCAGAACTCGTTTAATGCTTTTAAGTCTTCGTTCAAAAGAATACAATCATTTACAGTATTTACGTATTTTCTGATTTTGAGATCATCAGCGTATAAAGCACACTGTGAAAATTTAAAGCAATCAACTATGTCATTAATAAAGATGGAGAAAAGAAGTGGCCCTAGATGCGATCCTTGTGGTACACCTGATGTGACTTACATCTGCGCTGATTGACAATTATTCATTTTTATAACCTGAGTTCTACCCAGCAAATAGGACCGTAACAAACTAAGGAGGCTACCATGCACACCAAAATTCGAAAGCTTAATAAACAATGTAGGATGGTGTACCTTGTCAAACGCTTTCGAGAAATCGGTATACACGGCATCCACCTGCTGTCCATTTTCCATCGCCTCTAATACAGACTGAACAAATGGTATCAAATTTGTGTTTACTGATCTCCCTTGAAAGAAACCATGCTGAAGTGGATTTAATATATGTTTAACTCTAAAAAATAATTTCGAAGATAGTATAGCCTCAAAAATTTTCCCTAATATACACAGTAACGATATAGGCCTGTAATTTTCAATGTTGGATCTATTACCACTTTTAAAGATCGGAATCACTCGGGCACATTTCCACCTGTCTGGAAAGACCCCTTCCAATAAACATTTGTTAAAAATTATTTCGAGTGGTGTTGCTATTGAATTACTACATGATTTTATAAATAAGGGAGGAATATTGTCAGGTCCAGGACTTTTGTTAATATCTAGTTTTAAAATTTGTTCCTTAATTTGTTGAAGCGTTATTCTGTTAATAGTGATACAATTTGAGCTGCTAATGTCTGGCATTATTTTAAATGGAGTGTTGGGTAATTTATATACAGATCCAAAATAATCTGAAAAGGCGTCACATTTGCTTTGATCGTCACAATATTCAACATTATCTAATGTTATAACCGACGGTATAGCTTGTACTTTTTTCATATTAGAAATATATGACCAAAAAGACCTCATGTTGGTTGTTAAATTATCCTCTGTACTCGAGATATAAACATGATAATCATTTTTAATTCGTTGTTTTACTTGCTTACGTAATGAGTCAAAGTCAATGTAATGTAGGTCATTATTGGTCGATTTCCATTTTTTGTGAGCTTTATATTTCCTTTTTATTAATAAAATAGTATTTCGTGAAAACCATATAGGATATGATCTATCCCTCTTTTTCAAAGGTACATACTGCGATATTTTATTATCAAGAATACGTTGAAGAAAATGTACCGATTGGTTGGCTGACAAATTCAGTACAACATTATCCCAATCAACTTCAGAAATTGCCTGATTTATCATATCAAAGTCCTCTCGGTTAAAATTTAATTTTTCATAGCTCACTTTGGTAAGAAATTTTACATTTAATTGAGAAATACTAATTTCTAAGGCAGGATGATGGACATCCTCCTTGACAAAAGCAGATTTGCTAGGAATTGTTTTTACTTTATCGCAATTTGAAAAGATTAAGTCAAGAAGTCTACCATTCTGATTATGACAGCCATTGTACTGAGATAATGCTAGCATACTAAACACGTCTACTAAATTCTCCCCACAGTCATCAGAAGCTGCGACGGGTATAAAACACTCTAATGTGTCGTCCAGTTCCCATTGAATATTTGGTATATTATAGTCTCCGATAATGAGAAACTTGTCATTAGAATTTCTTTGAATTATTTCACTTACTCTATTCAGATGTGGCAGGAGATTATTTAATCCAGCATAAGGGGGCACATACACACAACAAATATTTAACTTTACATTATTTTCCAATATTACACTAATCCATAAATCTTCCACAATGCTTTCGCAGGCCCACGAACTACGCACAACAGAACGAAGATTATTCTTGACTGCGATAAGGACTCCGCCACCATCCTTCTTGCCACATTCAGTAAAATTACGGTCCTGTCTTTAGGAATTTGACCCTACTGTGTGGTGTAGTCCTGGCAATATAGACAACTGTACTCTTGGCTCACCATGTTGCAGAAATTTCAGATTCCTACGACTATGCTCCTCCCCTTGTGGCAAAAGATGACCTTTACTTAATCTCTGAGCAATAAATATCGTTGTTCACAGACCACATACAGATATCCCTCAATCAATCAATCAATCAACAAGGCTTTATTATAAATTAAATGTACAACAGTACCTCCCCAGAACACATTCCGGGACCGACCGTGCAACCACCGCGTTAATCGCGGTAGCGGATTGCAGGATCGGGCGGAATAGGCCTGGTTCTGTTAAACAAAAATTGATAAAACTTAACCTAAACATCTTCTGCAAAAGCAGATAAAAGAAGGTAATAAAATTCTTACATGTCTAATTACAAAATGACTTAACACAACTAAAAATACACTTTAAAAACTGAGGCACAAACATTTTTTAAAATTTTGCACCTGACGCAGGCGCCTCAATCCAAACGAGGAGCTTTCTGAGAGATGTATGAACGCCGGGCTGCGCAAGGCTGGCCTAAATTTTAACTTTAAAAATTTTCGATATCACAAGGTTTTGATTTTGTGAAAAGTTGATGATAAGAAAACAAATTTAGAGACAAAAATGTACAAAAAGAAACCAAGAAAAAACTAACGCGACAAAAAAAATACAAACAGAAAGGAAGAAGGAGGATAGGAAAAATTTAAAGATACGAAAGGTATCAAATATCAGTAAAGGTGGATAGAGTAAGCGGAAGTTACTGTTGGTGAAGTTTGGCTACAGGTGTTGCCGGAAAATCGGTAACGTCTGGTACGGTAAAGGGTGTTTAATTCGAAATGGGGCATTATGCTCTCTAATTTGTGTTATGTGTCTTGTTAGCGGACTATCGCCCAGCTTAAAAGGGTAGAAGTTTTGAGAGACCTGCTGAACATAATCCGCTATCGGGGTTATGTCGTTGTAACGTGCGTATGGGTCTCTGAGGAAGGTGTACCTTCCAGAATTTGATACGAGGCGCATAAATTTGTGTTCAAACACTTTTAGTTTTTTCACTGTCGTGGCCGGTATGCTGCACCATACCGCGTATGTGACAGAGGGCCACCATTCTGTATAACAACTTTTTATTTTCTCCGTTAAGTCTGCTACCCTTGACCATCAGCGGATACAGACTTCTGAACATGAAGTAGGCCGAAATGGTTGTTATGATCTTATTTTCGGTGAAACGACGCGTGAAGATTATCGACTTTTCAGCGTTCACCCGAATCTTCCATTCGTCGTAATAAGCCGAGTCATGAGCCATGTGCGCCTTCAGCAGCATATTCGCTGCTTGTGCGTTATGTGAATGCGCATACATGACACTGTCATCGGCGTACTTGGCCAGCTTTGTATTCGGGAACTCAGAGACGTATAAGTTGTACAACTTTGGTGACAGGCACGATCCTTGCGGAACTCCCACTCGAATGTCCCGCCGTGTTGACAGTTTGTTATTCACTCGAACCTGCAGGGATCTGTCCGTTAAGAACGAGTGAATCAGCTTAATGAAGTAGGACGGAAAGTTGTAGTGGTGTAGTTTGTAAACCCCGGGATCCAGACGGTGTCGAACGCCTTCTCAATATTGAGGAGCACCATGGCGGTGTTCTTCCCGAGGCTGTATTGTACTTTGACGTTAACTATCCTAAACGACCTGTTGCACCGTGCTCCTGCCCTCCCCCCCCCTGAAGCCAAACTGGGACTCATCGTCGATGTGGAGCTCCTCCTCAACAGCATCTAGTCTGGTCAGGACGAGCTTCTCCACCAACTTGGAGATCGCCGACAGTAACGAGATGGGCCTGTAGCTGCCGACGAACTTCGCGTTCTTGTTTGGCTTGAGGATAGGATAAGTTGTTCGGTATATCGTCTGTCCGTTTGCGCGCGTCAATGCGGGTATAGCCTCCCGCGTAATTTTCAAGATCCTCGTCAGCTTCCACAGCGAGTTGTCCTGAGGATTTAGCGCTGCCAGTTTGTCCCCCCATTTCTGGTTCCTTGCAGTGTTTATGGAGGTTCTGATCTGCCCTTGCAGCCTGATCATCTCAACCTTGGCGTTGACATCGCGATTTCGCTGCCAAAGCCGTCTCAGTCTATTTTTTTCTCTTATATTTCATATGACCGCTTCGCTGAGTCGGTATCTGTTTTGATTCACAGTAATGATATATCCCTAATGACGTTAAGATAATTTTATTGATTCTATGTGCAATTATTCACCGAAATTTCTAGATGGACATGATAGATATGGTAAAATATTGAGGAATTTTAGATAACCATCTAATTTTGAATTTATACTGTACTGGGTACCATAGCTCAGTGTGCTAAAGTATCTGGCTAGCAAACTGAGTATGCCTAGCGAAGCGTGTTCGAAGCCCGCAAGGCGAAACAATTTTTCATTATAAAAAATTGCCCCAAGAGTGGTTCGGACTATATAATCAATCGTAGGGCCTCGTCCCTCTTACCTAGCACAAGATCCTTGAGACCTTCCAGGGGGTTACTTCGGTAACTTGAGAGGCGGTTAAGAAAATATTTTAAGAAAACTATATACTTTCGTGTTCCAGTAATGCATTATTTAAAATTCATTACTAAATTTAAACGAAAAATAATAAAATAACGCCGACAGAGAAGAATAGACACTTTATATGAAAATATATTTACGGAAATTTTAAACAAAATTCGGGTGAGTTTGAATAAATATCAAACACAGAATAAGGCAAGTGGGAACTGTTTCCAGACAATGGCAAACAGGGAGAAAATAAGTTTTTGTAAATGTAATATAAAAGGGGTCGAATACATTAATTTAACGAGCGAAAATAAAGGCTAAATAAAATACTTTATAACTTTTGTTAAAATCCCCCAAAATGAAATACACAATATTGTTATTGTTAGTAGAATGAGATCATTAGTGCCACTATGATATAATTTTCCACTTATCGAGGCCTTCATTAAAATGAATACTGTACACCCCAAAAATTGCTATAAAAGCAATATAAACAGGTAATGTATTGAAAATACATTCACAGAAATACCGTAAAATTGAACGCATATTTTAAATTGATATTTAAAACAAAAATATATAAAATATTGTCTGAAAGTTATTTGTGGAATTCTACGAATATTCTTTCCTGAAGCTTTTGTTGATAGAATTTTCATAAATGTTGAAAATAGGGACAATCAGGTACGACAAAAACCTGAACGTCATTATACAGCAATAATTCCTTATGTATACGGACTATCGGAAAAGCTACGCCGTATAGGTGACAAATTTGATGTTAGGACGATATTTCAAACGGGGAACACTTTAAGATCTATTTTAACAAAAACAAAACCGATAAACAGGGAGCAGAATTCAAAAAACTGTATTTACAATATCCCGTGCGAATGTGATAAATGTTATGTGGGTGAGTCATCCAGACCTTTCAGTGTGAGGTTGGATGAGCACAAGAACTACATTAGAAAGAATGAAATTCAGAAATCAAAGATTTGTGAACATGCTTGGGAAAACGGACATAGAATAAACTGGGACTCGGCAAAAATTTTAACAAAAGAAACAGATACCAAAAAAAGAAAAATTAAAGAATCAGCAATAATCTTATTAAATGAAGATAAGTGCGTATCGAATTGTTCTGTAGATATTTGTACAACCTGGCTACCAATGTTAAAAGAAGAACTTAACAAACTCAACATTATCTAAAAAATATCATCAGTTCTATGTTCTGTGTAAGTAGTAAGTATCTATGGAAATAACATAAACAGAATCTTAAAGCTGTGTATTTGACATACACAGCAAAATAAGAGTTCTTCAAAAAATAGCTTTGAAAACGGAAAGAGATTACTTTCCGAAACGTCAGCAAAATACATTATTTTTGTGTTTATTCCGATTTATATTATTTGCAAAACATAACCTCTGACTTTTCCTTTGGCGTAAACGTCACGGGCGCAGAGGCTTTTTTTTCCAATAATTCTATTATTTTGTAGATTCGGTGATTTGTTTTGAAGAGGATAATAGTACATGTGGTAGAAAACCCAAATAATAGGAAAGAATATTCTTTCCTGTTATTTGGGTTTTCTACCACACGAATTATTATCCTCTTCAAAAACAAATCACCGAATCTACAAAATAATAGAATTATTGAAAAAAAAAGACTCTGCGCCCGTGACGTTTACGTAAAAGAAACAGTCAGAGGCTATGTTTTACAAATAATATAAATCGGAATAAACACAGAAATAATGTATTTTGCTGACGTTTCGTAAAGTAGTTTCTTTCCAAACAGAACATAAACAGAATCTTAAAGCTGTGTATTTGATGCACAGCAAACCAGCGTTCTTCCAAAAAAAGCTTTGAAAATGGAAATAATTTGTTGGAGGTCTAAAACTTGGATTCTACATACTCTCTACATTATATAAAGTGTATTGTACACCGGCGGAGGTAAATAGAAATGCTTGCCATAAGAAAATGATAAGACTTTCGGGCGTTATTATATTATCCTCCGTTTCAAATGGTCTCCAGAAAGCCATGGTAAATTAGTAGTAGTAGTATGAACAATAACTAACTAAACTACTACGCTGATATTATAATAGGTATTTATGCACTGCACTGGTACATTGACAGCACACCGCTTCGACTTCTGAGAAACGAATTACGATTTTTTTTATGCTAGTAGGCCTGTCCGTTTTATTATCTTTAAACCAGTGCAGTCGTAAATGGTTCATTCAGGCTGATACATTGCTAGTCTCGGACTCGCCTGCATAGTTTCAACTACCGTTCGAATCTCGATACCATTGCTAAATATATAGGACAAAATATCAAGTTCAGTGCGCACGGTCCTGTGCTTTAACACTGACCAGTTTCAATTTTGCCCGTATAAAGTATACATAATAAAAAAATCTACTATCTCGTTTAAAGTAACTATCACACCCTTTCGATGACGCCTTCCTGGACTAGGACTTATACACGTGCAAAATTTCAAAGCTCTAGCATAATTAGAACTAAGTAATCGAAATTTTGTTTGAAAGATTTGACCTAAACAAACTAACTAACAAGCAAACAAACATTGCAAGTTAAATAAAAGCTTGTAAAAAGAGGTTACATGATATTGTTTGTAAAATATCTGCCTCAACTTATTTATGACATAAGATTATTTTTGTTGACTTTAACAAACGAAAAAATGAGCGCTGATGCGGTCAAAACGTGGGACGACGCGAAATGATTTCTAGTTTACATGGGTAAGAAGTACTTCGTACCACGGTCCAGCCGTAAGAAATCATTTTTCTATTCGTATACCTTCTAAATTTTAAAAAAAACATCGATTTTATTGATGTTCAGATTTCGCAATTTTCCGAGTTTTACATAATCGGCAGCGTGTAAGAACTATTTTGCACCACTTGTCAGCTGCAAGAAATGGTTTCTCTTTGTTAATTATTCATAAACTACATACTGTCAAATTTTCATGGGTGCTCATTTTTCGCATTTGAACCGAAATTTCTATATTGATAACGATATCGTGCAAAAACGCACCCGCGCGAGACTCCCGGACCAGTGCCAATGTTTCATACTTATTGTTAATAGCTAATATCACTATGTCGTGCGTGACCATTTCCTACATATTTTTGACCGCGGGCTCCCGGACTAGTAGAATTGATCAGGCTAATCAGAAAAAATATCCACATGGAAAAATGTCAGTGGCGTACCACTTTTTTTGTAAAAAATATCAGGGTTTGTCTGCGGATGTCTTACGTTGAATTCTCTCACCACTTCTCTGCTTGTTCGAGCACCATCACCGGATAATTTAATTATTTCAATTTTTCTCCAACTGAGATGTACAAGAGCCATTGTGCTCGTACACTAACGCAATTAACTTCAGACTGACATTAGCACAAATTGCTCATTTGTTTCCATAGCTTGTTAGTGAAAAATTCGAACTTCCGAGTGAAAATGATAAAAAAATTTAAATTTTGCCTCAAAACTCGCTATCTAAGATTACAGTAAGATTCTGAACAACTTTTTCTGGTAACTTTTTTCGATATCTTTAACACGACACAAAATATTGTCCCATTGTCTTATTCAGGAGGTCGCAGTAGGCTGAGGTTACACCTGACATTTGAATTGAGTACTCTAAGAAATACAGTTCCTGAAATTCTAAAAATAAATTAAATACAGGGGCATCCGCACGCTAATAAATAAACAAATAATAAAATTTCTAAAATGTTTTAGTGGTTTTCGAAGAAATCGACTGTCTTCACTCTTTTGGAAATCCTTGTATATAAAAGACCTACTTCCAATTTGGATATTAAGATATTGGGGTATAAATTGAATCAACAGGTGAGACACGCACGGATATCGTGGCGATTAACGTAAAAGTGATGAAGCACTCAAGTAACTGATCACGTCAGTTGTTTGGGGGTTTCATCGTGGATGAACAATGCTATTTTCAGTCGGATCAATTCTAAGGAGGACCTGCTTAATTGAAATCTAATCACTTTGTGTTAGAAAGACGAATAATTTGTTCCCAGACAATTCTTCTTTGCAATTTTTTCTTGATGTAATTTGCAGTCGTTTTTCTATAACGATCTACAGATTAAATGTTATTTACCTCTCCGAAACATTTTATATAAACCTCTCTTTAATTGACTTGTAGAGCCCAGGCGTCAGCTATAAATTCCAGAGACAACTTTTCCGCAGATATAATTGTATATTTTATATTTGTTGCCTCCACTTATAAAAATAGCCCGTTATCACGAGTGACAGAAATTGTTCATTGGATAAAAACTCATTATACTTTCTTGCGTTCCGGTTTCATTAAGCATCGTCAGAGAACAATAATTGGAAAAATAACCATTACAATTTTTTAAATTTATTTATGATTTTCTATACTTGTTTCTAATTTAAATAAACGTATTAAACACCGATTTTACATTTTAAGCGTCTTTGCATGTCTGATGTTCGGATGCAACTAAACTGAAGTAGTTAATTCATTTCTGTTAGATTTTGTGGTTTTTGTTATTCTTGATAAGGTTTGATTTATATATCTATACCAATTTGATGTTTTTCTTGAATGGATGGTCAGAACTATATTTCGCTTAAATTTTCTGTATCAGTACGGCTGTTTATTGACTTGAGTTTTCTAATTTGTAGCATTTCATGTATTGTACTTCGACGATAATTTGGTTCTTTTTCTAGCATTTCTATATTATCAATATCAAAGTTATGGTTATGTTCTAAAGTATGTTTAGTCAGTATTGTCGAATATTGGTCTTTATATCAGGGTTGGAAAAAACAGTTTTATGTCACTTAAATAAAAACTTTTTTGTTTTAAACAAATTTTTTGTTTAAAACAGCAATGTTTTAAATGGAATGCTTAAATTAGTTCAAATGTTTAAAACTGTATTCAACTAAAATTAAATGGTGCTTGGTTACTATCTTCTCTACTACTATTTGATGACAGATGCTGCTCTTAAACGGATTTTACAGCACTATAAATAAAATGCTCAGTTTAGTGCACGTGACCATGTGACCAACCACATGAATGAGACTACAGAGGCTATTTTTTTGTGAATGTTTATTTATTTATTGTGTGGTTAACTATGGACTGCACTGGTCGGAATGGATGATCATCGACACTTTTCCTTTCCAAAAAATTCCAAAATAATACATTTGCTTAAAACATCGCACTGCGTTTGAAACTGTGTTTTTTAAACAGTTGTTTAATACATCGCATTGTGTTAAATATGTTTTAAACATTTTGTTTCAAACATGCGATGTTTCATCACTGTTGTGATTTATATTATATTTCTAGGCATATATATCTTGTGTAAGTATTGTTTTGATCAGTCTATGTTACTTTATCGTATACACCAAAATAGATTTCAAAAAATCATCGCCATATTAATGATAAGCAAAAATGTAATGTCGAAATTACAATATACCATCATTCTATTTAAATGAGAATAAAAATTAATATTTATTGTTTTGATTACTAATTTATTATTATCTTATTTTCTTATTTTAAAACGTATACTACCATTCCTCCTTTGTCTTATTATATTAAAAGATATTTATGAAATATGGATTTTTAACCTCTCCACAATAAAATTGTGAGAGGTTACTAAAATTGGTTCAAAAACGAAAATTGAGATAACATCAAATCTTTACGTTTTGAGGTCCTAGGAACCCAAAAAAGTGGTTTTTGAAAAATGTATGTGTGTGTGTATGTGTGTTAGCACGATAGCGCCGAAACTACTGAACGGATTTGAATGAAACTTTGCGTGTGCGTTTCTTTAGTGTCCCAGAAGATCTGAAAAGGTTTTGGTTGAGATCGGATTACGTTTAGTGCTATTTTAACACAACAAGTTGTTTATTTTATATTTACTTTCAATTTACAATGGAACCATTGAAAAGCAGTTAAAATTCTGATTTCAACGATATATCACACTTCCACCCTTTCGATTTGGTTTCCGTGAAAAAAATTAAAAACAAAGCAAATATGGCATAGATCGCATTTCGCATGACATGATCGATGCGCGTAGCGGTTACATCGTGAAACTCGTCACATCACGTGTCAATTCACGTGTGAGGGTTTCTTCACTGCTCTAGAAGTAGAGCGGATTACGTTTAGTGCCGTTTTTAAATATATATACAGACAAATCGAAGAATTAAACTACAAATATTCCTCTAAAATCTAGTAAAATTACTGAAATGCTAATGTTTGATTTAACAAAGACAGCCGCGAGCGATCGGATTGCAATGAGCAAATTTTGATGATTGTCATTATCATCGTTTGTCATCCGATAACGTTGGTGTCATGTCATGTTAATAAGATTTCGGCACATTTGTAACTTTTAGTGGATTGTCACAAACTTTAAAGGTAGATGTAACAATATCAATATCATATGCTTTCTGTACCTTCGTTGGTGAATTTATTATAGATTATCACTTTACCAATTTTCAGTTTGTTGCTTTACAAATCTATAGTATTTAGGATAACTAGACTTTCTTAGTCATTCAAGTGATGTTAAAGTTGTTAATATCCTAATAGTATATTATTCAACGAGCGATAATGTAGGTAATAACTCGCATAGATGATTGTAAATTCATTAAGTTGAGGGTTTTTTAGTGCCCCAGAAGATCTGAAAAGGTTTTGGATGAGATCGGATTACGTTTAGTGCCGTTTTGTTACACAATTTAATGCTCTTTTCGGCTTCAAAGATCCACCGAGTGGGGAGGTTCCAGCCGCTTCCAGTAGCTGCCGATTTTTTTATTGGCATTCAGTTGTTGATGTATCTAGCATCTACAGCATCATCTATCGATCACGACTACCTGTTAGGCACATGGTATATTACCAAAGTTCCAATTACATCAGTCCAATGTTTTTGTGGAACTCCTCTTCGTCGCTTGTCATTTGGTGGTCCCTAAACCATTAACTGTTCTCTACTATTTTCTCTTCAGTTATTGTAGCCCAAAAATGACGTGCTTCGGAAGATTACAAGATAGGAAATTCATTTTGAGGCACGTCTCTTAAAAAATCGTGATGTTAGTGCTATGGTTCAAGAAATTCGTAACAAATGGTTCCAATCTCATATAACGAAAGCATCAATACGGCGTTTGTTTGCTTCCTTATAAATAGGGATCCAGTACTTTAAATTCCAGCTTGAATTTATCCACTATATTAATTTTTCACCCCTTTTCGGTGATGCAGGATATTTTTCACTTACATAGCTCGTGATATCTTTAAAATTAAAAATGTTACAAAGGTTCAAATTTTAAGTGGAAATGAATAATATATGACGAATACGATGATGTTAAAAAAGTGTTTCAATTAGTTGTCATTGAAAAAAAAATAGAGAACTTATAGATACTAAAATATTGTAAGGAAAATGTAGCATTGAGGTACTTTTGTATTTCTAGAAATATTGTCTGGGTTGTGAGGGCAATCGTAAAGCAGAGTTCAAATATTATTTTAGTGAAAGAATTTTCGCAGTCCGATTTTTCTTGCGAAAGATATGAATTATTTTATACTGGAGAACAATAAAGTGCGTTCGATTGTAAAATTTTGTAACTGTAGTAAAACACGCATACGATAGAGCCTGAATCTTTCGACGTTGAAAAATAGTAGAATACTTAGTACACATAAATAAAATATGAATGTGAATGTTCACTTTCAAATTTAAGTTAGTGAAGGAATATTGATAATCGGACATTTATATTTGTGTCAGTAATAGGTCTGTCAACAATTAATATACATTAAAAGTAATAGTATTGTGGTTGAAAAAAATCAATCCGAACAACAGCAGCGGTAGTAGAAATTGCTTGCTTTATTTTTTTATACATTTATTTAACGTCGGCCTATTTCCGCTACTGAGGCTTAACACCGACGCCTGTAGACGAGCTACTCCCAACCAGGAATTTTGCCGAACCTCTTCCCTTAAGAAGGGTAGGGACCTTTTACTTGCCTAGCATTTAATAGACAAGGGACCGACGGCTTTACATCCCCTCCGAAGGATGGTATATCCCCTATACAACCCTCGCCTAAGGTTGTATAGCTTCCGCGCATACACTGATATACAAGCCGCTGGAAGATGTGTGAGGCGAGGACGCGGTCTTCGTTAGACGGTCACGCATCCAACTACTAATCGCGACTTACGTTGCTTTACATCGCATATCGAAGTATGTACATAGTAGAGACGCACCCACGCTCGCCCCCCTCCTTGCTTCATTTCGGTCAGATAAACGCGTATGACGTCACATGCTTGCTGGCTCGGCAGGCACCAAATCATCTGTACGCTGCGTTAGGAGATTCACATAATTTGCCGAACGTAGACGTGATTATGGTATTCGATGTTCGTTCAAAGCACAGATAAATACGACTATACTATGACAAGTATTGGCAAAAATATCCGGCCCGTCCTAGCTCATGACAGTCACAAAATTAGCTACATCACTATAGCAACGTATCGCAGCGCATATCGCGTAGCAGGCATGTGACGTCACCCGCCTAGCCTCGCGCCAAGGGAGCGTTTTGTAGCCTCGACGCGTTGAGGTAATTTCCGTTACAAATAACGCCGAAAGTAAATGACTACTTTTTTAAAAACTTTGTAGGGGTTTATAACACACATAAATCTATCATTTCCAATTAAAAACTAAATTTTATGGACAGGGCTATGAAGTCAATAATTAATGGTAAACGTGGTAAACGCATATGCTTATTAGAACCAATACTGCTAGCTTCTTATATCTCCCATGCAGTAAAATTAGGGCAACACTTCGCGTACCGTGATCATTCTACCCATGCGCTAAATTTTTGGCGGTTTGATTTCAGATTTGTAGTGTATGCGTATTATCAAATTAGAGACTAGGGTGGTAAGATACTGTGAAATATATGATCAATTTGTAATCTCTTAAAATTATGGGAAGAATTTGTTTTATATGCAATAAAAAACAATATTAGGACGATTATCGATGCATAAGTAAGTAATTGGAAATTATCTGTTAGAAAATAATTATTTGTTGTCATAACCTATCCTAATTTATAAGTGAGGAATGTATGCTGGCAAATTACTTTTAAATTTTTATTAACATTACAAAAATGGATGACAGCGTGTAATTTGGTGGAAGGTATAGATGATGCCTCAAAATTATTTTTATGTTCAAAACATTTTACTACTGATAGTTACACTAACGTTCGAGCCAACAATATAAAAAACTTAAGTTAGGTGCCTTGCTCTCATTATATCTGCCTGTAGAAATTCAAGAAAATAATATAGTAGCTGAGAATTCATTTGTGCCTGAAGTCAAACCAAGGCAGCCCGAATTAGAAACCGGATCAAATGAAAGACTAAATAAAGGTAATTTTTGTTAGATATTTTCACACTTTAAATTCATATCTTTTAAATATATTGTAGTTGAACAAGGTCTGTCTACACCGGCAACTTATCCTTCAACTAGAAAAATTCGCAAACCTAGATATATAGGCGATATTAATTCTTTCTACCGATATATCAACCTCCAGATGTACACACTTGCTTGCTGCGTACTGTATATACAAAGTATTTTATCTTGTAAGTTAAGGCACCCAGCTCAATATGTACCAATTTAAGTCACTACTGTGTCGATGCTTGAGGCAAGGTTTCATTATGTTTTCACACTTAAGTGTGATATTATGATCTTAAACATATAACTTGACAAAATGCTAGAACAAATTATTCCAGCGTACCTTGTTATTTAATGAATCATACTTAGAATTATAATTTTATTTTATTTTACGAATACGGCTGCCCAGACAGATATGCATCTAATTACAGGGTAAGAAATATATAAAAATATATATATATACAGTACAGAAATAGACACTTAATACTAAATAATTTACAGAGTGAAGCGGGCCGCCCCTGGGGGCCACCCTATTTTAAAAATAAGTCTTAAATTTGTTTTAAATTCAGGGAAATATCGCTTTTATAACTACAATTAACCAGAAATTATTTAAACATTACATTCTTAATTTCATTTCCAAATTTACGCAAATATTAATTTTATAACAGAAATTTATTTTTTCAAATGATAGCCGACTTCAGGGCGCCGTTACGTTTTAACTTATTGGGGTAGAAAGTTGTACACATGTCAAGTGCCACTTTAAAATAGTTTGTAACATGGTTATTAGGGGCGAGCATAGGTGCGTCTTTACTATCTACATACTTTCGGTATGCGATGTAAAGCAACGACAGGCGCAGTTAGTAGTTGGATAGGTGACCATTCCAACGGAAACCGCGTCCTCGTCTCACATATCTTTCAGCGGCTTGTATATCAGTGTATGCGCGGAAGCTATACAACCTTAGGCGAGGGTTGTATAGGAGATATACCATCCTTCCGAGGGGATGTAAAGCCGTCGGTCCCTTGTCTATTAAATGTTAGGCAAGTAAAAGATCCCTACTCTTCTGAGGGAAGAGGTTCGGCAAAATTCCTGGTTGGGGGTAGCTCGTCTACAGGCGTCGGTGTTAGGCCTCAGTAGCGGAAATAGGCCGACGTTAAATAAATGTATAAAAAAAACATGGTTATTACTTCTTATCTAAAACTTGGCAGCTTTGAAACAAGACTAATGCATTAGTAAAACCAGCAAAGCGACGAGAATTGTCTATGAAGTGAATAGGGCAACTTTAAGCAAACGTGTAAGACGAAGATAGGCCGGATACCGGAGCCACATCTCATGTGTCGAATATACAAGACCATGTTCAGGATATGGGGGAATTGGCACTGTGATTTTGGAACCGCGTTATTGGAAGAACTGAATAAAAGCCAGACGATGCTATACCTTCAGGCAGAACTGATAGAGGATGCTTGCCGACGTTTACGAGCCCTCTCAGTTTGCCCGGAAGAATACTTATTCCAGTAGTAGCAAATTTCATCGAGGATGTTTATCGTCGATTTTCGAATCCTCTGAATTTGCTAAGAGATACTAATTGCAGGACGCTTGTCGACGATCAAATACTCGAGCCCGCTTAGTTCTCTAAAGACATCAATTAATTCTACGAATAAATCCAAACTGGCTACTAAAAGATTTGGACTGCTGGAGCATAACTTGGCAATTTACAAGACAACAATTTCATCAACATAACTATTTAAGTATCAAACCTATTTACTTCTCTGCGTTATTGACTTTACATTCTGGTTTGGGGGGGGGGGATAGGGGAAATTGACTTATTTGTGGTATCAAAGATATTCATTTTATGTCAGGCTTTTAATAATATTTATGCAACAAGTTTTTAGCAATAACTAACAGGCTGCATTTCTGTGGGCATTTGTTTGTCTAGAGGACTCACTGAAATAGGTGCATTTCGAGGGAACCGGACCCAATACATTACTTTTACTTTTAAACCAGCTGTTACTGCATTACACTTGACTCGACGCTCCGTATAGTCGTCGGCTCCCCAGATGGTCGGGTGACCGGTAGTTTCTTACTACAATAAAGTCATTACAGGCACGGCTGGAGTTCTGATTGACCCAAATGTTAAAAACACCGCAGTTGTAAAATCTTATAAGGCTGTTTGCTTTCAACAATGGGAATAGTACATAATCTCTTGATTTGTTTTCATTGTTATTATAATCACAAAGAGTTCCTTGGCTCTAGTTCAAACACCGCAGTCGTCGTTGGTCGATAAGTGGTTGTTGTGACAATTAAAATCAACCCGGAGATTTTCGTGTTAATATCAACTTTAGGGAAATTTCCCTGCAGCTTATGAGCATTTACACTGAGTCTTGGTACGATGGCCACTTGCGACGGAGACGTCTGTTTTGTTTAGCCAAGTACGCACCTAGTTTGTTGAGTCTTTTACTCAAACTGAACCTGCATCGGTGTCATCACTGGAAGTTTATTGACAGAGTGCTTAACGCTCTGTCATTACAGTAATTGTCCAGTTAGTTTCGATTTGATTATTTTTATAAAATATTAGCTTTGTTATTTAACAAGAAAATAGGATACAATTATATTACAAGCTACTCCGTTATTGTTTCAATTCTAAGATTAGGTGAAATTTTACATACTGAATATTTTGCTAGGAAGATTTACGTTTGCACCATAACAAGTTTATATTCTAGAACTATATATTTTTAGTTTATACAATGACCAGAAACTTTAACTTCCATTATACTTCAGTTGTTTACTATCAAAGGCTTGTCGCGTGCCTGGATTGACATAGGTTTCACTAGGATATTCTCCAGTCAAACTATTGTGAGATATTTCTCACCTGCGAATGGCTAGTTTTTTATGATTGTTTAATAACGATCCCTCAAATTAATAAAGAGTTCCATGGCACTAGTACAAACACCGCGGTTGTGGGTTTGCACTCAACTACTTTTCTACCTTACAAACTACAAACTGTTCAGGCCAACCGTCAGTACTGGGGTCCCCGCACCCCGTATACTTGCTTTTATTTTTAGGGGTATACTTTTCGTCGAGTACTGAATCAGGACGTCTTGTCTGTTTGATTTACATCGATTCACCTTGTTCACGTTGTTGAACAGTCATATACAATTTGGGATTTGTAGTTTGTTTATTCAATTAAGGGAGCTTTCCCACAACATTCTATGATCTCTTACATGAGTGTCTCATTATTACTTCCATTCTCTAATGCACGAACAGGACATGGTTCTTGTCCTGTGTTTTGCAGTAAACTTATTTTATCAGAGCGATTGCTAACACCAAAGTTCCAATTACATTTTAATCGGCTATTTGCCGCATCTTTAATTACACCTACAAATAAAGACATCTTGTTCGGAAATGGTTGGGATATTAAGTTGAGGAACAAGTCCCGTAGTTTCTTGTTCATTTTGTTATACGTGGATGATGTGATAAAAGACGATTGAAAGTACCGGGCAAATGCATGGGTGTCATTTAGGGAATTATTGTTGAAATATATGGAGTTTGGTATGCTAGTTGTATTTTTCATATTCAGAAAAGGCCAGAAGTTGCTTGGGTTACTTTTAATGTGCGTTTCTGTGCGCCGAATGTAACTATTGTGAACAAGTTCGCGCAGAGTTTTGAATTGTGCACCTCGTTATTATTCTTATATAGACTCCATAGACGGGATTTCTGCTGAATAGCTCTTATAATAGTTCCAGTGAACCATGGGGGATATGACGAATTTTTACGAGTTGTTTTAGGAACACTTTGTAGGAATACAGAATCTAGTTTATCGTAAAGTTGGGTGCAAGCCTCGTTAACATTATTGAAACTAGACAAATATGATCAATCTATACTACACAGATCTGCATAAAGTTTATTAAAGTCTGCTTTATTAAAATTAGAGGATGGTTGATCTTTGCCTAAAGGTCTAATGTAATCTGCCTTTAAGCTAATGCTTAAATCTAGAGGTGGATGAGGGGGTCTACGGGGACTAAGCAGTTTTCTGAATAATTAATCATAACCTGTGATCTGCTTAGGACCAGATCTAAAAGCCTGCCATTTGAATTTACTACTTTATTGTACTGGTTGAGGCCCAGGAACTCACAGAAGTTAATAATTGAACCAACATGTCTATTGGAAATATCAGAGGTAGATAGATAATGTGCGTAACTTGGAATGTTAAAGTCACCTAGTATAATTACTTTATCTTCATTGAGGAAGCAAATATTTGTTGTTATCATGTCAAACATAGTCTCATAGGTTTCAGCATTAATACTGGGTGGATGTTCAAAGCAATGACGACAATAGAGTGATGAGACAGACTAAGTTTTACTCCGATTATGTCAATACCAGGTAATACATTGCAGATTGAACTGCGATCTAACATAATGGGCGAATATGAATTCTTTACAGCTAGTAAGACACCCCCACCCCTGCTGCATAATGTCTTTATTTTACTAAGAATATAATATAATCAAGTATCAGTTTTATTTACATATTAGGAATTACAATATCGACCTTTTGCAGAATTAGTCCAGGCCATTGTTTAACTATAACTTCATTAATAATAACGATGAGAACAACTAGGTATGTATGTTGCGTACAGCAACTGAAAAGCTATTACGTGTCACTTTTCCATTGTAATTTTGTGTTTATATAAAAAAGGCACACTTACACACATCGGATCAACTCTGACTACTAAATAATACACTAAATATGGGATGAGCTTCCACCCGGTCATCTGATGAATGGAAATTGTTAAACTAAACTGCAAAATGTTTAAGAAAATACTTTCCAGAATCTCCCAGTGGAATTATTTTCAATTTTAGATACAAGAATTACTTAATTTTACACTTGCTGTCTATTATTACTAATTGCAACTTAAGACAATGTCAAATGGAGATTTGCTTGCTAGTGAATCTGTATGCAGTTCACAAAGTCAATTTGACTGGTATGAGATGAAAGGGCGTATTGCCTGAAATCCGCAATATTTTGAGCCCCTTTCAATTGAGTTTTTCTTAGGTTAGGTCACCGCTTCATTGTTGCTTTAAAAGAGAAATAAATATCTAGTGTGATAATAATTTATGTATGGGAAAACCATTTAGGACTAGTTGCTTTGTTGCGATAATTATTTAAGTGCAAAATTGTTAGTTAGAATCAAGATTTTGTTTTCATTTAAAACATTGGATTAGACAAATCTGGTTCGTTGTCTCGCCCCAAGCCCTGGTTTCATAGGCTTGTAATGTGCCTCTGAAGATGTGGATGTGATGCGTAGACTTTTCAATACTGTATTTAATTATAGCCAGAAATAGATTACGTTATAATGAAAATTTTTAAATTGCTTCTATTAATTTTATACTCGACGATGATAATACGCAAGCTGATTTAATTATCTGTGATTTAAAGAATCAGTACATGCTCATAAGATATTGAGTACGCCTAGTCTTGGGCTAACAAAATATTCTGAACTAGCAGTATTGGTCTACTAGGTATATGGGTAAACACATATATACACGGTGTTGTTCGGGGCACTGAGGACAACATTTTCTAGGAAACGAGTCCGGTCCGGTTTGATGGTACCAAAAACGTGTAATATTTGTAGCAAATTTTATCCCAAAATGTTTGGCCGTTCCGAAAAAGGGCGGTATAAAGATCAAGAGTCATAAAACATCTCGAAAACCATTCACTTAAGCACTAAGTGTGGGGGTATTTTGAATTCAGCAAAGTGTGCTCTATCGTCCATTTCATTGTGTCAGTTTAGATTTGGGATACCCTGTATACTTAAAAAATATCAGTTTCTGTAGATGTAGGTACCAGAATTAAATCTATTTCGATTCTATTATTTCGTTATATTTACTTGATTACAAATTGCACTTTCATAACTTGAGTTTAACAACTTAAATAACTTGCCACTATAAGATTACGGACGGTAATAAAATGCGCAATTTATGCTGAAACCCAGCTTAATTAAAATTCGTGATATTTTTATTTGACTTTTGTGTTTCGGTTATTTTAATTACAGAAAAACTGTATTGTTCACTTTATGTTTAGTCCGCGCGAAATTGTAATGAATGAAACCCGGCTAAGTATATTACCGACATGTCGATGCAGGTCGTTTTGGTGACAGTTGGTTCACCGCTTTTTCAGGATGCACGGACGTTAAAATAATGAATTTTCAGTAATTTGATATGAGCGGGGCGAAAAACCGCAAACATTGCGGGAATGGTGATTAACAAAATTTTCCACGCTGCCAAATTGATTGAGGATCTATAAATAAAAAAAACTACAGAAAATTTATTTTTTAATGATTTAAAGATTCTGATACTGTACATTTTAGATTGAGGGATAAGATAGGTCAATAGATATTTACAGTGCACCTAGCAAACTTTTGAAAAAAATATTTAAAGAACGTACGTAAAAAAAGTATTGTACTGACAATTTTTGAGCAAATTAAATTACACTGAAAACTTTATACATAATTGTTGTTCTTATATTAGAAATAAATTGATATGACCAAAGCAAGTCGTCGTCTGCCACTCGCACAGACCATATAATAGCGCCTTTATTCACAATATAAAAAAATACTAATAAATATAAAATAACTACATTTGCATCCAATTAATGTCTATAGCGTCAGTCGAAGTGGAAGCCCGAAGGATAAACATGCATTACATTCAAGGGACTCGAAGCATTACTAAATTTAAACATAAGAACCATTTTGTTCATTACATTCAGTTTAAATCGTTCACGTTGTATTAAGGCACTGTTTAATTTTTATATAACTACATACATAATTCATTATAATTGTTTTAACCCTGTGTTCAGACAAGCACACATTCACTAGGTAAGTTTCGAAAATTGGTCCACACGTTAAGTCACAACCAGCGCAGTAAGCACTGATTTAAGCCACTCTCACACTTCAGTCCCATCTTCTCCCTCGTCCTCGAACAACGTGCCAGTAGAAATCCTTTTCTTGGGCTTCGGAGGAGGCGTTGGAGGAATTTTGCTTAGCTTAGTTTTATGATTGGGAGATGGCAAGGATGCTGTGGAATTTCTCTTTTCTGGGCTCCTTAAGGCGTCTGTGTTACCTTTATTAGTCCACTGAGTCCTTAATGGAGTGAGCTTATTTGAGTTCATATTTCTGGGAAGAGTTTGGCTGGAGATTGGCTGATTGGGAGGGGACTCATGGTTTTCTGCAATAGGATCACAGTTAGTCGGGCTCATTGGGAACATCCTATTTGAACGTGGTGTACTTGCAGCATCCGATGCGATTTTGTTCAGAGACAACTGGCTTGCTCCTCCATCTGCAGTTGTCCGAAGGCCGAGATTGTCATATAATGGTTCGGCTGTTAAATCCGAAACGTTAGGGGGTTCAGAGCTCCAGCTTTGTTGTCTAGGTCTTCTTGGTATTGTGACATAGCCTTGCCTAGGAATCCTTGGAGGGGGACCGACAAAAGGAGAGTGTGACCTCGAGTACGGTAAAGTACGGTACAGGTTTAATTGGTCGTAAATGGGACTATGAAGCGGTGATTGTGGCCCATGATGAGGAGGTAGACGAGTCGTGTCTGCCACTGTGGACGCTGAACTAGCAGCTGGGGAAACTTGTGCTGCTCTTGGAGGGAACGGTAAGAGATCCGGTGGATAATGGCTATTCAATCGATAATCTGATGTGTCCAAGAGAATTTGAGATTTGCGGAGTAATGGAGGGTCGTAATCCAGAGAACGAGATTCATCGTCGCCATCTGAAAAAACACAAATTTCAATTAGGCATTGTTATAAATATTATGGAAATAGAGAAAATCTAACATGTATTTGAAAACATTTATTATTCAGTTTATTATAGGGTCATAATGTATTAATTGATTTGGTATCGAGAGCGACCTTAAAAATATCGTTGGATTCAGATTAGTTTTTAATTTTACTATTTAAATTAATTACTACTGAATCATTTATTCTTAAAAATTAATAGTGTTATATTGAGGTTACCAAATATGCCTAAAATGATCTAAATTATGAATTTATTGATATTGTTCACATCAACAAAATACGCAAGTGAAGGCGCTCGAATGAAACATACTTTTTTACTAAATTTTTTATTACTCAATATGTTTTACGTGAAGCATTATAAAGTGCAATGAATAAAATAGCCGTCATCCATTTTATGACAAAAACTACTTTGCATGAAAAACGGTCAAAGTAGTTATTTTTGTATCTAGGGTGCGAAATACTACTTTGGTGGTCGAGAACGAAAGTTTTTTGACGGCACGCAGCCGAAGTCAAAATTTTGCACACGAGATGCAAACAATATTTTTTCTACAATTGTCAAAGAAAGGCTATGTTTGCACATTAAAATTGTAAAAACTAGGTAAAGTGTCAGAGAAATGACAGTTTAAGTTTACGAAATGTATCATAAAAGTAATACTTCTTTGACGTTGTAGAAAATAGTTATTTATGTAACAAGTGTGAGAAGAAAAAAGGCACTTTACAGCCGAGTTGCATACACAATTTTTTCTACTACCGCAGTGGTTACCAAAAATATATGAATAAATTGAAATACAAAAATTCTACTTTACGCACTAGTGCAGACGTTCTGATAGGCATTTTTTACTTTTTTACTTTACGCACTAGTGCGTAAAATGAGTATTTTGCGCACAGTAGTAGAAAAAAATCATTATTGACGCATTAGTGTGTGTCTAAAATGAGACATTTTTATTTTTTATTGCGTTACCATGATACCGTGCGCAAAATATTTTGCGCATTAGGGTGTAAAATATTTTGCACATCACATACATATTATTTTTTATAATTTTTAATGCGCAAACATAACTTTTTTTGACGGCTGTAGAAAAAATATTTGCATCTCGTGTACGAAATTTTTTGGTCATCTCGAATGATTTGATTTGGCTGTGTGTCTCGTAATCGATTCGATTCGTTATCGATCACTTGACACTTCATCTGAGTGGCAATAAAAATCTTTTTCTGCCGCTCACGAGCGGCACTAAAAGTTAAGAAAAAACAGCAGTATTAATTTACTTCATATTCGCTGTCCTTTCAGCCTTGATACAAAAAATATCACTTTATTCCATATAAAACATTATACAATTTTTAAAAACTGTATATACTACGAAATTTGACATAGAAAAAAAAGATTATCATTTTTATGGTCAGATGCATTCTAACTTAAGAACAATGGATTTTCACAAACATGCAATTTGTGAGAACTTTTGTAAAGGAACATAGCTCAAGTTTAAGGTAACTGAATAAGCTATCAAATTTAGAGGAATATAATATTTTTGTCGTAAGACGTCCAAGATGAATCTTTTTATTGTTCGTGAACGCACGTAACTTGCAGCTTTTCTCAGGTTACCTCTATTAATATTTTGAACTATGTCTATAACTCTTTTCCTCAGATCATAAATGCCGTCAATAGGCTCTTCATAAACCTGATTCGTGGCACAGTATAAATCTTGGAGGCTATCGCAGGTCAATGTGTTGTGATTAATTGTAAACCAAACTGATTTTTGAGATACGTCTGAATCGCGCATGCATTGTCCTTAGGGGCTATGCTAAAAATCAAATTTATGAAGAGGCTGCTGACGATATTGAAAAAAAATACAACACTACTAAAACGTTCATGAAAGTGCCTTTAGAAGATTAAATATAGTCTCATCTTCGTATGAGTACTCGTTTTTGAGATATTTGACAAAACTAAAATACAATACTTTAGTTTCGTGGAAATAGTTCGGAAACGATCACAATTAACCTTGATTTTTCGATGGATTCAAAGTCAGCATTAGATTTGTTGTGCTTGTTTAAGAAATCTCTATCTCTTAAAGCTTCCGATATTCCAATGACACGAATTTGGGGCGCAGGTATTTACGAGTATCAATTTCATTGTTAAAGAGAGAGAATTATTCTGACACATTTTAATTTCAATTATTTATTATCAAAATAGTAATTTATGATAAAAGTTCGAAGAGTGATATTTTATTATGACGAGCGAAAGATATCGAACGAAGACACCGAGTACCACAACCGTACGAGCAAAAATTTTAATTCGTATACCATCCAACATTTTTTCGACGAATGTTTTTTGGTATAGTCGAGCTCAGATTTACGGTGCACTCAAAAAGGGCAACAATAACTTTACGACCTTATTATTATCGCCGTTGAACCATTCGGCCTGGTGTCATCAAACAAGTAGACACAAAAACCTATAAAGGTAAGCGAGTTAAATTGCGAACGAAATAGTACAGATTCTTACTTGAAATTCATATGTATTAGAATGTACATATTAATAATACTGGATGACTGAGTTGCTGATCTAAATACTTCAAGTGCGTACCTGGGCGCAATTACTTTTGCGACTAGTTTAACGGTATTTTAATGAGGTAGTAAAGTTTTTATTGCCTTTTTGAGCTGGATTATACTTGCGTAGCAGGTTTATTAGAGCCCGATAATGAGGATGTCCAGGTGACTTAACAAAACTGAAGGAAGTAAAACCAATAAGTGACATTCAAAAAACATAAACAATGGAACACTAAGCGAAAGAGTCTATGCCTAGCCGTTGAATCGAGAAAAATTCCGAGAAAAATTCTAATGTTGCTTCGAAAGGTTGGGATAGTTTGAGACAATTATTTATAAAAAGTGACAAACGAAGACAGATAAAGAAACCAAGATAAATGTGAACAGAAAAGGTAGAAAACGATAATGTAAATAAATGTTAGCGGACTATTACCTAGTCAGTGCTCATAAAATCTTTTTTTTTTTTATGACTTTGATGATCATAAAATCTTTGAATTGATTTTAATGTAGTCCGCTAGTGAAGAAATGTCGTTACAATGGGAGTACAAGTCTCTGAGTGAGGTGTATCTACCTGAGTTAGAAATATCATAGGATACAGACTGCTAGCTGGTTTGTTGTAGGTCAGCCGAGTATCTAAGCATTCTAAGTAAACCCCTAGATACTTCACAGTTTCTTTTGTTATAATTTTTACCCCCCTGATCGAGATTGGAGTAATAGTTTTGTTTCTTGTGAAGTTAGGGATCATCGACAGCAACGAGAAGGGTATGTAACTGCCGGCGACTCTAGCATTCTTATTCAGTTTCAAAATGGGGACTACCGCAGTGCATTTTCATTGGCGAGGCCCGGGCTGTAATCGTAAAATTGTGTGTGTTTCACACATTAACGATATAGTCAAGATCAGAAGTACTCTGATTCATTAAATAATTCGATCTTTAAGATCATCAAGTCAAAACACAATAAAGAAGTTCTTCAGACACTCAAAATCATCAAAAACCATAAAATTTCACAACTAATTCTCAGAAAATTCATACCATGTCGTTAATTCACAAAGAGTCTAAATTTATCCACAGAATCATTCAAATTAACAAATTTACAACCAAAATGTTATAAACGACTGACCTATAAAATACAAAAATACCGCCCACTCATTATCTTGATTCACATCAAAACCACTCCCCAAGTCAGCATATTTTAATTCAGTTCCGAAAATGTTCTATAAGCTATTTTTCTCTTCATATCAACTTCTAATTCAATCTTCCATTTATACATCAAAATATACTTCATTCTCATTTCCAACCAGCCATCATCGCATTCATCAAAACTTTCTTCTCGATATAATATCAAAATTTAATTCCAATCCATATGTTCCATATGCGTTGCCAGTACGTTCATGTTAATCTTCAAAATTTACTTTCACTTCGTTTCAACACCGACGATGGAACAATCTCAATATGATATTAATATGGATATTAATATGGCTTAATTTACGACTTCCTGAATTCTTTTACAGTACCAATTTAATTCCAGTACGTTATTCAGACAGTTATCACTTATATTTCAAAAACTAATTTACATTTCATTCAGTTTCATTTATATATCGAAAAATCCTATTTTTCATCGCCGTATTTATCATATATTTTTCAGTCCTGAATTTTATTATTTCAAAATTATTGCACAACATTTCATAATTTCTAGCCCCATAGGCTATCAGGGGACATCCAGCTCTATCCAGACTTCTACGAGCCAAGTCTCCATCGTACCATATAAAAAGTGTTTAGTTTTTACCCGGTCAACAAATCGAGTGGCCGTTCTACTTCCTTGGATGAAACCAAGTAAAAAAGACTAATATAATTAAACTGCCATCACGCATAAAATATTTAAGTGTTTTTCTCAGGTTTTAAATCATAACTACACCAAAGTAAATAAAAATCTAAGGCAAAATTTCAAGTGTCGATAAGTTAAATATTATAACTCGTCTACAACAATTTTAATTTAAGTAAAACCGGTGTACCCTAAGTATCAACGTTGTTCTTTACGCTTAATAAAATATTTTAATTTTCGTTTGAAACAAAGTGTTTAATTTCAAGAAAAGTATTCTTTCCTATTATTTGGGTTTTCTACCACATGTACTATTATCTAAGAAAAATAAGAATGTAATGTACTAAGAAAAGTATAGTAGCTTTTGACCCTGCCATAAAAAATAAAGTTAAATAAAGTGCTAGTCAAATTCTGTAAATAAATACACATGTACTACAGTCCTGAAACATATACAGGGCGAAGCATTTGGCCCATTCCAACCATTTAAGAACAAACCACCTCAGTTCTTTTCAAATCAAAATTAAGTGCACACACTGCCTCAGGGGTCTCGACTCAAGCTCTCCAGCCCACACTTTTTTATTTTTTCAACCACAGGAGGCTCGTGTGTGTTCATGCCATGGTCCACACCGTGGAGAAATTGTAATTACTAAACTAGTTGCTGACAATCAGTAGAGTAAAACAAGGTGTATTATAGATTTCCTAATCAATAAAAGTTTCGTAACTGACCATATTTCATGACAGTCGGAGGAAAGATTTCGTCAATACAACCATGTACTAAAGTCAAGAACAGGATATTTGCATTACAATTTGTGGTACATATTTTGGTTACTACGGAATCTAACGTTAAGAAAAACCAAGAAAACATTGACCTCATTTTTACAAGTTCATGTGATATTGTCGGGCATATTAAAGCAAAAATGTTGCATGTGAAATACATTAGTAAGTACTTTTAATAAAAATCTACAGAAGGGTTGAGCAAATAACATAGATGAAACTCGTCAGACAGAAATAGTTTTCAAACAATAGCAAACAATCAGGTACAAGTTTTTATTAAAGCAGCATGAATAGGGCAAACATCATAATCAACGAGAGAAAATTAAAACTACAAGTGGTTAATATCATGGCTAAAAGGTAATAAATGAAACAGTCTATATTACTATTGTATTTGAGGTGTGTTCTCGAGTATTCATAATAGATGCATTTTCGTTAATACACGGCACAGAAATTTACATGCTTTTATAATACATGCAATATGAGTTTTTTTTATATGTAAATAATACAACTTCAAAGTTTATAGTTTATAGCGTTTGCACTCTCTCGAAAATCTCATTTAGAATGCCAGTTTGGTTTGATAAAATTCATTGATTCAGGCCAACTTTACGAGTAATAATTTAACTTTCAAACCTTTGAATTTTAAATCCATGCATTTCTTTCCAGCAGTAAAAATAAAAAACACTTAAGAAAATAGACATTCTTCAGATTATTCTGCGATTAAATAATTAAAAACAATTTTAATAACCTCGTTTACAATCTTCAACTTTAGATTGGTTTGTGTACAAAATTTGATTACTTATTTGAATAGTTATTGGAATATAGTGGGTTAGTACAGGAGACAAAAACAAAGCGATTAAAAGTTTTTATAATCACGGACGTCCCTATCATAATTTTTATATTTTATAACATCATGTTGCTTTATGATCTTAGATTATTTCTTAGATTTTTACAGATCGTTTAAAAAGTTTTTTGCAATAAAACTTAATGGCCATTGACAAGTTATATTATTATGTTTTAATAATAGCTGAAGTTTTGAGTTATTATTTTATTTAACATAATTGGTGTAACACGCATTTTATCTACATTTTAAATCTGAAATTGGTAAAAAATGGACGGGCAGGCGCGTGAACCAGAGCAGTGGGGTCCTAAGGATCCATCAGAAGCAATGCAACTTAAGTTCAACTTTATTACTGAGACTGAGAGAAACTAATATCGTATCATTTTTACCGAAAAAAACGGATGTAGAAGTCTGATCAGGCGAAAACAAAAAAAACAACAAACTTTCTGATTCTAAGTTTTGGCGGAGGTGCCGGGTGGATAGTATATTTAATCAATTTCCACTCCCGCGCCCCCTACGTGCAAATATTTTCAGTAACGGTACTGTATTGTAATCCAATCTTAGTAACTGTGCAAAATTCCATCAATTGATTATATCTGGAAGTGTGTTAAATAAAGGATGCAAGATTTGATTGAGTACATAATAAATATTTCATTGTGAGTTAAAGAAAAACAAGTAATAAAAATTACACTCACAGCAACATAGTTGCTTAACAAAAAAGTTTAATTACTTCAAATAACTTTTACAACTGTCATTTCTTGAGAAAACCGTTACTTAAAAAGTTATACGCAGTGTTATTAATTTTTTACACTTTTTTTCGTAAAACTCGTGTATGATAAATAAATTCCCCCTAATATAGAGGTACTAGAGGGTCTTATTTTATGCATTCTCCATTAGTTATTTCGTAAAAGGACCGTAAATACGGTAGTTCATTCTAAGCATAAATTAATGTCTCCAGATTTTTCGACTTTGAAGGAACTTGAAACCCGATGAATACCATAACATATTTCTTTAAATGTTACACTCTTCTCGTGTTCATTCCCAAAATCAGAAAAATTTCTGTAAAAATCTTATGAAAACACAAGAACGTTTATTCACTATGACCATCGGAACAACCTGATTTATAATAATAATTTGCTAACAAATAATTTATCTGAAAAGTAGAAATACGCAAAATTCAACACTGTACAGTGCACATAGTTTCGAGACAATTATGCGTATTTTCAATTTCACCCATCAATTACTTTTAAATACTTATTTCAAATTTGATGAAAAAATGGAAAACCTATTTGTGGTTATGCATTTCCAGCATAGAGAAAATACATTGTATTTTTCGCCATCATAGCATCCATCTATTAGAGAGATATCATAGGGATAGTGCCATTTCGGGGTCCAATATGCGCAGAGAATTAAATGCAAACTTTATGAAACATTCAAATCTCTAGTTGGCTAAATTTATTTGGGATTAATTCAATTTCAATGGTTGTAGTACGCCGGAGCTGAACACATTCAAATTTTATGTCACAGCATCACGCATATCATAATTTTGATTTAGACTTCAAGATGATAGACAGACACAACGCTACCATTTATAATGTGCTCTAAGATAGTTTTTGGAAAGAATTTGTAAAATTATCACACAAGAGTTCACTCTCTATTTGTCCTTTTGCAAATATTTTTTATTCGTAACATAAACTATCCGATAATCAAAGAAAATCTCAGTGAGTTTTTCACGATTATTTCTCCCGTTACTCTTATGTTAAGTAATCATTTGGCCCTTACTGTACAACAACGTGTCGTGGTGTGTGTACCATAGGGGTTCTTGCGAGAGATTTGAGGACATAACATTTTTACTTTTTATCCTGAAATAAACTCACAAAATATTTATAAATACAAACACAACAGAGAAATTGAGGTTTTCTGTACTCCTTAGGAGCCATCCAAAGCTACCTTAAAGCCAATAATGTGGGCATGATGTACTCCAATCTCTGTCAAATTCCTTAGGCACATACGCGACCTATTGTACAACTCCCCAATCATTTAAAAGGAGCTATTTTCGAAAGAGGTTCCAATATGGTCGAACATGTACTACGTTGTGAGGTCATCGCGAGTGATTTAATAAAATTGTAGAGTATATGTTAGCTTATCACTGGACCATTTTACGCCTTTAATGTCGATGTTTCAAGAAATTAAAATTAAGTTGCACATAATAAGAACGTGGTTTTGCACCACATTTATTGGGGAAGTTAATACAAATTATTTTATGTTTTATAACGATTGCCATAAATAATTTAGAGCCTAGGGCGTTGTAGTACCTAGAGCCAGTATTTTTAAAAATTGTGTTAACTTTTCAATGTCTTAGGTATATCAATCATAGGATAAATTTACATAAAATTGTTTATATAAATATCAATTACAGTTGCCAATATGAAGTGCCAGATTGAATTTTAAAGATTAGATAACGCCAGGCTCAATCTATCTCTTCTAATAGGTCTTATGGAGTGGAGTGGTGAATCAGACAAACTTGTAAATGTTTTGCTATGCAACGAGAGTATTTCCCACCCTCGTTTTCGAGGATGATGAACACGATGGTGCTGGTAGAATTTCTTTTTGGAGTTGCGCAACCTCCCAAACGGCCAAAAAATACCCTCAAAAGGGGTAAACGCTTATCACATCTTTTCCACCGGTGAAACTTACGGCGTACCCCCATTTTCAAGGATGCTGAACACGATGGTGATACTGAATGTTTCATTCGATCCCCTCCAACCCCTATAACGGCTAATAAATACCACAGACAGAGATGAAAATCGTTTTTTATATATCACCGGCAAATGGTTTATAATGAGTATAAAGGTACATGTACGAACTGACTGTTTCTTAACATCACTTTCAGTATTAAGTAGCGATTTTTAGGAAAAAATTTCAAAAATGATAGTTCTTTGGAACAGAGTAATTTAAAAACTATTAGGCTAGACTATTATTTATCTCTTTCAATTTTATGCAAAACTTTAACAGTTTCATTTTTATTACTTGCTTTTAACTCACAATGTAGTATTTTTCAGTTGTCACGTTTGTCTTCAAATCTTGCATCCTTTATTTAACACACATCCTGATATAATTAATTGATAAAATTTTGCACAGTTACTAAGATCGGATGACAATACAGTATTCCACCGTTACTTTTGCAAATATCCGCACGTAGGGAGAGCGGGGGTGAACATTGATTAAATATACTATCCAACAGGCACCTCCTGTAAAACGTAGAATACAAAAGACTTTTCGCCTGATCAGAAACTTCTACGTCCGTTTTTTCCCGTACAAATGGTACGATATTAGTTCCTGTCACATAATGGAATTAGGTTTATGCCTCGGAATTCAGCTCCAATGAATTAATTTATGTAAATTGATTCAACACGTTATAAATAATTAAAGTATGACTAAAAAGTAGAAAATAAAAAGCATATTCTTTTAAACTTGCTTTCCTTGCAATAGTTTTATTGAATAATGAAATGAACTTTATGGTTTTTGCACCCAAACTAACTTCTTTAATATCTTATTTGCCTGATATCATTGCTATATAACAAATTGATCGCGTAAAGAATATTATTTAGTATCAAACATTTTCATTCAGTTCAATCAGAAATGCTTTTGGGTTAATCAACATAATATGGCAGGTAATTTAAAACTGATAATTTGCAGGCATTTATTCCTTAACTACAGATGGTTACAAATAATCATGGATTAGTTTTAGCTTTCTTAGTGTCGCAGATTCGATTTGCAGGCTTAACATAAACACTTTCCTACCCGCCAAATGACTATCAGATTCGGAGAATTTCCTACAATTCAATATTGACTTCGTTTCGATAAAATTAATTGAACAATCATTATACTTACATTATTTTGTAAATTAGTAGGTAAGTTGAAACTCTGTTTTCTGCTGGATGACTTGTATTTTATTTTCAATTTCCTAAATTGCCTCAACGACCAACTCAATTAAAACGTTTCAAACGAATTGTGTTTGTTGACATTAGCTTTCATTAAATAATAATGATGTGTACTGCTCAATTTATTTATTATAAATAAAGGATGGCAATATAAATTAGTTTAATAAGAGTGACACCAAGATTGAATTGATAGGAGGTAATAAATTAGATGTTTTATATTTATACCTAACTCGATTAGCAGTTTAAATTGGTTAGTATTTGAGAAAAATATTGTCCAAGATACGAAATCTGTTACAAAAACACTGAGATATATGATAATTCATTGTCGACAGGTAAATATGCATCTTGGTTGACAAAAGCTAGTTTGGTATATCACTGTCGCTGCCATACGAGATATACTCCAGTAGAATAAGCATTTTGATAAAAAAAAAATGTTTCTAGGTATAAGCCAAATCCAGGATGTTCAGAATGACGGTAGGAATATAGGGTTTCTTACACTTCAATTTTTTGCTTGACAAATTTTTTTATTAAACAATTAAGGTGTGAGAAAATGGTTTTTTCGAGTTTTAGAAAAAACTATCGATTGTAGAAAAAAAAGTGTTTCTTAAAATTTGTGCGCGCTGAAAAGCCTACAAAATGAGACCTACTTCATCAAATTCAGTTGATTTGTTTATGAGTCATTGCAAAAAACATGCTAAAATGGCCGTTTCATATACTTCTTAAAGAAGGCACTTGTGGCATAGAAAATGCACGCGAAATCGGGAGCCATATGGTCGAATAGTTTTTAATAACTTTTGACTTTTTTGACGCTTATTTCTCAGCGATATGGCGGTTCTATAGCAATCTGCGGGTGCGCAAATTTAAGTTCATGATTTATACTATCAATATCAAAAAAGAACCAAATGAAGTATTGGTTTTAAATTGTTGAAAACAATTATTAAAGTTAGCATTAATTGTTTTGTTATAAACAAATAGAATATTTCTTCGGCGATGCATGGTATCGAAATGAAGTATCCGCCGCGCCGGTTAGAACCTTATCAATAGTAAACGGCTATTCTCACATTTTTTTTTAAACAAAACATGCAAAGTTTAACTCCAAAACATTTAGAATAATTATTGTAATATATTTTTATTATTGTGATTGGTAGTTGAAAATACATTTATTTTTTAATGTTAAACGCTTCCTTCTTTTTGTCTCCTTGAGAGACTATAATAATTTTATTTACAACAGTGGATGTTACGGAGTCCGTTAAAAAAGTTACAAGGTAACACCCATAACCTAGAGCCAATTCTGATTTTGACTTCAGAAGGACGAAAATTTCGAGGTTTAGATATAATAGAATCAAATTGATATTATTGGACTCCAAAATATTAACATTTTATTTATAACTTTTTTTGGAATGACAGAAACGTTAAGAGATAAAGAGGAGGAACAAACATGTAACAATATTGGCAACAACTAAATGTAGGACCGTGAAAATTTTATAACGTAATGCGATTCAGATATTTCTGCATAGTATCACTTAATTAAGATTGTAACGAAGTTATTTTGAAATGGCAAAATTCGTACAGATAGAATTGCTACGGTTTTGTTTAATTTTTCCGTAGAGATTATTTATTAACCGGTTATTGTTTTTAAAGAATTATTTTGATTTATATCTACAACTTTTAAACCATCTACGATAAAATCATTTCTTTTCGAGAATATGATAAATGAATTATTTAGAATCCATTCTAACTATCACAAACTATTAACAATAGTTTCTTGTTAAAATCCACTGTAGAGATTTTGAATAATTATTTCTGTGAGTCATCGTCGCGTATAACGTTTCCAAAGCGGTCACTAGTGACTTACGTAGAAATAGCCTCTTCAGGGAACAAGACTAGATTTCCCGACGTGACAGTCTTCCTTGAAAACCCATTTATATACCCCCTCTACAAATCCAAGTTCGTGTAGCGACGACGGACCAGGAAAAGCTGACTCCCTCTCCTCTCCACTGTATTTACTCCTAACTCTATTACCCAACCCGTACAGGACCGGGTCCTACCATACGTCCGTCTATTAGACATACCCCGCTCCCGACTGGCGTGGAACCCTTGAAGGTAAGAGGAGCCATAAACTCCCTACAACCGAGGAAAGCTCCTGGACTGGATAATATCCAAATCCTACCCCATACAACACCTCCCCCCTTCCGTATACCTATTCCTTACAAAACTTTTTCATTCCTGTTTGCTGTCCACATATGCAATAATCAACACCCCAAAGCCTTCTAAACCTATAAACCTTCTCTCAAATTATAGACCTGTCAGTTTTATCCCCTTTCTGGCAAAGAAGATGAGTCTTGTTAAAGAGATTGATGTTAATCCATCTCCTAAGTAGAGTCCAGGAGCATATTGAAATTATTGAAATTACAGGACAACTTTCAGTTCGGCCTCCGCATCAGTCATTTCACAACCAAACAGCTCTTCCGGGTCTGTGAAATCGCTTCCACTAACTTTAATCGAGGTCTATTAACAGGGTTCGTCGCATTTGACCTCGAGAAAGCCTTCAGTAAAGTCTGGCATCCTGGACTACTATATAAGCTCCATGTTGCCCGCTTTTCAACTAGTGGTCTATACTTCTATCCGAAACTTTCGAGTTGTAGTTAATCAGGCGCATTCATCCCTCATCAAAATCCTAGCTGGAATCCCCAGGGATCATCCCTCGGACTAAAACTATTTAACCTCTACATATCACCCCAGACGGGCTACCGGACAATCCTTTGTCTATATGCGGACGACACCTCAATATTGACAACGTTGAAAAATCCTAAAATCCTGATGGACATTATACAGACAGACGGACGCGACAATAAATTCTAAGAAGACTGGGGACTCCTGTCAACGTAAATAAAATCCAAACAATCTATTTTTCAAAGAGATTACAAGACATTAGTACCACAATTAAAATAAAAGATCAAATTATTACATGGAAAGACGAAGTCAATTATCTTGAAGTCGGCCTCGACAAAAATTATTATTTAACAAACATGTACATTGTACAGGCTGTAAGAAATAGGTGTTGGGGCTGGTGTTCTTCCCTATACCCAATCCTTAAAAACGCCCCCACACATACCGGTACCCTTATTTACAAATCTTACCTACGTCCCATCCTTACCTACCTCTTTCCCATTTGGTACCCCCTCACATCTAAAACACATCAATTTACCCTACAATATGTACTAAGTAAAATGCTTAGAATAGCCACAAAACTTCCATGTACTTCCCCTGCTCAGCTAATAAACTACCTGAGATGTACGCCGACACTAGACGACTATATCCTCAAAAGACTATATCTTCTAGCCCAATTGTTGCGGACCTCTAGCGTATACGACCCACCATATGCCTTAGCATTTTGTGGGCCGCATAATAACCGCAACGTCCGTAGCAGAGTTTCGCTATTGTCCACGGGAGGCGCGATATACTTCCAGCTGGTGAAAAGGAGAGAGATATTTTTGATGGCGGTATACGGTTGATAGTCCCACAAAACTCGGTTTATCCAAGGCATCCTGGTGGATTTTGGGATTGACAACACAGAAAAATTTTCTCCATCTGTTGTTGTTCCGTTTAGCGGAATAGTTTGTTGTTGTGAGTAAATTTTAACTGCGGAAGCAGGATATTTAAGTATACAAGGTAAGTTAACCTCTTCACGCCATCTTACCCGTTCTCTACCCACGTGTTTCACAAATTTACAGGCTTTCCTTTGGAAGTATCATGTCGATTTGAAAGACGGACTCGACCCCATTCGTCCAACTTTCTAGGAACATTGGTGAATTGTTCCCTCGTCAGTGAGGTAAATTATATTTCTTTTATGGGTTACGTCAGATTTAAATTGCTCTCATTGGGCACGCTTCACGTGCATTTCCGACCATACAAATTAAATCGGGAAATCTTTAGGGTTCCACGGACGGGGCTTCCACACACAGTAGTGAAGTTCCACGAACGGGGCTTCCACACACAGTAGTGAAGTTCCACGGACGGGGCATCCACACACAGTAGAAAGTTCCAGGGCTGGAGAGGCTATAATCAACTCCATCCTCGGGCCAATTTCTTTTGTCCCGAAGACACCTCCGTAGGGCTACAGTTTCTTCAACGTCGAAGTCGGAATCGTACCACCCTAGATAAGTGTGTTGTTTTTATTTACCGGGGACCACCTTCAGTGGTTCTGCACGATTATATTCCATTAATACTTACTTTTGTATTGCAACTTGTACATATTTAAAAATTTTATGCATTTATATTTATTTAAAGAGGTTCTCTAAATTAGACCCATTGTGGCCGAATTTATTACCATTTATCCTTACGTTGTAAACCGATGTGTAACTACACGAGGCATTTTTATTAATGTTGTAACTTATTAATCAAGAAATTTGCCACACCTTTTGAACATCGCCAGGTTACATGCTAGAGAACCAATATTTGTAAATTCTGTAATATAGTGCATTTCATGTTTAAAGAAAGGTCATTATTTCGTCTGCGACCACTACGTATGGAACCCTCAGTGATTTGTGTAAGTAAGTATAGTGAATACGACCAGAATTGAAACCGTATAAAAACTAAAAGCCGGCAAAAACAGCCGGCATCTCTTTATTGCTTTTCTTATGACAAGCATTTCTGTTTACCTCCGCAACAGATGCCGACTGTTTTTGCTGGCTTTTAGTTTTTATACGGTTTCAATTCTGGTCGTATTCACTATAAACTAATAATTTGTCATTGTTTATGTAAACTTGGGCTTAACGCCCTGAGATAGTCTGAGCTAGTGAAATTTTATCGTGGGCACGTTACATCACTTATTCGGGGTAAGTTGTGTCTGCGATATCTGCTACGCTACAGTAGCCCAAGTGAGTTTCTTTATGTAATGCCTTATAACCATCACTATCCAACGTATTTATTTGTTTCTGTACGTTTAAATAATAGCACAATCTCTTGTTCAATTTACAAATCCACTTTTTGCAAATCCCCTCACCACTAAATTCCTGCAAGCTTCTACACATCCTTTCCTCAACTACATTTACGTCCCCTAAATACAAACATGGTAAACTAAAGTTTGAAGAAATAATAAAAATACAAAAAATGACAAAAAAAACAAAAAAATTAAAAACAAAAAATACCAAAAACACGCTTAAAACACAAAAAAAATTCAAAATGTAATAAAAAAATATATCACCAAAAATTAATAATACTAAATAAAAGATGAAGGGCCATTAAAATATTATAAAAAAGAGCCATACAAGGCTACACACCAACCACTAACTACTTACTAACCCTCATGATACTAATATAAACACAAATAAAAAACACAAAGCAGCAATAAATAACAACCAGCGACACCGATAGCTGAAGAGCAAAGTTATTCTAAAGCATAAGAAATTCAGGGCAAGCATCGGATGTCGATAGATAGCCCCAGGCATCGCCACACACTTTACTTCCTTCCTTTGGGTCTTCTGTCGGCGGCTCGTAGTAAGAAAACTTTTGTTTAATTTACTTATTGGTTAACCGTAAGTTAAATTTATTTTCCATGTTAATTAAATTTAGTATTTCAAATAGCTTAGAATAAACCGCGTTCATAAGTTAATTTATCTTTGCTGTATTTTAATAACTCATAAATCCGCAACAAGATATTTCCCGTGAAAACACTCATTTGGGGATGCTGTCTTTAATTGGGACACTTCAATTGAGACGTTTCGTAATTCTTATTCTATTTCGATTTGAATTCGGATTATTTCTCGTCAAAGTACTCATTGGGATGCTGCCTTTAAGTGGGACACTCCAATCCAGTAGAACCGTAATTAATTAAATTTTATTGTAATATAATATATATTTCCAACCGCGTTAATATTTCTAATAAAAGACAAATTAATTTTTGCTTGTAAATATTTTCGAATCATTTATTCGCCAGTCCGTATTTTAGTAAAATGGAATAAAACTTGTTTTAGACTGGGATTATTTTTCTTATCGCGTAAATTTGGTATTTAGTTCTGTTCATTTAGTTTGGGTTTTGCTAATTTTACCTTCTATTTTATTTTGAGCTTCCCCACAATACTTTACAAGCACTAGGTCTAACCATTATTATAAAGTCTTATAGGTATCACAGCTGTCCATGCCTCGAGAACGACAGCCAAAGTTTTGGCCTCAGATTTTGGCGATTATCATGAGGACATGAATGCGGATGTTTTCGAGGAATGGTTTGCAAAAATTTTTGCTAAGATTGAACCCGGATCTCCGTCGTTATTATGGATAACGCCCCATACCACAGTTGATTACTGAAAAAATTACCAACCAGTGCAATGCGAAAAGCGCAAATTCAAGAATGGTTAGATGGTAAAGGTATCCTATTCGATCGTGCTTCGCTGAAAGGCGAACTGCTAACCCTAGCGAAATAGCATTCGCCGATATATAAGAAATATATTGTGGATGAAATTGCTAAAGCTAGAGGTATTGAGGTATTACGGCTGCCGCCTTACCACTGTGAATTCAATCCCATTGAGTTTATTTAGGCTGAAGTAATAGAAAACGTTGCAAGAGAAAATAGAACTTTAAAATTAGAACATGTAAAAGGCCTTCTATCCAGTGCATTAAAAAGAGTTACAGCTGATTATTGGCAATAATGCATAGGGCACGTTAAAAAAGTTGAAGAAAAAATATGGAATACGGATATTCGGATTGACGCATCGATAGAGCCAAATGTAGGAGCCAGCAGTGACAGCGACAGTGGTGAGTGAATGATAATCTGTGACAGTTAGTGACTGTGATATTATGAATTATTTATTGAGGAAAATTATTCTTGGTAAGTTTGTTTTTTATTATATTATTTTAAAAAGAACGTTTATTTATGTTGTTATAGAACAGTTATTTATTTTTAACTCTGGTATGTTTTGTTTTTAATTATTCTATTTTAACAAGAAGGTTTATTTATGTTGTTAGAACAGTTACTTATTTTTAAGTTGTAAGTCTATTTATTTATTTATTTTCTTTTTTCCTGTTACTTCCTAATTAACAATCCTGTCACCATCCTTTCCCGGTAAGGAATATGCTCACACCTACACGTTGGTCTTTGCTGGGCAATAAGAACAACTGGCATGGTTAAAATTTTTATAAACATTAACCATTCTACAGTTTTAATGTCGGATTACGTAAGTATTCTACTCATAATAAAATTATGCTTGCCATTAAAAACTCCAGTTTTTCTTTTTGGCTGAGTTGACCGTAAAAACAAATTTATATTTATTATTTATGTTATGAATTATTATTTTATACATACCCACATAAATAGGTGTGTGGCGCCACTGAGTATCCGGGATATACGATTTCTTTCTTTCTTTCCAAGTTTGTTTACAACTGAATAGTTAGTCGAGCAAATTATTAGGTATAAAGGTATTATTAGGTATTGTTTGTGGCAGTCGTGGTTTCCATTTCTAGTAGACGGATAAAACTCAATATATTTCTCTCGATTCAATGGGATTATATGGTAGAACGAGGTGCCGCTTTAGTATCAAATAAGAGCTACTATCCTTTGACGAGAATGCCGCTTATTTTTTGCGTTACTGACTCGAGTTTTCGGCCGAAGTATAGTCATAGTAAAGTATGGTGATCGTGCAAGAGATCTATCTTAATTTATTGATGAATTTACATATTATCAGGCCCCTGAAGCCAAAAAACTACTGAATCGATTTTGCTCAAATTTTGTACGCGTACTCAGAATGGTCACACCTCGAGGTGTAATGGCAAAATAGAACCTAGCTCAAATATAGAGGGGGGGGGGGGGGTTAACCCCTAAAAATCGATAAAAAAAAGAAATATATTCTTTCTCAGAAGCGGCTCTAATGATTTTGATTAAATTTAACACATAAATACTAATGTGAATTAAATAATTTTTTTCTCTAAAACTGTTGTAACGATTGGGATCAAATTTGGCACATGGATAGTACCTCAGTATCACTACAAGATGGCATGACAACTTGTTTTTAGACAATTTAAGGAGGGATGTTGCAGGGGGTTTAGTTTAAAGAATTAAATAATTTCTTTCTCAAAAAAGCCCTAACGATTTTAATCAAATTTAACAACTGAATACTCCTTTAGCACTTGGATGAAATGACATAACTAATTAGCCCCAAAAAGTGCAGGGACGGAGACTGTCGGGGGATAACGTTAAAATATATATTTTTTTCTCTTCTTCTTTGTAACAATTGTGATTAATTTTGGCACATGAATAGTTCCTTAGTATCAGTATAAGACGGCATTACTATTTGCTTCTAAAAAAATTCAGGGAGGAATGCTGCAATAGGTGTGGATTAAACAAAAATAAAACATTTTGTTTTTCTCTAAAACGGCTCTAACGATTTTGATCAATTAATAACAGATAAGCCTTAGTACTAGTATGAGATAGCATGCTGAAGGCTGTGGGGTTGAAGTTTAAATATATTAATGTTCGCCCGTTTGCCACGTATCTGGTAAGCACCATAACTGAAGAAGAGAAGGACCAACTGCATTGAAATTTGGACAGTAAATTAGTAATAACAAGGGGAAGAACCGTACTGTTTTTGGAAAATATCGATGTGTAAATTTAAAAAGTAATGAAACATTTTAAGAAAAAAAAATTGACATGAAAAGTGTTGTAACCATTGATAAAATTTTACAGAAAAAATATTGAAAAGTATGTTAACGAGCACATAGTCAACTAAGCCAGTATCATCAGAAGATAATTAGAATTACAAATACGACAATTGTCTAAAAAGCGAGCTATTTTAAAGAATTGTGAGCATCCCAATTATACAAGGTGGGGCAATGGCGCATCGGACCTCAATATCTCGATTTCTACGATAGCTATAAATTTTTTAAAAAATTGCAAGTAAATTAGATAAAAAAGTCTATAACTGGAAATTATTTTTGAACATACAGGACGAGCCAAGACGAAATTACAGGACCAAGTGCCTTTTTTTAAATGGAATGCTATGTATATCAGTACATTTTTTGAAGTCTCTTTCTAGGGGCTCTATTCAGTCCTATATTAGTATTGAATATCTCCCAACCACTTGGATGTAATCAATTTTTTTGTTGAAATAATGCAATCTGCAGATGGATATTAAAAAAATCACCAAAGTCACAATTATGGGTTTTAAGAAAAACTTATGGTGTGAATACCAGTTACGAGACATCTAGTTAATGTTTTTGAATTATTTTCATTTTCTAAAAATGTACAGGATGGCCAAAAATTATTTTTCAATTATGAACATTTTAAATTGAATTTTCTCAATTTTTTCAAATGGAACACCCTGTATATTTTTCGACAATTAACTTCTTCAATACTGTTTTATTCAGTGATGAGGCAACTTTTCATAAAAATTGGTTTCTTAATAGGCACAATTTCCATTATTATGTTTCGGAAAATCCTCACTTTTTTATGTAAGTTGATAATCAACACAGATGGTCTATAAACGTTTTGGGAGGAATTATTGGAGAACATGTAAAAGGGCTGCATTTCTTTTATGGTACATTGACTGGAGCTATTTATCTTATTTTTTTGGAAAACTATCTACCATAATTATTGGTAAATCTCCCTGAAAGAATTCGAAATAGGATGTGGTTTCAGCAAGATGGTGCTCCACCACATTATTTAAATGCAGTTAGAGACCACTTAAATAATACCTACCCTAATCAATGGATTGGAAGAAATGGACCCAGTAAATGGCCTGCTAGACCCCCAGATCTTACAAAAATGGATTTCTTTTTATGATGATACGTGAAGAAAATTGTTTATAGAGACACACCAACAACAGTACAAAATATGAGGGAAAGAATAATAACTGCCTTTACATTTATCACACCGGCAGTTTTAGGAACAGTGGGAACCTCATTTCAAAAGCGCATAGAGATGTGTGTCAATCAAAATGGGCAACATGTGGAACATTTATTATAATTTTTTCCACTGAGTTATTTGAAGAAACCTCTTTTTTAAGTTTATTTTTGAATTTTGTAATTATTGCTCAATAAAACGAAATTGGTTACAATTAGCCCTAGGGAAGTACTTACAAAAAATGTTCGTTTTTTATTTCTAAATCACATCGTCGAAAAATATACAGGGTGTTCCATTTGAAAAAAAATTGAGAAAATTCAATTTACAACGTTCTTAATTGAAACATAACTTTTGGCCATCCTGTGCATTTTTAGGAAATGAAAATGATTCAAGAACATTAATTAGATGTCTCGTAACTGGCATTCACATAAGTTTTTCTTAAAACCTGTAATTGTGACTTTGCATCAAAATTTCTGAAATTTTGGCACAGGCTTCATACGACAACTACACACAATCATCGTGAGAAGTTGCATAAATTGTCTTCATTCCTTTTAGTTCTTTTACACTCAAACTTGCCACCGTCAGTGAACCGGCTGCATGAGCGCGGTACTTAAAGTAATCTGATCTGCTCTTGGGACTAGGAAATCATCCTCTGGAGGAGCTGACTATTTTTTATGCGGAGAAATACGTTGTCCAACTCTACAAGGTCAGCACTTATAAATATCAAACTGAAACTTCGCTACCGTTTCCCACTATCGAAATTTTCTACTTACAGGTGCCACCGCAATCTTCCACGGGTGATGAAGTACAACACATTCTATTCGGGACAGTTAAGCCTGAGAGACTTCCGCCCACAAGTGATGCTTTAAGAATACACATACTGAGAAATCATTATCAAGTAAGTATTCTTTTAAAGACCACGCATATCTAGCACTTAATACACACCATTAATTACATTTTTCACTTGCAGAGCTGCGTTTGGAAAAACGTCCACTTGTCAGACTCTCCCTTACCGGACCCTCGGGAAATGGGACGGAAATCTGAGAATATTGTTCCGGTTCTCAGCTCTGTGAAGTTAGCACTACCACTTTAAAATTTTGAAATCGTTTTGACCTCTTCAATTGTAGCTTTTTTGTTGCGAATTTGTTGCGGTGAGAAAAAATTTGTAGCTCTTTATTTTTTTAAAATAACCCATAGTAATGCTAACTTCACAGTGAAGATAGCATTACCACTCACAGTGATTTAAAATTTTGAAATTGTTTTGGCCTCATCAATTGTAGCTTTTTTGTTGCGAATTTGTTGCGGTGAGAAAAAATTTGTAGCTCTTTATTTTTTTAAAATAACCCATGGTAATGCTAACTTCACAATGAAGATAGCATTACTACTCAATAGTGCTTTAAAATTTTGAAATCATTTTGGCACCATTAATTGTAGCTTTTTTGTTGCGAATTTGTTGCGGTGAGAAAAAATTTGTAGCCCTTTATTTTTTTAAAATAACCCATGGTAATGCTAACTTCACAGTGAACATAGCATTACCACTCACAGAAATAACTTTAAAAAGTGCACAAACATTTTCTTATCGCAAGGATAATTTGTTGCGAATTTGTTGCACACGATTAATAGCAAAAAATTAATGAAAAAATGTTTTTTTCTGGTAATGCGAACTTGATAATCAAAATCGCTTTTAATAATTAGCCCAATAAAACGGGAGGTTTGTCGATTTGGATGAAATAATTCAGAGCGGGCTGAAATTTTGGGAACAGGCGTATTTTGTGATAATTTTTAATATATCAAAAGGCCCCACCCGTAGACGCCGGCGGAGGCGAGGGGAGGGAGAAAATAGGTAAAAAAAAATCGGTTTTTCGTAAAAAACTACAAACAAGCAATTTTCGTCACCTTTGAAGTACAAAAAGGTACATTTAATAATATTTTTTTACTTTTTGAAGTATCAGAAATTCTCACAGAATAACTTCAGCCCGCTCTGAATTATTTCATCCAAATTTTCCCATTTCATTGGGCTAAATAATTTATAAATAAGAACGATAAAAAAATTGTTTAAATATTTTTGTAAAAGGGCCGGAACAAACAGATAGCTTTTATAAAGTGAGCAATCGCGACTGAACGATTCCGGGTGCATCGTATAGAAAATAAAACACAAAATGTGCAAGGCAAGTAAGGAAGGAAATTTGCAGATAACAGGTTTCAAAAAATTTTGAGAACAAAACGTGGACTACTGTAATTTATATTGAAAAACAGTAGCAGTTTACTCATAAAAACAGGTATTCCATTTTATTTCGTAAACATTTTACTCAAAAATGTTTTCTAAGGAACGAAAAAGCATAAATCGCTAGAATTCTAAGGTTGTCATAAAAAGAGAACATAGTTTATTATGTTGAAACTATATTAGAGAAAACTTTATTTGCAACGAATTGTTTCTCGATGCAACAAATTCGCTGCGCTGGAAATTCACGATTTCATTAAATTTTGCTAAAACTTTTTTCGCAACAAATAAGGTCTCGGTGCAACAAATTCGTACACCACACGGTACAAATACTCGAAGTGAGAAACAGATGGAAAAATGCATTTACAACAATTTTTGGCGGTGGTAGTGTCAGGTTGCGCTGGAAATGCAGCGCATTATCAATTTTTGCGAAAACCTGTTTCGTAACAAATTATTACTCAGCACAGCAAATTCGTGCATCACACTCTACAACTCATAGAAGTGAAAAACACATGAAATAATGCATTTACAGCCATTTTTGTAGGTGGTAATGCCAAGTTGTGCAGAAAATTCAACGTTTTTTCGGTTTTTACTGAAAATTTGTTTCGCAACAAATTATGACTCGGCGCAACAAATTTGAACACCACACGCTACAAATCGTCGAAGTGAAAAACACATGAACAAATGCATTTGCAACGGTTTTGGGCAGTGGTAATGCCAGGTCGTACTGAAAATTCAACGTTTTTTCGGTTTATACTGAAAAGTTGTTTCGCAGCAAATTATTACTCGGCACAGCAAATTCGTACACCACACGCTACAAATCGTCGAAGTGAAAAACACATGCAAAAATGGATTCACAACAATTTTTGTAGGTGGTAATGCTAAGTTGTGCAGAAAATTCAACGTTTTTTCGATTTCTGCTGAAAAGTTGTTTCGCAACAAATTATTTCTCGGCACAACAAATTCTTACATCACACGCTACAAATCCTTGAAGTGAAAAACACATAAAAAAATGCATTTGCAACGGTTTATGGCAGTGGTATTGCCAGATCGTATTGAAAATTCAACGTTTTTTCGGTTTATACTGAAAAGTTGTTTCGCAACAAATTATTACTCGGCACAGCAAATTCGTACACCACACGCTACAAATCGTCGAAGTGAAAAACACATGAAAAAATGTATTTACAACAATTTTTGTAGGTGGTAATGCTAAGTTGTGCAGAAAATTCAACGTTTTTCGGTTTTTGCTGAAAAGTTGTTTCGCAACAAATTATTTCTCGGCACAACAAATTCTTACATCACACGCTACAAATCCTTGAAGTGAAAAACACATGAAAAAATGCATTTGCAACGGTTTTTGGCAGTGGTAATGCCAGATCGTATTGAAAATTCAACGTTTCTTCGGTTTATACTGAAAAGTTGTTTCGCAACAAATTATTACTCGGCACAACAAATTCGTACACCACACGCTACAAATCGTCGAAGTAAAAAACACATGAAAAAATGTATTTACAACAATTTTTGTAGGTGGTAATGCCAAGTTGTGCAGAAAATTCAACGTTTTTTCAGTTTTTGCTGAAAATTTGTTTCGCAACAAATTATGACTCGGCGCAACAAATTTGAACACCACACGCTACAAATCGTCGAAGTGAAAAACACATGAACAAATGCATTTGCAACGGTTTTGGGCAGTGGTAATGCCAGGTCGTACTGAAAATTCAACGTTTTTTCGGTTTATACTGAAAAGTTGTTTCGCAGCAAATTATTACTCGGCACAGCAAATTCGTACACCACACGCTACAAATCGTCGAAGTGAAAAACACATGCAAAAATGGATTCACAATAATTTTTGTAGGTGGTAATGCTAAGTTGTGCAGAAAATTCAACGTTTTTTCGATTTCTGCTGAAAAGTTGTTTCGCAACAAATTATTTCTCGGCACAACAAATTCTTACATCACACGCTACAAATCCTTGAAGTGAAAAACACATAAAAAAATGCATTTGCAACGGTTTATGGCAGTGGTATTGCCAGATCGTATTGAAAATTCAACGTTTTTTCGGTTTATACTGAAAAGTTGTTTCGCAACAAATTATTACTCGGCACAGCAAATTCGTACACCACACGCTACAAATCGTCGAAGTGAAAAACACATGAAAAAATGTATTTACAACAATTTTTGTAGGTGGTAATGCTAAGTTGTGTAGAAAATTCAACGTTTTTCGGTTTTTGCTGAAAAGTTGTTTCGCAACAAATTATTTCTCGGCACAACAAATTCTTACATCACACGCTACAAATCCTTGAAGTGAAAAACACATGAAAAAATGCATTTGCAACGGTTTTTGGCAGTGGTAATGCCAGATCGTATTGAAAATTCAACGTTTCTTCGGTTTATACTGAAAAGTTGTTTCGCAATAAATTATTATTCAGCACAACAAATTCGTACACCACACGCTACAAATCGTCGGAGTGAAAAACACACGAAATAATGCACTTGCAACGGTTTTTGGCAGTGGTAATGCCAGGTCGTACCGAAAATTCAACGTTTTATCGGTCTTTGCTGAAAACTTGTTTCGCAACAAATTATTACTCGGCACAACAAATTCGTGCACCACATGCTACAAGTCGTCAAAGTGAAAAACACATGAAAAAATGTATTTACAGCAATTTTTGTAGGTGGTAATGCCAGGTTGTGCTGGAAATTCAACGTTTTTTCGGTTTTTTCTGAAAATTTGTTTCGCAACAAATTATTACTCGGCACAACAAATTCGTACACCACACGCTACAAATCGTCGAAGTGAAAAACACATGAAAAAATGTATTTACAACAATTTTTGTAGGTGGTAATGCTAAGTTGTGCAGAAAATTCAACGTTTTTTCGGCTTTTGCTGAAAAGTTGTTTCGCAACAAATTATTTCTCGGCACAACAAATTCTTACATCACACGCTACAAATCGTTGGAGTGAAAAACACACGAAATAATGCACTTGCAACGGTTTTCGGCAGTGGTAATGCCAGGTCGTACTGAAAATTCAACGTTTTATCGGTTTTTGCTGAAAACTTGTTTCGCAACAAATTATTACTCGGCACAACAAATTCGTGCACCACACGCTACAAGTCGTCGAAGTGAAAAACACATGAAAAAATGTATTTACAGCAATTTTTGTAGGTGGTAATGCCAGGTTGTGCTGGAAATTCAACGTTTTTTCGGTTTTTTTCTGAAAATTTGTTTCGCAACAAATTATTACTCGGCACAACAAATTCGTACACCACACGCTACAAATCGTCGAAGTGAAAAACACATGAAAAAATGTATTTACAACAATTTTTGTAGGTGGTAATGCTAAGTTGTGCAGAAAATTCAACGTTTTTTCGGTTTTTGCTGAAAAGTTGTTTCGCAACAAATTATTTCTCGGCACAACAAATTCTGACATCACACGCTATAAATCCTTGAAGTTAAAAACACATGAAAAAATGAATTTGCAACGGTTTTTGGCAGTGGTAATGCCAGGTCGTACTGAAAATTCAACGTTTTATCGTTTTTTGCGAACACTTGTTTCGCAACAAATTGTTACTCGGCACAACAAATTCGTAGACCACACGCTACAAATCGTCGAAGTGAAAAACACACAAAATAATGCATTTGCAACGGTTTTTGGCAGTGGTAATGCCAGGTCGTACTGAAAATTCAACGTTTTTTCGGTTTATACTGAAAAGTTGTTTCGCAACAAATTATTACTCGGCACAACAAATTCGTACACCACACGCTACAAATCGTCGAAGTAAAAAACACATGAAAAAATGTATTTACAACAATTTTTGTAGGTGGTAATGCCAAGTTGTGCAGAAAATTCAACGTTTTTTCAGTTTTTGCTGAAAATTTGTTTCGCAACAAATTATTACTCGGCACAACAAATTCTTACATCACACGTTACAAATCCTTGAAGTGAAAAACACACGAAATAATGCATTTGCAACGGTTTTTGGCAGTGGCAATGCCAGGTTGTACTGAATATTCAACGTTTATTTGGTTTTTGCTGAAAATTTGTTTCGCAACAAGTTATGACTCGGTGCAACAAATTTGTATACGACACGCAGCAAATTCTCCATGTGAAATGCACTCGAAAAAATGTATTTACAGCGGTTTTTGGCAGTGGTAGTGCCGGGTTGCGTTGAAAATTCCTTAGTTTTATCCATTTATGCAAAGCAAGTATATAAACATGCTTTTATAGGCCTATGAAGTGGGGACTAAGTCAGCCATTATTTGTATCAATATCAAATAATCGTAACATCGTCTGCAACTTTATTGTACTAGTACAGTAAAGTGCACTTTGTTATCCTTGCTCCATACATTATTTGCCAGCGTAGCCGATTTAATCTCTCCATTTTACTGACACTAGTCTTATGATCCCTATGAATAGTGTCTTCGGGGCAGCCATAGTAAGTTCAAAGCCTCTAGTGGGAGATCTTTAAAGTCCTGCCTCGAAAGGCGGGTTCCTGGTTCTCTGCGGGTATCTAGTAGAAAAAAAAATTAATTGTTCACTAAATGTTGCATAAGTAGGTATCAATATTTGCTGAGAAAAACAGCATTAAACAATAGCCATATTTTATTAAATGAAACATGATTTGATTGAATTCGGGTGTTTTCCGGGTTATCTGCAAGTAGCTTGGTATCCTGGTAAGGCTCCTCATTTTCCATTTAACAAAGCCCTCATTCAGTGTAAAGGAGGGGAAAGACATGGTAACCTCTTTTGGGCCCGTAATCATTATCCTGAGATTTCTAGTTCTAAATATGCATATGTAAATTGAGACTAAATTTGTTCACGAAGTAATGAAATTCGAAACGTATTATCCTTGTGAAATTAAAGGTGCCATTTAACGTGAAAAGAAATCACCTGAATTTTTACAAATGAATTTATATTTCTTGTTCACTTTGCATATTTTTAAGAAGTACGCCAATAGCAACATTCCCATCCTAAGAAAACCCGTACTTTAGTAAACTAACTTGGTACATTCCTGGAACCTTTCATGGCTTCTTCAAGGGCCGCCTTAAGGAAACCCTTACACAGAAAAAAACATGGGTAAATTTTTCTTTAACCAATTGTTTTTTTAACATCTTTTTTTTGCTCAATACAGAATCACTCTATTTTCTTTACCTTCTTTCCACAGAAACGTTTTTCATTGATTATAATGTTGATAATACATCATGTACGATAATTTTATGACGAGAAATTTTAAATGAAAAAAATCGGCAGCTACTGGAAGCGGCTGGAACCTCCCCATCCGGTGGATCTTTGAAGCCGAGGAATGCACGTGACGTGATAAGTTTCATCACGGCGCAACGGCTCCGCGCATCGACCGTGCCACGCGAAAAGCGATCTTATGCTTCACATTTGTTTCTTTTTCCTTTTTTTCCCACGGAAACGAAATCGAAAGGGCCCAAGTGTGATATATCGGTGAAATCGGAATTTTAACTGCTTTTCAATGATTTGATTACAAATTGTAAGTAATTATAAAGTAAACTTGTTGTGCCAAAACGGCACTAAACGTAATCCGATCACAACCAAAATGTTTTCAAATCTTCTGGAGCACCGAAGAAACTATCATGCAAAGTTTCATCCAAATCCGTTCAGTATTTTCGACGCTATCGTGGTAACACACATGCATACATACGCGCACACACATACAGACATTTTTCAAAAATCACAAAAACCAATAATTTGTTGCGAAACAACTTTTCAGTATAAACTTGAATTTTCAGTACGACCTGGCATTACCACTGCCAAAAACCGTTGCAAATTTATTTTTTCGTGTGTTTTTCACTTCGACGATTTGTAGCGTGTGGTGTACGAATTTGTTGTGCCGAGTAATAATTTGTTGCGAAACAAATTTTCAGCAAAAACCGAAAAAACGTTGAATTTTCTGCACAACTTAGCATTACCACCTACAAAAATTGTTGTAAATACATTTTTTCATGTGTTTCTCACTTCGACGATTTGTAGCGTGCGGTGTACGAATTTGTTGTGCCGAGTAATAATTTGTTGCGTAACAAATTTTCAGCAAAAACCGAAAAAACGTTGAACTTTCTGCACAACTTGGCATTACCACCTACAAAAATTGTTTTAAATACATTTTTTCATGTGTTTTTCACTTCGACGATTTGTAGTGTGTGGTGTACGAAATTGTTGTGCCGAGTAATAATTTGTTGCGAAATAAATTTTCAGCAAATACCGAGAAAACGTTGAATTTTCAGTACAAACTGGCATTACCACTGCCCAAAACCGTTGCAAATTTATTTTTTCGTGTGTTTTTCACTTCGACGATTTGTAGCGTGTGGTGTACGAATTTGTTGTGCCGAGTAATAATTTGTTGCGAAACAAATTTTCAGCAAAAACCGAAAAAACGTTGAATTTTCTGCACAACTTAGCATTACCACCTACAAAAATTGTTGTAAATGCATTTTTTCATGTGTTTCTCACTTCGACGATTTGTAGCGTGCGGTGTACGAATTTGTTGTGCCGAGTAATAATTTGTTGCGTAACAAATTTTCAGCAAAAACCGAAAAAACGTTGAACTTTCTGCACAACTTGGCATTACCACCTACAAAAATTGTTTTAAATACATTTTTTCATGTGTTTTTCACTTCGACGATTTGTAGTGTGTGGTGTACGAATTTGTTGTGCCGAGTAATAATTTGTTGCGAAATAAATTTTCAGCAAAAACCGATAAAACGTTGAATTTTCAGTACAAACTGGCATTACCACTGCCCAAAACCGTTGCGAATGTATTATTTCGTGTTTTTCACTTCGACAATTTGTAGCGTGTGGTGTATGAATTTGTTGTGACGAGTAATAATCTGTTGCGAAACAACTTTTCAGTATAAACCGAAAAAACGTTGAATTTTCAGTACGACCTGGCATTACCACTGCCCAAAACCGTTGCGAATGTATTATTTCGTGTGTTTTTCACTTCGACAATTTGTAGCGTGTGGTGTACGAATTTGTTGTGACGAGTAATAATCTGTTGCGAAACAACTTTTCAGTATAAACCGAAAAAACGTTGAATTTTCAGTACGACCTGGCATTACCACTGCCCAAAACCGTTGCAAATGCATTTGTTCATGTGTTTTTCACTTCGACGATTTGTAGCGTGTGGTGTTCAAATTTGTTGCGCCGAGTCATAATTTGTTGCGAAACAAATTTTCAGTAAAAACCGAAAAAACGTTGAATTTTCTGCACAACTTGGCATTACCACCTACAAAAATGGCTGTAAATGCATTATTTCATGTGTTTTTCACTTCTATGAGTTGTAGCGTGTGATGCACGAATTTGCTGTGCTGAGTAATAATTTGTTACGAAACAGGTTTTCGCAAAAATTGATAATGCGCTGCATTTCCAGCGCAACCTGACACTACCACCGCCAAAAATTGTTGTAAATGCATTTTTCCATCTGTTTCTCACTTCGAGTATTTGTACCGTGTGGTGTACGAATTTGTTGCACCGAGACCTTATTTGTTGCGAAAAAAGTTTTAGCAAAATTTAATGAAATCGTGAATTTCCAGCGCAGCGAATTTGTTGCATCGAGAAACAATTCGTTGCAAATAAAGTTTTCTCTAATATAATTTCAACATAATAAACTATGTTCTCTTTTTATGACAACCTTAGAATTCTAGCGATTTATGCTTTTTCGTTCCTTAGAAAACATTTTTGAGTAAAATGTTTACGAAATAAAATGGAATACCTGTTTTTATGAGTAAACTGCTACTGTTTTTCAATATAAATTACAGTAGTCCACGTTTTGTTCTCAAAATTTTTTGAAACCTGTTATCTGCAAATTTCCTTCCTTACTTGCCTTGCACATTTTGTGTTTTATTTTCTATACGATGCACCCGGAATCGTTCAGTCGCGATTGCTCACTTTTTAAAAGCTATCTGTTTGTTCCGGCCCTTTTAAAAAAATATTTAAACAATTTTTTTTATCGTTCTTATTTATAAATTATTTAGCCCAATGAAATGGGAAAATTTGGATGAAATAATTCAGAGCGGGCTGAAGTTATTCTGTGAGAATTTCTGATACTTCAAAAAGTAAAAAAATATTATTAAATGTACCTTTTTGTACTTCAAAGGTGACGAAAATTGCTTGTTTGTAGTTTTTTACGAAAAACCGATTTTTTTTTACCTATTTTCTCCCTCCCCTCGCCTCCGCCGGCGTCTACGGGTGGGGCCTTTTGATATATTAAAAATTATCACAAAATACGCCTGTTCCCAAAATTTCAGCCCGCTCTGAATTATTTCATCCAAATCGACAAACCTCCCGTTTTATTGGGCTAATTATTAAAAGCGATTTTGATTATCAAGTTCGCATTACCAGAAAAAAACATTTTTTCATTAATTTTTTGCTATTAATCGTGTGCAACAAATTCGCAACAAATTATCCTTGCGATAAGAAAATGTTTGTGCACTTTTTAAAGTTATTTCTGTGAGTGGTAATGCTATGTTCACTGTGAAGTTAGCATTACCATGGGTTATTTTAAAAAAATAAAGGGCTACAAATTTTTTCTCACCGCAACAAATTCGCAACAAAAAAGCTACAATTAATGGTGCCAAAATGATTTCAAAATTTTAAAGCACTGTTGAGTAGTAATGCTATCTTCATTGTGAAGTTAGCATTACCATGGGTTATTTTAAAAAAATAAAGAGCTACAAATTTTTTCTCACCGCAATAAATTCGCAACAAAAAAGCTACAATTGATGAGGCCAAAACAATTTCAAAATTTTAAATCACTGTGAGTGGTAATGCTATCTTCACTGTGAAGTTAGCATTACTATGGGTTATTTTAAAAAAATAAAGAGCTACAAATTTTTTCTAACCGCAACAAATTCGCAACAAAAAAGCTACAATTGATGAGGCCAAAACGATTTCAAAATTTTAAAGTGGTAGTGCTAACTTCACAGAGCTCCGGTTCTCACGGCATTGGAATCAGTTCCGAAAGCCTGCAGGGATATCCTAACTTGTGGATGCAAGACGGGATGCGCCACCTGTGGTTGCTGGAAAACTAATTTGCCTTGTCTAAAGTCATGCACCTGCGGTGCCGCCAACGTGTGCTGCGTAAACGGCATTGAATGATTACTGGTCTCAAATATTTTAAAACTTTTACCTGTACTGTATCTTAAGTGCCATTTGATCAGAGACGTACAATTAGTCTTAGAGTTTTCAACGCTTCAGTGTTATTTCTAAAGTGCCATAAATATAACAATCTGATCCGTTATTTCGTTTTAAGAGTTTAAATTAGTACATTCTTCTTAGTCTTTCTTCCTAGATAAGTAACAAATCTGATAATTTTTCCTGAATCTGTCGACTTTTTTCTCCTGAGCCTAAACAATGCCAGTAGTACACATAACAGTCCTAAAAGAATAGCTGACATCTTAAATTACGAACTTCCGGTTGTCTATATGAGTAGGACATTATTAAATTTGGCTTTAACGGTTTCGAAAACCCCCCGATACGTCCTAGATTCTCTTTACATGTTCATATTCTCCGTATTTCAAACATATCCGCCATGTCAGTCGAAATAAATCGTTAATTAAGGACTTTCGGTTGGAAGTGTGACTAGGAAATTATTAAATTTGGTTTTATCAGTGTCGACAACTCCCTGATATTCTTTCTATAAAGTTCATATCAGAAATATGTCAAAAATAGCCGCCATCTTGAATAACGGGCACCCGGCCCATTTCTCGATCTGGTAACAGGTATTTTCGGATTCAGCTGAGTCAAACAAAAACCCCTAAAAGCACCGCTTGCCAAATTGTTATATAAAATGCTTTTCCCAAGCTTAAAAACGCTTTTACAAAAAAATGTTCCTAGTCTATATTTTTCATAATTATGGAGCGATAAATTTATCTTCACCGTAATAAATTAGTGATTAATATACTTTAATGTAATACCATGTGCATTCCGTTGTGTGCTACATTTGCTGTGCTAACTTTGTAGACCTGAGCATGATATATAATGTTCAACTATAACTGTACCAAACCGGTGAAAAATATAATATTTCTATGTATATGTCTAAAAGCCTCGTCTTCATAGTATTGAATATAATAAAGGTATTAATCGAGTATAAATCAGTAATAACTAAAATCAACAATATTTGGTCATCCATTTAAATGATCCTACAGGAGAAAACATTAGTATTTTTAGATAAGCCAGGATGAGCTTTACTTTTAATCGTTACCGTAATCAACAATATTTCTATCCTTAGCTAAAGCCTTATACTTCTACACCCAAATGTTAGTAAATTAAGGTAGGTGTTGGTTAAAACAAACATAAAAGTCACCTTTATTACTTAGCAGACTGAGTAATCCAAACGTGAGCACCCCCCGAAAACCAAGACTGGCCTATAAAAATGTAAATTCTAGTTGTTATGTACAAAATGATTTAAAATGTAAACTGTATTTTTCTTACGTAGCAGGAAAACAAATCTGATTAAGCTGTAATTCAGTTCAATTAAACCAACGTGGCACTTGTATTTATTTTAATTCGAGTTAATAATGCGAACAATCAACGGAGACAAAGACTATATACTAAAGGGGTTTTCAGAAGTTGCGAAATTTCCTTATTCTAATGAGCCACAAAGAGTATTGTAAGTTAATCTACGCGAACAACTAGCAGTACGTTTGGAGAATAAGATTTAGCCTGAACATTAGAAATGCGATGAGCAAGAAAAGCGGTTGTCAGCAGGTGATGTAGGTATTGTTATTTAATTGGGATTTATTAGAATAAATGTCAGAATTTTAAGTGGGAAGTTAGCGCAGCTTGGATTATGAAATCAAGATAGGCTCCAGATGAAAATATCTGGTAGAATATGTTAGCTATGCTTAGAAAATGTGCATTATTTTTTCTTATTAAAACTAATACATAGAATGATGGAGTGACCTACGTGATTACTATCCTAATTATAGTTCTCCTATACACGCCACACGATATTTTACACAAGCTACATTCCACACGATTGATCTTCTTCTACACCCAAAAAGTTCTACACATTTAAATTATTGCATTGTAAAATGTTGTTTGTACACACGCCTCAACTTATCGTAGGCACGTCATATTGTATCCTACACATATTATTCTGCATATACTTTCCTCTCAATATTCTACACAATATTTTTAGTATATCGCGTGTAACAAGATCATGGTGCATCGCCCTTTTTCTTTTAGTTTTAAAGATAAACGATTAAAATTTGAAACATCCTATATACTTAATTAACGCCACTATTTGACATACAGGGTGTCCCAATCCCAATAGTGCGTCAAAGTCCAATATCGGCCTTATCAGAAGACTGGAAAATAATTTTTTATGGAGGTGGTATAGCGTCAACTGGTGCATATTTTAAAAATATTTTGAAATATACAGGGTGACTAACTACAGCGGGGAATTTTCAAGGTCATTTTTTAAAAAATAGAACTACATATTTTTACATTCATGAATTCAGCGCAAAATTACCTTTCCAATGACCTCCAGATTTTTTGTTTTTGACATGGCGTTGCCGAGTTTTGGTCGGAACAAGGTTTAACAAATTAATTCGCTGTGTATGTATTACTATTAATTAAGAAGATTTATTTTACAATTATTAGACAATTTAGACTGTGTTGATTTGCAAAACGATCTTGTACAACTATGGTCTTGGTGTAGCGTAAACAATTTACAGTTAACTATCTCAAAGTGTAGCTTTATGACATACACTCGTGCACAAAATCCAATAAGATTTATCTATACAATTAATGATGAAGAACTGAAAAGCTGTGGTAATTTCAAAGATCTGAGAGTAATATTCGATCCAAAGTTATCTTTTATTAGCCATATCAATCAAATCACCGCTAATTCCTTCAAAAATTTAGGCTACATTATCCGTAATTGTAAAAAATTTAACGAAAATACACTGAAACTTCTCTTTAATTAATTTGTGAGGTCAAGGCTTGAATATGCTTCAATAGTCTGGAGTCCTGGTTATGAAAATAATAAATATAGCATTGAAAAACCTCAGAGGCGTTTTCTTAAATACCTCTGGTTCAAAAGTTCTGGAAATTATCCAGAGAGAGGTTTTCCACATTGTCACTTATTACATAGATTCAACACGAGTGATCTTCAACTACGTCGGACGTATCACTCTCTTGTATTCCTTTTTAAGATTTTAAATGGCACTATTGACTGCTATGAAATTCTTAGTTGCATTAGATTTCATGTTCCTAATTTGCAGACTCGCTCGCATTCGTCTCTATTCTATTTGCCTGCACCAAGAACAAATTTGTTGTTATTTTCTCCTCTGCACCGTATGTGTTCCAACTATGATTCTTTATATAATAATATAGATTTTTTTAATACTAGTATACTCAACATGCGAAATGTGGTTCTCAATTTTGCACAACAACTGTAGCTTCTAAACTATTAGATTACAACTCTTAGGACTATACTAATCATAGACTTATTTTGTTAATTTTTATTATCATTTAATTGTTTACCTTTAGTTAAGTTATTATTTAGTTTTCTTTTATGTTTGTAAAATTCCTGCCCTATAATTGGATTTCTGTCTGGGCAGTCGTAACAAAAAAAAAAATAAAAAAAAAAAAATTATTATATAGACAGGGGATGTACTACAACAAATTTTTTCTTTCAAATGGAACACTCTGTATATTATTGTATTTTTTAATTCGCGCGTTAATTCTCTACGATTTTTGTGAATAATATCCTATACCCAAAATCGATATTACCAGAGATATTTTTACTTTTTTATTAAAAACCGTTAAATTATAATACTTTTTCATTTCAAACTGATCTAGTAGCCATGATTTTGACATAAACTGAGAATAACTGAAAGTTATCTTATTGACGTTCAATTATTAACTATTGTCACAAAATATTTACACTTTAAGTTATAAATTAGTTTAAAATTCGCACTTTCCAATAATGAATATTTAGAGAGAAGAAATGGTCGATATGGTTTATGTTCTGGGTGCGAGTGATAACAATTGTTCGCCATCAACTCGAATTTATGCGATAACCGGAAAGAAGACCGCCCCCTAAAAAATCATTTGAGAGGTTGATGGAACGATTTGACAATACGGGGAAAGTGGAATATGAGAAAAAACAGAAAATGAAGAAAACGAAAGTCAAACTTTGGAGCGTGATTGAAGATCCTCATCGCAGTATAAGAGAACTGGCAAGAGATATAGACCGATCTTCAGTCCATCGAATCCTACAAAAGAACAAAATTCATCCCTACCACGTTCAACTAATGCAGGAACTGATTGACAGGGATTATGAAAACCGAATACAATTTTTTTGGACTTTGTTTTGTTTGCCGATGAAGCAACCAATCCTTACATCTCACGAACATACAGCCAAACAAGATGGTTGTTGAATGTTTGGGGAGGAATTGTTGGGGATTATTATTTTTTTATGGACGTGTGAATGGTCAAAATTATTTGGAAATTTTGCAAGACAGCATAGAAGAATTACTAGAGGATGTCCCCTGGGATATTAGGGAGAGAATGTGGTACCTCCACGATGGAGCACCTGTGCACCATACTGCAGCTATTCACGAACATTTAAACGACGCTTTTCCAATTGGTTGGATAGGAAGAGGAGGACCCCATGGTTGGCCTGTCAGAAGCCCTGAGCTGATCAAAATAGACTTCTTTTTGTGGAGCTATGTTAAGGAGCAAGTGTATAAAGCTTCTATAACTACGAAAGAAAATATGAAAGAAAGAATTAGGGAAGTTATTCAGGAAATTGTTGTATAAATATTTTAAGAAATGTCGGTAGATCAATCGAAAATCGTCTACAGAAATGCATAGACGTACAGGGAGGCTACTTTGAACAATTCCTATAAACACTAGGTATTATTTATTTCATTAAATTAGCTTCAAAATATCTTTGAATTTTTAAAATTCTTATGTTACCTAATACCGTATTTTCTGTTCCTATTATTTATGTAAACTTTTTTGTAATATTTAACGATTGTATATACTTTTTAACCTCACCACAAATAAAATTGTGAGAGGTTACTAAAAGTGGTTCAAAAACGAAAATTGAGATAATATCAAATCTTTTTGAGGTCCTAGAAACACAAAAAAGTGGTTTTTGAAAAATGTCTGTGTATGTGTGTTAGCACGATAGCGCCGAAACTACTGAACGGATTTGAATGAAACTTTGCATGTGCGTTTCTTTAGTGCTTCAGAAGATCTGAAAAGGTTTTGGTTGAGATCGGATTACGTTTAGTGCCGTTTTGGCGCAACAAGTTCTTTATCTTGTAATTACTTACAATGTTCAATCGAATCATTGAAAAGCAATTAAAATTCCAATTTCAACGATATATATCACACTTCACACACACACACTTTCCGTGAAAAAAATTAAAAACAAAGCAAATGTGAAACATTACGTCGAAACTGGTCACGTCACGTGTATCCTATTCAACAACAACTATATAGCTTTAACTGTCGCACTTAATTTCAAATATTTTGAATTGAAGAACGGATTTGGATAAAAGTTTGCATGAGGGTTTCATCAATGTTATAGAAGATCTGAAAAAGTTTTGGTTGAGATCGGACTAGGTTTAATGCCGTTTTTTAAAAATATATATATAGAGACAAATCGAAGAATTACACTACAAATATTCCTCTAAAATCTACTAAAATTACTGAAATGCAAGCTAACTAATGTTTATTTAACAAAGTCATGAGCGATCGGTTTGCAATGAGCAAATTTTGTCGATTGTCGTTTGTTCCCCGCGCTATGTTTTAGTAGTTTGTCATCCGATGCGTTGGTGTCATGCCACATATAAGATTTCGGCATATTTGCAACTTTTAGTGACTGTGTATAAGTGGATTGTCACAAACTTTAAAGGTAGGTGTAACAATAGCAATATCATAGGCTTTTTTTTATAGATTACCACTTTACCAATTTTCAGTTTGTTACTTTACGAATCTGTAATGTTTATGGTACCTAACTAGACTTTCTTAGTTGTTCAAATGATGTTAAACTTGTTAATAGGGTAATAGTATATTATTCAACGAGCGATAATGTAGCAAATTTAATACTATACTTTATCTACTATTATAACAATATTAAATTGCATGTATACAGAAACATTATTTACAAAATAATGTCAACAGTTAAACGTCAAAACTAATCAAATATGTCAAATCACTGTCCTTTCCTCAATAATAATAATGGACCTTTCCATTTCACCGTATCGGAAAGGTGATTGGCTGTATCTAGTGAATTATAATATGTAACTCTCGTTTATAATCCACGCTATGGATACTATTACTTGTTCAAAACCAGTTGATTATTGAATATATTATAATCTTATATGAGTAGATAGAGATATAATAGTTTCAAATAGATTATAGCCATATTAGAAACTAAATCAGTTATTAACTTCTGGATGTGCGTTACAGTTGGAAATTTAATTACAAAAATTTCAAATTTTTGGTTTTTTCTAAAAAATCAAACTCAGAAAATGATATGTTTCAAGTATTATTTTCTCCAATATTGCAAATTACTTTTTGGGGAATTTACTTACGTTACTTTGCAAATAAGATCTGTTCTTATTTTTAGTTTATTTAGTTCATGGACTGAAAAAGTTTAGTGGAAATTTATTTCAGTAATTGGGAAAATTATCTTAACATAGTATCTTGATAGCTTTTGATCATTCTTGGATCAAAGTAAATGTTTTGGTTACATTCTGCTTGTAATTTTGTTATTTTTTTATTATTTTTTTTCGCAATATTTACTTTGTTGTCCGGTTAGCAACACAAAGTTTACATATTTTCTCTTTCTTTTGTTGTAAAAGATATTTGACTGATAACATTTATTTTCCTATGCACGAGACCATGAAGAGGGTTCAACTTAAGAAGATTTCTGTTATATAAGATCTGACAGCAATACAACTTCCATCCGCAATAATCACCTTGTCTAGAGGAGTAGAGGCCATCAATATCTTCTATATTTGGAGAATATTCCAGGACAGCCATTAGCTAATGTGCCACCATGTTGTCCGGAAAATCACTTTGGAGATTATACCTACCACCTCAACTACCAGCATAGGAAAGGTATATGTTCGTCTGTCTGTCTCTAAATTGTCTTCGAACTCAACAGGTCTTAGTACATTTCATTTGATCTTAATTTTTCATTAGAGTTAAATTGCATTCACTCATTCAACTAATTAAAATAGTAGTAATTTTGTTTTTCATAAAAAATGTGCTTTTGTCAAACTTTTATTTTTAATATAGGTACATACTTTAAACTGCTGTGATATTTATTCCACATTTGATAATATATTGTTTATTTTGAGACAGTCTAATTTTATTTCTCTGCTTGTGAGTCTGAAATTTCAGAGTTTAAACCACCAATCATATTCAAATTACTAAATCTTGATTTGTTGAATTTGGCAGTTTAAATTCGTAGCTAATATATATATATTGGTTGCGTGGCGTCCAACGCTATCTTATAGCGTTATTTTTGTGTTAACTGCTAGAACCAATCAAATTAAAAGATTTCAATATTTTTGTCAAATTGCTCACTGAAAGTGTCCTGTTAGTAAATAGTAAGTCATAAACCAATTTGTTTTAGTTTGTTAACTTTCAAAATCTATACTTACTCACACCCACCGTATAAACCTGAACAGCCGATAGGCACGATAGCGTCGAAACTTAGATAAAAATTTTTAGTGGTCCAGAAGATCTGAAAAGGTTTTGGTTGAAATCGGATTACGCTTAGTGCCGTTTTGGCACACAATCTAATGCTCATTTTGGCTTCAAAGATCCATCGGGTGGGGAGGTTCCAGCCGCTTCCAGTAGCCGCCGATTTTAAGACTCAAATGGGATTTAATTAAACTGTGAAAAAATATTACTGAGGCAACCAAGACGCACCCAGAAAAAACTGAATACTACTTTCAATTATTCTCACTTTATGTCAAAATTGTGGTTCGAAATGAAAAGTATTATAATTTAACGGTTTTTAATAAGAAAAAATAAAAATATATCTTTGGAAATATCGATTTTAGGTGGAGGATATTATTCACTAAAATCGTAGCGAATTAATGTGCCAATTCAAAAATACAATAATATACAGAGTGTTCCATTTGAAAAAATTGAGAAAATTCACTTTGAAATATCCTGAATTAGCGCTAGTATAAAATACACCCTGCATAATTATTATTGAGTACATATTTGGTGGTTGTGTCTATATAGTACATCTCTTATCTATATAATTGCAAAATAAATCTTCTTAATTAATAGTAATGCACACAGAGCGAATTAATTTGTTAAACCTTGTTCCGACCAAAATTTTCATATTTTTTCCAAACCAAAAATCTAGAGATCGTTGGAAAGGTAATTTTACGCTGAATTCATAAATGTAAAAATATATAGGGTGTTCCATTTAAAAAAATGACTTCCAAGATGCTCCGCTGTAGCGAGTCACCCTGTATATTTCAAAATATTTTAAAAATGTGCGCTTTTCAAAACTATATCACTTCCATACAAAAATAATTTCCCAAGTCTTCTAATAAGGCCGACATTGGACTTTGACGTACTATTGGGTCACTCTGCATAAATGATTTGAATGCCACTTATATTGTGTCATTGGATTCAGAAAATTATTCAGAAAATTATGCGGAATTCAAAATTGCAATAATATATATACCATTTGAAAAGTGTCACTTCCGGTGAATAAAATCATTTATATTTCAAGAAGTGACGTTTAGTTTATTGAGTATATAGGATGTTCAAAGGAAAAAGGGGGGGGGAGTACCATGATCCTGTTACAAGTGGTATATCGAAAAATCTTAGTTTTATCTCCTCAGTACATAGCAGTTAATAAATGTCCCGCTGTTGTAACACGTTGGACTCACTTCTTTTCGTTACCAACAACATTTACAGCTTTGAAATAACTTATCAAAATATCAAATACAGTATTGGCTTGGAAATAATTTGAATCCGGACAAATAACAACTGACCAGAAACTTGCCGCATTGGTCTGATTCAGTTTATTTCGTGCACATACTAGACGAAATCAATCAAGAACTTTATTTTGTCTGACTATGCAACCACAGCTTGAGTAAGGTGGCGATAGCAGGATCGGGAGAGGAGATCTGGTTCATGGAATGTATACACAGCGAATTTTTCCATATCTACCCATTTGAAACAGGGTGTTCCAAAAGTCAGCGTCATCGCATGGAGGGCTGATAGGCCAGCTCATGACTGACCAGAACATCAAAATATGACCCTCGTAAAAAGTTATTAGTTTTTGAGATATTGAGTTTTGAGAGCACTTTTATGAACTTCGTCCAAATCGGCACCTTAAACCAGTTTTTCGAGTGCCATAGCTATAAAATAACATATTTTAATATCCTCATTTTTGTTACGCAACCATGAATAGCCCTGCTTCGGCCCGATTCATGGGCTAATTTTTTTTATTAGCTATCTTAAGCTGCATATTCATTAGAGCACTTGTTCCACATAAGCACTGAACGAGCGCGGAATGAATAAGTGCGAATAGCTCAGCTCGGCGTCCACACTGTCCGTTCACTTGCTCATTCCGCGCTTATTCGGTGCTTATGTGGAACAAGTGTTCTAATGAACACGCAGCTTTAGACTATCCATACTGTAGAAAAAATTACTGTGCTAACATGGCAAGTTATTCAAAAAAATTGCTCATCTAGTGTAGTTTTTAAAATGGTATAACATTTTGTATGTTTTACTTTAGAAAAAAAGATATTGCTATTTTACTGCAAAAGGAGCTTGATTGTGAAACTATTTCAATAATTAGTCTCAGTGGCTTGCAGCGAAGTTATTCAACCTGCGTTAAGATTTCGCGTAGTGTGAACGCACTTTTAGACTAAGTTAGATAGTAACGTCTTTTAAGATGAGTTAGAGTAATGTGGGTAGTGACGTCGCGCCGTTGAACATGAGCTGCATACCTCTTGATGTTAATGTGTTTAGCAGTATGTAACGTTACCTCATTAGCTGTGCATCGTTTCGCATTTGTGTCTTATTGTACTCATACTAACGGTTTTTGCTTTGTTTTTTGAACGTGTGTGTAGCCTAATGATTTGGACTTATTATATTGGAGATAATAACGAACTGATCTGGCCTTCTTATGGACTCTGTATTTGTGTTATACGTTTGAGGTTCAATAGTATTCATTATACCGAATCAGTATACTTCTCAGGAATACGCAAACATGCATCACATTTATGGGGAATGCAGAGAAAATGGTGCTGCTGCAGCTATTCTGGATTACGATGAAGAAGTCTTATAAGAGGTTGAAAATAATCAGACTATTTCGGCACGAGCAATTGAAAGCGGTACCTATAGGGATATCGAACTCACTGTAAACTGAATTACACGACGGTAGCAGTACCATCCATGCAAGTGTTGCATCCTCGTCACTACGAAAAACGTGTCCAAAGAATGCTGCAGACACATAGGGAAGACTCAGAGTTCCCAGATAAAATTTTATGGACAAATGAAAGCACATTCAAAAGAGATGGCTTCCTGAACATGTGCAATCTTCATAGTTATGCTCTTGAAAACCAACATTTAATGCGAAAACAAAAGTCAAATATCACTTCAAAGTAAATCTGTGGACCAGCATCTTGAATGGTCAAATAATTGGCATTACATGAAAATCTAACTTGGAAATTTATCACGATTTTTTAAAAGATGAATTACCAAATTTTTTGGACGATGCACCTTTGGCCACACACAGGGCAATGCGGCTTCAAATGAAGGCTGTCCAGCTCATTACGCATGAGAAGTGAGAAATTATTTGGACAAAACTTATCCACAGATATGGATCGGCCATCTTCGTCCCATTTTTTGGTCTCCGCGGCCCCCGGATTTAAATCTACTGGATTTTTCCCATCGGAGTTGCTAAAGGAGAAGGTCTATGTATGTCGCAGGAAGTGCAAGACGGATAAAATAACTATTTTAAAAAGTTGCCACGCTTGCATTTGATGTGATGGATTTTTATTTGTATATGTCATTTTTAATATATAATTTTTAATTTGCCAGGTTAGGTTTTCTTTTTCAGTATGAAGAGCCCAAGTTAGCTAATAAAAAAATTCATTCATGAATCGGGCAAAAATGTTTTTTTTCCCAAAAGTATGGCACTATTAATTTTATTTTGGACTGTGATCAATAGCAGGGCTATTCAGGGTTGCGTAACAAAAATTAGAATATTAAAATATGAAATTTTACAGAGCGGCACTCGAAAAACTGATCGAAGGTGTCGATTTTCTCAAAATCCATAAAAGTTCCAATATCTCAAAAACTAACAACTTTTTACTAAGGTCATATTTTGATATTCTGGTCAGTTATGAGCTGGCCTATCAGTCCTCCAAGGGATGATATTGACTTTTGGGACACCCTGCATAAAGACCTAAACCTAATTTCTTCCAAACAAAAACAAATTAAAAAAGTAATATGATTGAAATTCCCAAAAAAGTTAAAAAAAAAACTAAAATTTAAAGATAATAAATTTATGCGCGCACTGACTGAATTTTGATTACTAATACAGGAAAAATCTCAATGAAGAAATCTGTTCGAAGCAGCTGATGCAGCTTGCATCTCGGCAGCCTAGGGTATGATTTTCTAAGATTATGACCTAAATTACATTCGAGTTTTTGATAAAATTAGGATTAGTAAGTAGGAATTTAGAAGAGAGAAAAAATAATAAACAAAAACGGACAAACATAAACGAAGCAGTGGACAGGAAATAGTTAAAGATTTAAATGTATGAAATTTTAGATGAGAGGGTTGTGCAAGACGAAGTTATAGGAGGTGAAAGGTCGGCTAGAGAGGTTGTCGGAAGTTGGGCAGCGTTTGGTAAGGTAGTGTGTTTTATTCGAAAAGGTGCATTATGCTCTAACGAACTATCACCCAGTTTGAGGGTGTCGAATTTTTGAGATTTCTTGGACGTAATTCGCTATTGGGGTTATATCGTTACAACGTGCATATAGGTCTCTGAGGGAGGTGTATCTGTTAGAATTTGATACTTTTAGTTTTTTCATTGTCGTGACCGACGTGTTGCATCACGCCGGTGCCGGGTATGTGATTGCCGGCCGGATCACAATCGTGTAGAACAATTTCATATTTTGCCAGTTAAGTCTGCTAACCCTGGCCATGAGCGGATACAAACTCTTGGTCTGTCTCATTTATGTCATTGTCGAATGGTAGTCAAGTTGATCGGAATTTGGTATATCCTTATCGAAATCGGCGTTAAAAATCTGTTTTCAGTGAAATGGCACGTATAGACTAGCGCCTCCAACTTTTCAGCATTATCCGAAACTTCAACCGGTTGTAATACGACATGATACGAGCCATGTGCGTTTTCAGCAGCATGTTCGCTTCTTGCACGTTGTGTAAATGTGCGCACATGGCGGTGTCGTCGGCGTATTTGGCCAGCTTGGTATTCGAGAATTCTGTGACGTCGGAGGCGTACAAGTTGTAAAGTTTTGATGACAGGCACGATCTTTGTGTGACTTCCGAGCAAAGGTCCCGTTGTGTTGATATTGTGTTATTCACTCGCACCTGTAGGGACCTACCTGACAGAAGCGAGTGAATGAGTTTCCTGATGTGAGTCAGAAAGGTATAATTGTGTATCCTGTAGATCCAGTCGATATCGAAGGCTTTCTCAATATCAATGAAACCAAATATGGAAAAACGTGTAGTTACAATCAAACAGCGAACAAAAATGTTCTTTATTTATTTTGAAATCATCAAAGAACGCCTTTGTTTTATGATATTTTTTAATTGTCATTTCAAATATCATATTTATAGAATTCTTAACACAAAATTACTTAAGGCTGTGGCGCATCATTTGCTGAGAAAATTTCGCATTTAAATTCTTATATCATTAATTTATTTGTGGTTAGATTTTGCTTCCTTATTACTACCACACGTTGACGCCACCCATATTGTCATAGATTAACTGATCGTCTCCCCATGTGAAATCACTGATACAATCCTCAATCTATGCAAAAGTTTTAATGGAGTGACTATTAAAATCAACATTTATATTTAAAAGCTAACTGTGATGTTAAGTGATCATTAATCTTTTTGGTATTTTTCTTAAAAATATATTGCATTTGGACCTTATAAGGTAAAAGCAAAATAACTACTCTGCTGACATTTCATTATTAACGAATGGAACTCCCATAAAAGTGTTTTTATGTACTGCGGTTTTTCGAATAGTAAGTTTAATGCAGCAATTGTTAAGTAGACAGAAATTCTTTATATTTTCGTTATACAAGGTGTTTCAAATTTAAAGGTACCTAAGTTACTTGTTGATAGAGGGCGCTTTGGTGGTTCCAAATTACCTGGCATTAATGTATCAATCGTCCTTCCTTACTGAAATACAGGATGTTTTATTGATTTTGGCCAAATCTTTCTTTGGTCATAACTATTGAACCAGTCAGTTTTTTATTAAGCCGGCCCTGGATTTCTATTTTGGTTTATTAAAAAGTTTTATCAAGTAAAATAAGTGAAACATATATTTTAAGTATGAACCGATTATAGTTATGACCAAAGAAAGATTTGGCCAAAACCAATAAAATATCCTGTATCTTAGTAAGGATGGACGATGGATGCATGAATGCCGGGTAATTTGGAACCGCCAAAGCGTCCTCTATCCACAAGTAACGTACGTACCTTTAACCTTGAAATACCTCGTATTTTACAAAATATACAGCAATTTACTTTAGATATCACCTAAAAGTTTGACTGGACTTAACCTATACTATTTACATTTCTCGAATATTCATAATGCAAAAGCGTCAAATTTGTTCCTGCCGCTACATAATGAATATAATAGAGCTCTTACCAAAGACAGAATCGTTGTCGAGTAAATTTCTTTTAACGTCGCTAACTTCGGTGCCTCCACTGACTATAGATGGAGGTACTGTAGCGCGGGGAGGTTTGGTCACAGGATTAACATCTGTAATTAATCCCTTTTTAATTTCCGCTTGACCTCCGCTCATACTTATATACTCTTCAGAACTGTCCGCATGATCTCTCCTTTTTGCACTTAAACCGTGAGTATTTCTTTTGCAGAAGAAGCACACCAAAAGCAGAATAATTAGAAGAACGACGATGAATCCGACGGACAAACCAATAATAATCCATAAAGTAGAAGAGGACAGACCACCAGCAGCGCCATCACTCACAAAGGGACCTGGAGGAACCACTAGCGTAATATTTATTTCGTGTTCACCTCCCGGATTTTTCGCTATACATTTATAATCACCCCGATCTCGATAGTTCACGTTAGTTATCGTCAAATTGTTCCACGTGAAGCCATTCGTTGTATTTTTATTTGTAACGTATTTTTGTTTAACTCTCCTAGGGTCTCTCTCTATTATATGTCCATTATTCATCCAGTCCACATCAGGCGTGGGTTCTCCTTTTACTTTGCATGTTAATGTAACATTAGAAGATGCTGCTTCTATTTGTGCAAAAGGTACCGGATCGATTATTTCGGGTACACATGCAAAAATTACGGAGTCCTGCCACATTCGGCCTTGTAATTTTAGTGGCTCTCGACATTCCGTTGGGTTCGTAATCAAATTGCTTTTAATAGTGCTTTGGCGAAACTCTTGCAAGTAACAATCGCATATCCACGGATTTCCTTCGACATTTAAACTGTTTAATTTTGGCAAATTCTTTTTTAAATCAAAAGTAATGCGTTTGATGTTGTTATATCCCAAATTAATATGATTTAAAGCTGGTAACTTCTTGAAGGTTTTTGGAGAGATACTCGAAATTTGATTGTGGTCTAGCAAAATCCTTTGTAAATACGTCATATTATAAAATAGTCCATCTTCTAGAACACTGATGTTATTAAAGCTTAAAATTAATATTCGTAGTTTAATATTATCACGGAAAATATCTCGGCTTAGAGTACCGATTCTGTTTCTGCTTAAGTCTAGCTCGATCAGCAACGCCAAATCCTTAAAAGCCAACTCATATACCATTTCTATACTACAATTTTGGAATTTTAACTTATGAATATCACGCAGATTGGCATCTAAAAATTCACGGTTTCGAAGATTGTAAATCTGATTATTCGAAAAGTCGATTTCCCTAATGGCGTTACTTAAGTCTTTCGGAATTTCGCTTAGGTTTTGATTCGCACAATTCGCTGTTTTTCTCCCGCTCACCCATATGCACACACATCTGTTGCACTCTTTGGTCCAGTCTTCTTCCGTCGCTGCAGAAGTGATCCAAAATGTGAAGAAATATAAAATTTTTAGATCCATCGTTGCGTGTCGACTTTCTGGAACAAAAAGAAATGAATATTAATGTAGTGTAAAAAAATCTTAGTAAGGAGGATATGTAGCATATTTTTTCAGTAGGAAATAATATACTGTATATGGGTGCATGAAATACCGCTGAAAGAAGCTTTTGAGTATAGTTCATAGTATTTCTTTTATTTCAAATCATTAGGTAACACATTGGAAAATGTTTGTGATGTACTTAAGTGAGAATTTTCAAATTTAATCTACATATATTTGAGTAATTTTTAATTTCTTTTTGTCCTGTCACGGTAACTTGCTTGACGACTTTGTTATCATTTTTCAATTTTTTAATTAACAAACTTTGATATATTAGTCTAGTCATTATATACAAAAAAATCAACATCAACTTCGAAGTAATTCTCAGAGGGCTCAAATTTTATATACATTTTCTTTCAAGAGTTATAAATGAAATATTAAAATTATCCTAAAATTCGACCTTAGGATCCCATGAAATTCGCTCATAAAGTGTTAAAAAATGTGCTTCGGTTTTCGACAAAACAGTTGGCATAGAAAATTAAAGATCGTACAATTACGGTTAGTCGAGGAAATAAAGCACTAAAAACGGCTCAACCTCCGAAATTTCCGCAGCAAGACGGATTTTAATGCGGTTTTTTGCATTCGATTCGTGAGAGCATCAGGAAATTTTGTGAACTAATCTGATGAATAGCAAACGAAAAATTGCATATTTGCATTGTAAAAATGCATTGTTCAAAGTGCATTTAGAATAATTGATTTGCAACTCGGTAAAAATTGATTAAAATGAGTCCAAATTCGTTACTCGGGAGGTTTTCGGGGTCGCTGAACACGAATATCACGGCGGCAACGGCCTCCGAGGCACCTGGAGCCCAGGGTGGACCTCATCTCCTGGAACTTCTTGTAAATTTGTAATATACTTAGTTGAAATTCGTTACTCGGTGGTTTTCGGGATCGCTGAACACGAATATCACGGCGGCAACGTTCTCCGAGGTACCTGGAACCCGGTGGACACTATCTACCTCATCTCCTGGAATTATCTTGAGTATAACATCATTTTTAAACGAATTTGCATATGTTACTCTAAATTATTTATTTAAATATTATCATACTACCAACTTTGTCCACTGGAGCCTGAAATTTTTTCGATGAGAATTTAGGTAAGGCGTCAGCGTCTCATTTTCACACGTGGCGTCAGTTGGCCGAATTATATAGTGCTACAGAGTTGTTTAAGTTTCCAGAAATTATTTTTGAAAAATATTGTTTGAATCTACATCTTCAATATATAAATAAATAATTTTGAGTAATATATGCAAATTCGTATAAAAATGATGCTATACTCAAGGTAATTCCAGGAGATGAGGTCCACCTTGGGCTCCAGGTACATCGGAGGCCATTGCCGCCGTGATATTCGGGTCCAGCGACCCCGAAAACCCCCGAGTAACGAATTTCAACTAAATATATTACAAATTCACAAGAAGTTCCAGGAGATGAGGTAGATAGTATCCACTCTGGGCTTCAGGTACCTCGGAGGCCATTGCCGCCGTGATATTCGTATTCAGCGACCCCGGAAACCTTCCGAGTAACGAATTTGGACTCATTTCAATCAATTTTTACCGAGTTGCAAATCAATTATTCTAAATGCACTTTTAACAATGCATTTTTACAATGCAAATATGCAATTTTTTATTTGCTATTCGTCAGATTAGTTCACAAAATTTCATGATGCTCTCACGAATCGAATGCAAAAAACCGCATTAAAATCCGTCTTGCTACGGAAATTTCGGAGGTTCAGTGTTTTATTTCCTCGACTAGGTCAAGAGATGTCCATATCTATATCACCACAAAAACCCTGAAAGAAACATGATGAGCAGGAACGAAACTACATATATTCATGTTAGATGTTGAAAAGGCATTTGATACTATAGATCCACCAAGTCATATTGAACACTATTTAATAAACTATACTATATTAGTAACTATTTAATAAACACGATAATAAAACCAGTATTTACAAAAACGTTGCAAATCAATGGTTCGGACAGACGACAAAATTCAAATAGAAATATACAGGAGTGAAGTAAGATGCACTTTAGTCTCCAGATTATTCACCAAGGTGATACAAAGTACAATAAAGAAAACGTTAATTTTAACGAAGACACAGAACTTTGGGGAACTAGCATACGCCGACGAACCCCTAATCGTCACAGAAAAGAAGACGACTATTTTCAACTTCTAATGAAAAAAAAAAAAAAAAAGATTAAACACCATCTGGTCACATCGCAAACTTCACCAAAATCTAATAATGGAAGTGAGAAAAAAATACTCCCATTAGGTGTTTTTTTTTAACTTGAAACGTAATTATCAAGTGAAAAAAGTTATCTACGAAATATTGGCCGTTAAGTCAGTAGTTAAATATATTTGAATTTTCTGTTTTTTATTTGAATGTCACAGTATTATTTTTAAGATAATTTATATAGGTAAATTGCAATAATTATCTTACGAAATCCTCCATGCGGCGAACGGAGTCGGCTAAAGTAAGCGTTTTTATTGTGCAATATGAGGAAATAAAAGCATCATATAATTCTATTAATTTTAATATCGTTGGATACAATAAAATCCTATATGCCTTTTTAATGATTAACAATACCGAGATTCACTATAAAACTTGATAAAAATTAAAAAGAGAACAACATGAATGCGGGTAATTTAGATTTGTTGGATGAATTGATGATATTAAATGGTCTATATATATTTTAATGGACGGAACAGTTATCTTCCTAACCACTCGACCGGTCAAGCCAACAAGAGATCTACTTCAAATGAAGCAAATCACAGGATCCATTTATCAACCTAATTAAATGAAAAGTTTCCAATTGGTAAATAGAATATTTTAAAGAAAAGAATCCCAAGAATTAATTGTTTTCATCGTTTCATTGACGTGTCTTCCCGTTCACGATCATTATGAAATTGTGTGAAAGGTGATTATTATCTGATCATCAAACTTAATGTTTATATACAGGGTGTTCCAAAAATCCCATGTCTGAGCTGATTATATAGAAGTTACGACCACAATAAATAAACAACGTTGGTTGCCTCATAAGACATATAGGCAAGAAAGGAATAAGAATAATAGATTAAACAGGAGATGCAGAGATAGATAGGGAAAATACACTTAATATTTGTAACACTTGAATGAAACATCGAGGTGACTCTCAATAATAGACGTGTACTGAACACCAGCAAGACCCTCGCGTTTGAAAAATTAAAAAAGTTTGAGTCGGAGAGCTTTGGTAGAGACACTTTTTGGCGAAGGTGCCTATTTGATAGTTTGTTAAATTCACTTTGTATTAGATGCGCGAGGGCAGAATAAAAATGTACATTTTTTTACTTGGAACAGCCAAGGAAGAATTCGCTTACTGCAATTGACTTGCCTGAGATTCGTCACGCGCGACCTTTTGTACTACCGCTACTGTTGCGTTAATCGCCCATTCAGTGCGGGCACGGTCTAAAGCTAGATGTGTCCCCACCCATGCCGCTCGGGCGAGGATTGCGCAATATTGCATCATAAAAGAGAAATCGATTGAATCCAGAATTGAAAGTTACGTTGTCGTTTTGGTATTAAAATTAGAAATCTTTTGTTGTTTAATTGAACTTCGAGTCAGTTATATTTAGAAGATATTTGATAAATTTGTTCGAATTTATTTTACTACCTTTCGACTCGCTCTCATAAAACGATTCCACAGGCGGTCATACTAAGTGCTGTGGATGGCGCGAGCTGAACGAACGGAAGTAAGTTTTGATGTTTGAACTGTGCTGCGGGCTGTGGAGTTGAAATAAAAGGAATTTGTGCATATACGCATATCTTGAAGGAACGAAAGTAAATATTGATATTAATCGAGGAGCTGTAGAATGAATGTCGTGTATAAAAATAAATGATAATTTATTATTTAAGACGCAAAACCGAATAGACACTTAGATTGAACGAAGAATGGATTGTAAAATTTGTATTTAAACGAATTAGATTTCTATACCGGGGGTATGCAAAGTATTTTAGAAGTGGTTTGATATTATATGGGGGTTCTAATTTTAAAGTTACTATTTTGAGAAGTTTAAGCTGTAAAATGGGCATATTGAATGTTGTGACGTTATTTTGGGCATCTTCGGGAATTATCGGATTGCAGTAAACTTTTTAAGAAAATATTTCGAAAAATTGTAATTTTTTGATTATTTAAATTATATGGATACTTTTTTGTTTCTATTTTGACATGGTACTGAAAGATGAATTTAATTGATAAATTTTGATAGTTTTCGGAGTTAATTTTTTAATGATACGTGTAATGAAGTATACAATACTACAGGAATACTGTATACTTTCATTCCAGTTTAACTTATTTTAATTATGCATGGATCAAGTAGTTCAGTTTTAGATTAGTTCAATACCTGATTAGTTCTTTTTTTAACTTTTATTTCTGACTTCACCAGGCCGCAACTTGCGTGCCGTGTGCATTGCGTGCCGTGTGCAAACCACGTGATCGTGATTTTTGGGTATAAAATAGCTAGCCAGAAACCAGTAAATTCAGAGCTTGGCTTTCACCTTTCTCGAGTGTATTGAACTGGGATAACCGGAAGATCAAGCTTCTCCGGCGCCGTGGCAGCCGCTGGCCAAGTAGTGTTAGGGAAGATTCGAGTGCGTTGAACTGGACCTCCTCTCAGATTGATTCGAGTGTATTGAACTGGATCTCTCCTGAAACAGATTTCTTTGTCGCGTCTGTTATGTCCTGGAACTTCGATTAGAGAATTGGGGTTACGACGACGTACATAGAGGAAATATGTTACACTCTCTCTCTCTCTCCGATTACTATGATGTACTTATGTAATAACAAGATTGTCGCAACCTAAGCCATAAAAGATACGGCCACACTGTACATATAATTATTAGGAGAATAAATGTCTTATTTTGGATCTGGATTTTAATTAATATTAACATTGAACCCTGGAATAATCTCCAAACCAGCTACCCGAGCAAAACAAGCATCACATACGTAGTATATACTATAACAGTATCTGTTGCACGTAATGGACAAAGGAGATCGTTCCTGGGGTAGGAAGATACAAGGTTTTGCGATTACTTGTTTCAAATGTAGAGACACGCGACTTCAGCATGTTCAAGATACTTCGGCAATCAACTAGATTGCGAAAAAATTTGTGTAAAAATAAAAGAGCAAATTTTACTGCGGTCCTGATAACGACTTTGAATATTCTCGATGATAACAATATTTGTTATAGCCAGAATTCCAAATAAGTGAAACGTATTCAAGCCAAGATTTAATAAATGCAGTATTAAACAGATTTAACTAATTACTACCATTAAACCTTTTTTGAATTTCTAATCAGGAAACCTATACTTTTACGCGTAGAAAGAACAATACTTTCAATGTGTTTGTTAAAATTTAATTCTGAATCGAGAACACCCAAGTCCTTAAATTAATCAGATCAGATCAGAAAGTACTGTTCACATCACAGTCGAGCATTAATCGTTAATAAGACAGTATGGACTGTCTACTCTCTGTAAGTCTGTATCCACTCATGGTCAGGGGCAGCAGACTTAACAGACAAAATAAAAAGTTGTTGTACACAATGGTGGTCAGCCGCCCATCACGTACGCGGTGCCATTGTGGTGCACTATACTAGCCACGACAATGATAAAGCTAAAAGTGCTAACAATACACATAACACAAATTAGACAGCATAATGCCCCATTTTGAATTAAACGCTTCTTACCGTACCAGACGTTACCGATTTTCCGGCAACCTCTGTAGCCAAACTTCACCAACTATAACTTCCGCTTACCCTATCCACCTTTACTGATATTTCATACCTTTCGTATCTTTAAATCTTTCCTGTCCCCCTCTTCCTTTCTGAGTGTATTTTTTTTGTCGCGTTTGTTTTGCTTCATTTCTTTTTGTACATTTTTGTCTCTAAATTCATTTTCTCATCATCAACTCACCAATCAATGTTTGTTTAAGCGAACCAGGCTTATTCCGCCCGATCCTGCAATCCATCACCGCGATCGATTAACGCAGTGGTTGCACGGTCGATTCCGAGATGGGTTTTGGGGAGGTACTGTTGTATTTTTAATTTATAGTAAAGCCTTGTTGAATTGAATTGAATTAGAGTAGCACGCAATCCTCATCGGTATTAGCAGTAAAAATAGTACCTTCACTCAACATATCAGCATATAGTAAACAGTTGACATCAATATCTGGCCGATAGCCGCGTTGGTTAAGGCGCCAGGTGACAATCGCAATTAATTACATGGGTATCGCGCCACCGGGTTCGAATTCCGGCTCCGGCATTGGCAATGTCGGAGGAAATGCTTATATCTCCGAGTTTTTTCAATATGTAACCCCCTTACGTACAAGCCTCTGGCTTCTGAATTGGGGGCTGTCTAATTTCTGTGGTGTGTATTTATTATTTATTTATATAATACAAGTAACTATAAAACTACATATAGTAGTAATAGACCTCCAGAAGACATTTGATAGTATAGTAACACAAGGCCGTAAATAAAATATTTACAATTACTCTAAATGAAACATTTTTATTACAATTGTTAAATGAATTCTATATTTGTATTGTATGTTTTATATCTGCAGTGTATATTTTCATTTATTATTCATCTGGGTCCTAATTCCGCAGATATAAAAAATTTCATAAATTATAATGTAATGAGATTTTAAAGTATTAAATTAAAATGTTAGAGGTCTGAAGGATACAAAACAGCTTTCTTGCTTCTGCCCGTGCTACCTTTTTAATTTCATTTTAATTTCAAAAGTTTACCTTGCAACACTCAAATATAATTTTCTTAGGGAATTACCTAAGAACCAAGCATTCCTAATTTCATTGCTTTTTAATTAAAATACTAAAATACAACGAGGAAGTTATGAAAAGAAACTATAAAATTAATAGATAATTAAACAGTGAGGTTTTAATATATTAACTCGCCGGTATTTTAATTTTAGCAGTAAAAGATACCAGGAATTATGAACTTTGTCAAAAGATTTCAATAGCGAATAAAACTGTTATTCCGATTCTGGATTCGTCCTTTTCATTTTCTTTAGATAAAAATTCCTATTCATTGTTGCCATACAATTGTAATGTCAATCACTACAAGTTTTGATATGCTTAAGAGATTTGCGAAAAAATAATAGCTGATAGAAAAAACTAAAATCATTTCCAATTTCAAAGTGCAATCCATATAATTTGTTTTACAAACCTCCATAAGTGATGTTAGTTATATAGAGCGTCCTTGAAAAGAGAGGCATCCTCTTACAAGCATACTCTAGAAAATAGAACAAAACAAAATGTTAGATATATGTCTCATAGTGTTTTCTAATAGAATCGCACATCTTCAAACAAAGAAAATATCTTCGCAAAGTAAATAACTAAATTTTGTCTCAATTTTACTTCTTGGGGGTTTCATTTGTGGGATGATTTCCAAATTTAAAAAAAGTCCATTTCCGAAATTTTAGTTGCAGAATTGGCATCTCCTTGTTTTACTGATTTTTGTACCGGTAACAAAACTAAAGGAGGAGATGGCAGATAAGCAATAAGACAAAAATATTGCATTTAAGTCTAAGGAAGAATATTTTTTTATTAGTGTTTCTAGAATCATTGCTAAACTTGAGATATTTGGTGTTAGTACGTCATTGTTGGCGTTACTTAGCTCATATCTAACAAATCGACTTCAATTTGTAGCTTATAATGATCACAAGTCTGATTTGTATGTTGCATCATCTGGAATATTACAAGGGTCAAATCTCGGACCGCTGCTTTTTAAAATATTTATCAATGATCTAACTCAATCTATCAAATGTGAACAACTGCTGTATGCTGATAACCTAAAAATATTTAGCGTCATTTCAGAGTCTGATGACTGCCAGGCACTCCAGCTTCAGCTCAATAAAGTAGTAGAATGGTATAGTGTTAATAAATTGTCATTAAATATTTCCAAATGCAAAGTATATGATTATAATGTAAATAATGAAGAAGTTACAAGATGTGAGTCATTTAGGGACTTAGGAATTATTTTTAACTTTGATCTATCCTTCGTTGAACATATCGAGACAGTAGCGATAAACTCAGTTAAAACTTTAGGTTTCATAATATGGAATTGTAAATCATTTACCGATAAATTAGCTTTAAAGACATTATATTACTCGTTACTTCGATCAAAATTAGACTATTCTTCTTTCATTGTTTTCCCCCATTTATAATTCTCACTTAATGGTATTGAAAACCATACAAAGAAAATTCTTGAAGTTTTTGTATTTCAAGTGTAACAGGGTGGTGTATCCTGAGAGAGGCTTTAGTCAAGAGTTTAATATGGAGTCATTAAAACATCGCAGAATTTTCTATTCCCTAAGTTTTCTGTTCAAATTATTACATAACAACATTGATTGACCTACTATGAAACAATAGTAGGACAATCAACATTTCATATTCCTCGACTTAACATCAGGCAAAACAAAACTTTTAGATGCTCTGTACCTAGAATGAATATATTATTTAAATCACCAATCTTCTTGTTATCATTCTACTTTAATAATATATCAATTCATTGCGACATAAATAATTATTGTACTCTGTCATCTTTGCTAAAAACTGCTCGATCACTCAGCTGAGATTTAGCTACATTGTCTTGTTTAGTATCATATTCAAAATTTCAAACACACATATCTATAATATTCAGTTTTAAATTGTTTACCTGGCTGCCTAGACTTGGATATTAGTTTAGTTTTATTTGTATGAACTATTTATACTTACATTGTATTTTGTATTTGTATTTTTATCTTATATTTATATAGTGTTGCCCTGTAAATGGTTTCTCTCTATTGAGTAATGTAATAAAATTTAATTTAATGTAACCAATAAAATTAGAGTTTTGAAAACCGTTTTGTTTAAAAAAAGTGATAGGAATTAAAGTAAAGGTGCCGGGAGAATGCAGATACGTCATTTATTTGACGAAAACATAATTTTTCCATTAATACCTGAATACTACCTACCCGTCTCGACTGGTTATACCACGTACGAAAATGATAGTAGCACATAAATCAGAGAACACTAGTCGAATACTCCAGATTTCTAAAATTATTAACATTATGGGAATTTATATTTTTTGGAATATCCATTAGATGTACTTTGAAAATGCAGGAAAAAAGTAAAGGTAGCATAAATTTCAGGAGAGCCGGTAGATTACAATTTATTTAACGAAACTGTAATTTCTTGTATTAATTCTTGACCATCCCTCTCTCTCCCTAAGGATTATTGCATAAGGAAAACGACGGTGGCACAAACGAGCACAAATGGGAGCGAACCTATCCATGCCAAAGAATCCGAATTTCTGTGATTTTAGAAACTTTTTACATTTTGAACACACCCCTATTTTGTAAAAAAGTAGCCCAAACGTAACTGAACATGGCACAAATGTCCGCATTCAACAGATCCGTTCATTTCATTTGTAAATGCATCTAATTGGATTTCAAGTTTGCACAGCCAATAGATGCTACGGTTGGCAAAAAAAGTTACACGATTTCTTAGTTAATCCATTTATTATTACTTGTGTAGTATCGAGTACTGCTGCACTTATATCTGATTGTATCTCCGCAACAGTTTACTCATTACAAATATATTAAACAGTAAATCATGTTTAGATAAATAAATAATATAATATATTTGTAAATTTTAATTATAATACCGCAAGCGTTATAAGCACGGCTCTATCCAATTACGATGCAAAAGCTATTAACTTTGCGCTCAGAAATTATGAAAATAATACAACAGACCATAAAAGATATTATAGTAAAGAAAGCTTCAATTTCTTTTCGGGCTATTTGCAAAATGAACCCAGAACTGATTCTATGTGTTAAATGCACGCTCAGCAGATCATAAGGCGAACAAGTTATTAGATGTTTTTTTATAGCATTTTAATAATTGCTTTCCATTAAAAGAAATACTCCAGAACATAAGCAGTGCAAAGACAACCTGCAGCATATACAGTATTTATAAAAAACATCCTACTGACAGACCTCTAAAAAATCATCTGCGAGAATGATTGAACGTTTGACAATACGGGGAAGTGGAATATGAGAAAAAGGGACGAATAAAAAATTGTAGTAAATGAAGAAAACGAAACAGTCATACTATTGAGTGTGATTGAAGAGCCTCATCGCAATATAAGAGAATTGGAAAGAGAAAACGACATAAGCCGGCCTTCAGTCCATCGAATCCCACAGAAAAACAAATTTTATCCCTATCAACTAATGCAGGAACTAATTCATAGGGATTATGAAAACCGAATACAATTTTGTCAATAGGTCAAGCAAAAAACAGGACAACAAAGAATTTTTTTTACTTTGTTTTCTTTGCCGATGAAGCAACGTTTCATCAAAATGGACATGTTAATCGTCAAAATATTCATTATTACGACACAACCAATCTTTTACGTCTCACGAACAAATTGCCAAACAAGATGGTCGTTGAATGCTTGGGAAGCAATTGCTGAGGATTATGTGATAGGACCACATTTTTTTTTATGGACATGTGAATAGTCAAATTTATTTGGAATTTTTGCAAGACAGCTTGGAAGAATTACTGGAGGATGTCCCCAGGGATATTAATGTGGTACTTCCAGGATGGAGCACCTGTACGCTACACTACAGCTATTCACGAATATTTAAACGATGCTTTTCCAAATGATTGGATAGGAAGAGGAGGACCCATAGTTGACCTGCCAGAAGCCCTGATTTGACCAAAATAGACTTCTTCTTGTGGGGCTATGTTAAGGATCAAGTGTACAAAGCTCCTCCTATAACTACAAGAGAAAATATGAAAGAAAGAATAAGGCAAGTTTTTCAGGAAATTGCTGTAAATATTTTAAGAAAAGTCGGTAGATCAGTCGAAAATCGTCTACAGAAATGCATAGACGTACTGGGAGGCGACTTTGAACAGTTCCTATAAACCAGGTATTATTTATTTCATTAAATTAGGTTCAAAATAACTTTGAATTTTTAAAATAGTGCCAATTTTTGTATTACCTAATACCGTATGTTCTGTTCCTATTATTTCTGTCAACTTTTTGTTATATTAAACCATTAGTTATAAATATTTAAGATAGATTCAAATGTGATTTAATTAAACTGTGAAAAAATACTACTGAAGCAACCAAGACGTACTCAGAAAAAAAGTAATACAACTTTCAATTATTCTCACTTTGCCAAAATCATGACTACTAGATCAGTTCGAAATGAAAAGTATTATAATTTAACGGTTTTTTAATGAAAAAGTAAACATACCTCCGGAAATATTGATTTTAGGTCTATATCCTATGACATTATTCACAAAAATCGTAGAGAATTAAGGTGCTAATTCAAAAATACAATAATATACAGAGTGTTCCATTTGAAACATTGAAAAAATTTGATTTAAAATGTCCTGAATTAGCGCTAGTATAAAATACACAGTGAATAATCAATATTTGGTGGTTGTGTCCTTGTAGTATATCCTTGTCTACATAACTGCAAAATAAATCTTAATTAATAGTAATACACACACAGCGAATTGATTTGTTAAAGCTTGTTCCGACCAAAATTTTCATATTCTTTCGTATAACTCGGCAACGTCACGTCAAAAACAAAAAATGTGGAGTTCGTTGGAAAGATAATTCTATGCTGAATTTGTAAATGTAAAAATATATAGAATGTTCCATTTAAAAAATAACCCCGAAGATGATCCGCTGTAGCGAGTCACCCTGTATATTTCAAAATATTTTTGACACTATAACACTTCCATAAAAAAATAAGTCTTCTAATAAGGCCGACATTGAACTTTGACCCATTATTGGGACACCCTGTATTATTGTCATAGATACTATTGTCAAATAGTTAAATAAAATTGTACTTATTTTGTGATCATCCCTGAAACCACGTATCCACGACACCATCACTGATCTACAGTGTGACCCATTTCAAATGGAAACCTCTCTGTAAAAAATGTAGTTATAATCCTATGTTAACGCTTTTTTTAAATGATAAACCATCGAAAACTCCACTTTATGACAAAAATTTAGAGATAAATTTCAATTTTCAAAGCCTTCTATGATTTATTTTCAATGTCGAAAATGGACAAATTTGATTAGCGATTTTTTTATTGAAATTTTAACTATACCACTGGATTCAGTAACCTCTCAAATGGGTAAATCCCAAGTTTCATGAAAAAATATTGAAAAATTACAGATTTATGACAAAATTAATGAAGGCTCATAGTAACTTTTACTTGATTTAAAAAAAAAATCGAAGTAGCCCAAGAAAAATAAACAAAAGAAAGATAAATTAAGTGAATAGTTTTAATAAATATTGTCATTTAAACAAACTTAATCATATTGGACTTAAAAACATAAGCATGAACAATTAAAAGTAATAATAATTAGATACTTATTAAATAAAAAAAAATAACACATTGTACAACATTACACTAAAACTTCTTAAATTTTTGTAGCCTCTACAAGGCCGCCGTTTATTTCCATGCACTTGTCGAATCGTTTTTTAATATTTTTTATGACATTCTGTAATTGTTGCCGGGTAACGTCTGCACAAGCTTGTCTTATTCTTGCACACAAATCTTCTCTATTACTCGGGCGTGACCTGTAAACTTTAGATTTTATTAAACCCCATAAAAAGAAGTCCATCGGTGTTAAGTCCGGGAATCGGGGTGGCAGTTCAATTAGCGGGCTACCACGAGCTATCCATCGATTAGGAAAATTAGCATTCAGCCACTCTGGCATTATGGACAGGGCTTCCATCTAATTGAAAATGTAGATTTACTCTTTCTTGTATTGGAAGTTCATGTAGAATATTCCAAAATTCATTTCTTAGGAACTGTAAAAACTGCATGCTATTCATATTACCTTCAAAAAAGAAAGGGCCAATGATTGTTTCATTGAGCAACCCACACAAAACATTAACTTTTTGGGAATATTGTCTTTTACAATTAATGACAAACTGTGAGTTTTCTATAGCCCAAAACCTAGAATTTTGTGATGATACTACCCTGCTTCATCGCTGAATAAAATATTTCTATTAAAATTTCTGTTATTAAGATACTCTCCTTGAGCCCACAAGGAAAACTCCATCCGTCTGTTATCATCACCAGGTTCCAACGTATGTAAAAATTTGAGTTTGAATGGTTTTACCAAATTCTTCTTAAGGCATCGGCGAATATTTTCTCTAGGTAAATTCAAATCTTAGCTAGATACTCTTACACTGGCGTTTGGATTGTTGTTAAAATAATTTAAAACTGTCTGCTCGTACCTGGTTCTTCTTTGTATATTATCTGTTCTTATAATACGCCGTGTTACAGCGCCACACTCATTAAAATTTTAGTTTATTTTATAAACAGTACTTTTAGTAATGTTGGGCCTATTCGAATGCCTGTTCTTGAATATCTCGCATACCTCTTTCAAAGTTCTGTCATTATATCCTCTAAAGCGCACGAGTTAAATTTTTTTTTCCTGTACATTTAGATTATCCATAATTAACTACAAACTAATAAACTAATACTTGATAATAACTATCGATTAATTTTATAATTCAATAACAATGAATATGAGAGTATGCGAATTTTAAAGATTTGACGTTTGACTATAAAATTTGTTTTCCATGGCACCCTATTATTATCTGCCATTACTCAATAAAAATGTAATATTTATTGAAACTATTCACTTAATTTATCTTTCTTTTGTTTATTTTTCATGAACTACTTGGATTTTTAGAAAAAATCAAGTAAAAGTTACTATGAGCCTACATTGATTTTGTCATAAATCTGTCATTTTTCAATATTTTTTCATGAAACTTGGGATTTACCCATTTGAGAGGTTACTGAATCCAGTGGTGTAGTTAAAATTTCAATAAAAAAATCGCTAATCAAATTTGTCCATTTTCGACATTGAAAATAAATCATAGAAAGCCTTGAAAATTGAAATTTATCTCTAAATTTTTGTCATAAAGTGGAGTTTTCGATGGTTTATCATTTAAAAAAAAAAGCGTTAACATAGGATTATAAATAAATTTTTTACAGAGAGGTTTCCATTTGAAATGGGTCACACTGTAGAGCCAGGTTACAATTTTTTGTTTAACTCTTTTCTTTTTGTTTCTATAGAGTTTCTCCAAAGAGATGGATAACATCGTATCAAGCTTCCTCTAGAAGTTATAGATTTACTTCAGATTTTTGAAACTAGTCAATTTGTTTTTGAAGTTAGTCAAGATGTTTCTAATCTTGAAATTTTGAATTTTGGCCATTTTTATCTGTTTTCTGACCTACTGTGGAATGGTTAGATATGGTGATAAGTTAGTCATAAATTGATAAATTTCACAAGAGGAAACATGAAACAATTACTGTGCTCGAAAGCGTAACGTAAATAAGAGCCTGGAACAGGATTTGTAGAACATTCATGACTTTGTCAAGAAGGCATGTTGCACTTGCAGCATTTAAGCTTGTGAATATCCTGTGAAGTTCCTGGGTCTCCATCTTTGCAATGCGGAAAATAAGTCGTAATTCTAAAGAAACACTGGAATAGGGATAAGAAGGAAAAGGAAGAAGAAATGAAAGCACAGTAAGCATGTGGTTATTAGCCAAAAGTTTAATAATGTAGTAGGCGACGTAGGTAATGAATGTCTAAATCTCACGTGGGACCGAACTGAACTCTTCATGCATAGCTTAGTGCGCACTGAAATGCGCTGAAATATTAAGCTTTTCTGCTTTTACTTTTAAGCCTGAAAGCGGACTTTATTTTGCTCGGCAGTTACGCAATTAGTTGTATCCAACCTTTGCGATAATTACTCCTTTAGTACTTTGAGGATTACAAACATGAATGTTAATATTAGACAAGAGGGTTGAAATTATTCAAATATTAATTAGCCTCTGAGTACAAGGTCCAGACTGGAGTCCAGACAGAAAACGGCTTTGTTTAATTAATTTCTGCCATTCTTGTTTTTAGATGAAAATACAAGCATATAATTCACCGTATATTAGAGGCCTTATATTCATCAAACTTTAATTTGAAAATAAACAATAGTTCTTTGATGTCGTAACCGCCACATTTAATTATCGAGTTAATTAATTTAATTACATTGTCTATATACATGATGCACCATCTATTTGGATGAAAATATAATATCCTTCTATATTGTGTTCAAATAATGATAACATTATTTATTAGTACTAATAATACACACGTATTTTACATAACTGAAGAAATAGAAGCTACATAGCGTATTACGCTTACAAATAAATCTACAAACAAATAAGTAAATTAATATATACAATAGTATGAATTAATATAACACAGCATGACAAACATTGTAAAAAGTCGAAATTGCGTAGTATAATTAGGTGTGTAGAAAATAATAATAATGACACTTAAAATTATTAAAATTTGAGGAAAAATATTCATCGAATGTATAAAATGCCTTGACTAATAAAAATATATGCGATACTACTTCATTGTATTTTTAAACGAAATGAGCTCATGTTTCCTAATTTTCAAAGGTAAATAATGAATTTTATGGCATACAAATTTGTAACTTTACGTTGTTTTAGAAATCGTAAAGAATCCGGACAAATATGACACTTCTGGTTGGAAAGTAGTCATTAGTTATAGGAAATATAAATTAAAATACATAGAGAATATATTTATTTATCGAGAAATGAAATGAATAAAAAATTATTTATTAAGAATTTAAGCGACGATGGAAGGACGACGATTCTTGTACTTGGGGTTTAGTTGTTACAGTCAACATTTGCGCAATTTTTCCTTCAGCATTGAACTCGATTTCCAACCAGCCAGCTTCTTTAACTAAAGAATCTCACCTTCAGTTTTGGCAAGTAACGTAAGTTGCTGTTCGTCTGAAACAATGTTCAGTAAACTTGTCTACATCATTCAAATTTAAAAACATCGAGAAAAAAAAACTGTTATTATTATTTTTTCGAAAACCAAATTGCCCTACCTCGGAAAATATGCATTTTAACGGAAATCATGAGTAAAAAAATGTTGAAATAAAATCCATTTTTCGACCAATTCTTTCAGACTAGTGTAAGAATATTGAAAATTAACCAGTTAACTACCTACTAATAACAGCTCCAGCTAATAATGTTTTCAGTTTGAATTGTTTTTATTAATGGTAATGATTATTGTGCAATTGGTATTATTGCACAGGTTAAGTCCTTTTGGAGTTTAATTTTTTGAAACTGCAATTATTGAAGAAGACCCTTCGCAAATATTTTGATTTTCTTCAACGAATGTTATACTTGTTGTATTTTGCGAATGCGAAGGGTTAAACAGTTTTCGTTATACCTCAATTTTTCGACCAGACTATCCTTCTGCTACATTAGAAGAAGACCATCCTCCGTGCCTTTTCAGCGTGAGTAAATCACAACCCTTTCCACCAGCATGCTTATCGAAGAGCGCCTTAGTCCAAACCGGTATATTCTCTGGCATTTTTAAATTTTAGGTACTCTGCAACAATTCTCGGAACACCACTGATTGTATGGCATCCAACATGTTGAGCGTAACACTTGCCGATTCTATATGTAACAAATAATCTTCTGCTGTTCATATTTTTAGCTCGTAGAGCTGAATATTTAGGATAAAGTGAGCAAGGTTCAAATGTACATCCTTCATTGGTAATGATGAAACTTCTTATGTATGAGTTTTCCCATCTCGTAAAAATGCGTCAAGAAAGCGCTCATTATCTGCCACATCGTTTAAATTTAAACATATTAAATCATCCCTTCGACACGCACCAAAGATCCCACACTAAAAAATTGTTTTTGCTAGTAGATATTGTTCATCTGGAGCTTCATATAAAAATTTGGTTAATTGTTCTCCTGTTAAAACTGTGGACTTTTTCCGTATATATACTATAGGTTAACATTTCAAGAAAGCAATAGCTTTTGGATATTTGTCGATGTCACCATTTTATTTTATGGCCAAACAACTTTTTAGCATTGAGAATCGACTCCATAACGTGGAAGATATCACTTTGCTTTTTCGACAAATTAAACTGAAGGAATGTCGTCACTTACAGTTTTGGTTTTGTTCACAATCGCCATTCAGTAAAAAGTTGATATTCGTGTTCATATCTTGACCTGGATTTTATTGATAATAAATTCGGGCTCGCTTGTACTGCTTGGCTCTAGGATGTTATCGGGAATTTCGGGATTTTCCTCTGAGTACATTTTATCGGCATAAATTTAATTGACAGAAAATAATGCAGTGTGTGGTATATATGATGCGTTTCGATGGTTTCTCTCAAATTATTTCAAAGGTGATTTGTTTTTGAATTAATCTATGCCAGATAATTCTGACAAAACTTCAAAAAATATTACAGAAGTTCATCCAAATATTCAAACATTTACGAATTAAAATACAAAATAGGTATATGTTAAACATCAGATTGCATACAGACTTTCTTAAATTTAGTTTACTTTGCTGTATATTTCTATTTTCAAACCATATATTCCGTATTTTTATTCAGCGAACGGAAAAAATCCGAGAACGGCAAAACTTTTTCCGTGCGCTCTTTCCGCGCGCTAGTATGAAAAAGCCCATCTTACATTATTACTAATACAGATGAAAATAGGGTGTTTTCAAATTATTTTCGTTACTTTTAACAAAGATTTCATATTTATTTTTGTTATTACATGAAATGTATCATTTTATTAATATCCTTTCCCCTATTAATATTACCATCCTCTCCTTTCCTGGCAAGAAACGCCCATCTCCCTGTGGTTCTTATTGGACTGTAACAATATTAGTTTTCGGACAATATTACTTTTTTTCTAATAATTCATATTGTTATTAACTGAATTGGGCAATTCATTGTTGTTATCAGTTATGAAGTTAGGTTAGGTAATATTTATTAACATTTTATGATAACACCTTTAATATTTCTATAATTATTTAGCGACTGCAACAGTTACCACTCATGAACTGTTTAGAACCACTGACATAAAATTTCTGACCCATCCAATACATGTTAGTGTAGATGGCGCCAAGTTAAATTTTCTAGACTTTAGCGATATTAGCAAAATGTATATTAAATTCGTTGGGGGATACATTATCTGATTTAATTTCCAGGTAGATTTTGTTGTTATTGATGATTTGATACATAAATTATTTATGAGAGTTGCTTGAGCTCGCAATAAATTTGTCATCTTTTCTTCCTTTAGAAATAGAAAGCTCTAACTATCCAGTCTTCTCTTATATTTTTTCGCCATTATGTGTTCTGTAGCTTAAGCGTCTAATTTTTTACTACTTTGATATCCTCTTTCAGGATTTCCATTTATATTTCTCAGTACTCTTCTTTGTCTCCTCAATTTCTGTAAATTTTATCTCCTTGCGAACACAATATTCAAAAATCACTAGAAGTTATAACTTGGCATAACGGTTATAATTTCACTATTTCACATATTTATCCTTGCATGTTGCAGATTTTACGAAACAATACTCAGAATGCCTTAATCATTTATTTAATCATGCCGGTAAATATTATACTTAAATATGTCGTTTTGTACACCATTCAATGTTAGGCAATTTATGAACTTGTTCTTTTTAGAAAGTTGCTTGACTATTCCATTAATAGAGTAGAGATTTCCGCCTAGTATAAACATAATTAATAATTTAATCTAAGGTGAATTATTGCGCTGAATAGGTAACAGCATACAAAAGCCACTCTAATGGAACTTTTAGAATTAATTTAGTAATGGCTTATATTTCACCCTATTTTATAAACCACTCAAATAATTGCTTTTAAGAATGATAAGATGTTAAAGTCAATTCATAATTATTATAGAACTAGTAAACTAACTTCTATACACATTAAGTACGAAAAATTTGATTTTTTAAATTTTGCCACGACCTACTCTTAATAATAAATGTTTTAAATTCAATTCATTGTATTGATTCACGACAATTGCCTAATTTACGCTAAGTTTAAAAAATGTACAAGTAATTACAGTACCTGGGGGTTAAAACATCAGATATTTCGTAAAAATGAGACGCTGAAGGTAGTAAATGGATCCTCACTACTCTGACTCATTTTAGAAGCAAAATCAATATTTACGTTTATTTGTTATAGCCCAGCAACTGAAGGAGGAAACAAGTGGTTGTTTTTAAAAAATTCACAGCAAGCTGAATTTTTGCATATACCTTCATTTAGGTGTTATAAATAATGTGTAAAAAGTCTCCATCAATATCGTGTACGCTTCAAAAGTTATGCGAGGGTCAAAAGTAAAAAAATTGGTTCCACGTTAATATCTCGCTTGCTGTTGGTTAAACGATAATTTCTGTAGTTACAAAAGTTGTCGATAAAGAAATGCTCCATAAAAAAGGTTATTTACATTTTCCACGTAGGAGCTACCGTTTCCACGTTATTTGCCGTACAAAGAGTCAACATGAAAAAATAGTGCTGCATACGTTTCCTCACCACCTTCGAGGTAGAATGCAAGGCGCGCTTTTTTTACATGGTGTTCCCAATAGGCCTAATCCATGTCTTAGTCAAAATAGGTGGAAAATCAACACTTCTCTTCTTCATCCTCTTCTACCGGGTGCAATGATTCTTCTTCTGCGTTTGCCTTAGTGTCGCCATCATTAATTTCTTCCAAAATATTTGTTCCTTTGTATTCAAATCTTGCGGATTGATATCTCCAGGCGTATCCCGAATCATCATTGGGAGGTGCATTGAGACCGGATTGACCATAGCAGTGTCCACATCCAGAAGAGTATGGCAAACCAATTTTTCTGCAACTGAAGTTCGTCCCACAACGTTTTGTCCAATTGCAGAAGATCATATGGAGGAATTAATTTGATGGAATCTGCGGTAGGTTTTTGATGAAACATATTCAATAGAATAATTATAAATATTCAATTCAAAAGAATAGTTACAATACGCACTTGGTTTATTGTTTCATTAGTATTGTTCATATTTCTCTGAACAAAACTTATGAAACAATAAACCAAATGCGTATTGTAATTATTCATATGGAGGAGTTCATCGGGCGCAGGTGGCAGTAACGTCATGACAGGCTCTAAAACATGATATTTTACGACCCATCCATCCCCACTGTTCAGGATTTAGTTCATTACCCAACCAAGTTTGTACTTGATAATAAATCCGAAATAGATGCTGTCGGGCGGCTCCAGTTGTCGGTGGAAATGATTGTAGTTTTACAGGTTTATTGAATCTAGTGGATTTAGCAAAGCTCAAGTATCGGTTCCAATATAATAGTTGTATTCAATGGATATAACGATTCTAGTAAGAATATCAAAGTAATGGAACAGCTTCGATGATACAATGTACTTTCTGGCTCTTGCGATGTTCTCTTCGATGAAGCGATGCATGTACCAATGAATCAAGAAAAATTCCTAGCCAATTGTCGAAATAAACATTAATTTCGGTGCTGTTACAAAAATTAGCTACTGCGAACACAGCTGCTAAGCAAGCTCGGGACGATGCTGACGTTCTGATAATAGATAGAACTTGAAATATCACATGCAAATACAGCTGTTGTTGAGAGAGAAGATGTAGATTTGCTAGTTCTTCTCATTGCACGTGCTTCTTCACATCAGCGAATATTTTTTAAAACCAAGCAAAAATATATTCTTCTAATAGCATCGGCATCGGTCATTATACAAATTGCAAACATCTTTTATTTTTACACGCTATAACTGGATGCGATACAACTTCCGCACTTATCAATCGAGGTAAAAAGAAAGCTCTACAGTTACTTACTTGAAAATCATAAAGATTTGCAACGTTCAGCGGAAGTGTTTCAGCAGGAGAGTTGTTGTCTCGAAGTTATTGTTAATAATGGAGTACATTTCTTATTGGCGATATATGAGGCTCCAATTAAAGAAATTTCATTTGATAACTATCGATACTCGAGCTTTGCTTAATCCACTAAGTTAAATAAACCTGTAAAACTACAATCACTTCCACCGACAACTGGAGCCGCCCGACAGCATCTATTTCGGGTTTATTATCAAGTACAAACATGGTTGGGTAATGAACTAAATTCTGAACAGTGGGGATGGGTCATGAAATATCATGTTTTAGAGCCTGTGTTACTGCTACCCGCGCCCGATGAACCCCTCCATGTGATCTTCTGCAATTACACAAAAAGTCGTGGGACAAACTGCGGTTTGCCATGCTCTGCTGTTTGTGGATACTGCCATGGTCAATCCTGTCTCAATGCACCTCCCAGTGATAACTCGGCAGATACGTCTGAAGATATCAACCCGCAAGATTTTGAATACAAAGTAACATATTTTTTTGAGGAAATTAATGATAGCGACACTAAAGCAATAGAGGAAAAAAACAGAAGAGGAATCATTGCTCCCGGTAGAATAGGATGAAGAAAAGGGGTGTTGATTTTCCACCTATTTTGAATAAAACGTATTAGGCCTATTGGGGAAACCTACTAAAAAAAAACGCGCCTTGCATTCTACCTCGAAGGTGGTGGGGACATGAATGCATCACTATCACAGCACTATTTCATCATGTTGATTCTTTGTGCAGCGTATAACTTGGAAACGGTAGCTCCTACGTGAAAAATATAAAGAACCTTTTTTATAGAGCATTTCTTTACCAACAAAACTATATCAGTTTAATCTGGTTCTACTACAGATTTTTGTACTTGAAATTTAATCTACTAACTGCATTAATAATCTATCCGACCTATCAAGTGCCGTGTTTTCGTGAAGATAAGCTTTAATGACGATTAATCAGTGCGAGATGGTGTACTTTGCGCATACATAAGAATTCTCGGGAAAAACTTCTGTAATTAATTATCGTGCCACCGGTAAGTTGATTGTTACGAACACAATTCTTCAGAGTACTATTCATAATGCATTATTTAATAGTTTGAAATCAATTGTCGTGCACGAGAAACGTAGTTTTTCTTACAATGGTTGATTGAAGCAAACTTCACATGTTACTCGGAATACATGATCAGAGCTATGGATCGGATATATAAGTTGATTCGTTGTACACTGACTTCAGAAAAGTTTTTGAAAAGATTGACCATAATGTCCTAACCACTAAACTTTCTGCGGTTGCTAAACAAGACAATTTAAGGAAGTAGTTAGTGTCTCACCTTTTTAATAGAACACAAGTTGTAACAATTGTTGAATTTAAATTGGTTGAAATTGCGTTCATATCTGGAGTGCCTCGGGGTTCGGAGTTAGGTAAACTATTGCATCTTCTATATATAAACGACATCAACGAATGTTTAAAAAAAAAATCAAGTTTCTTTTGCACGTCATTTGAATATGTATGATTCGCAACCTAGGAGATTATAGTTTGGTTTAGTATGATCTGCATACAAAGTAATCTTTTTCATTAATTTACAGATATGTTTCTCCATATTGTGTACTAAAAATAACTTGACAATTATTCGAGAAGTAACACTTTCTTAAACAGTTCAATAAATTAAATACGTATACGTACGAGTCTGGGGTGCAATAAAAATATAGTAAAAAGCATCCCACGCTTCTTACAATAATATATTTAAAATATGTAAACATTATTTTCTATTTTTAGTTCGGTTTGCTATTAAAGCGTGTTTTTTAGATTTTGTAAACTATATTTTCTTTTCATTTTAAATACAGACAAGGTTACATCAAGGAACTTATGTGCTTCTAAGGTCGATGAGAATTGAGTATCGCACCCGCTGAAAATGTGCAAGAAAAGTATATTGTCCACTATCATTTCTTCGCGTTTGAAGCTTTCAGACCAATATAACTTCTCGGTGACGTACTTCTTTCCCGGTTTCCTGAAGATGTTTAAACTCGTGTTTAAATTATTTGGCGCAAATCAAATGAGTATAACCAGAAGATTCGCGTACTCGCCAATAATATTCGCTAATAATTTCAATTGAGATATACCGAGAGGATTTATCGATGGCCATTTCCACCATCAAGGTGTCTGCCTCCTCACTGATTTGACCAACGTCTGACTGTTGACCACGTAAATGAGTAATTGTATGAAATTTCTTTTGTTGTCATTGCTAAAAAAATATAGACACAACTTCTTCAAGGATATGGTGATGATCTTCTTCTCCTCTCATAAAACTTGCCGCCACATAAGTTTTGACGCATCTTTATATGACCACGAGAAGTTCTTTCACTTAGTATATTTTCGTATAAAAAATAGTCTCCTTCCATCTTCTGCTAGTACACACTTAAAAATGTAGCAAATTTTCAGTTAAAATACACCAACTTCTCGTACGAAAACAAATTTTTCATTTAAAGATATTTTGTTCTTAAACCGTCAAAAAACATGACATCAAGGACAGGTATCGTGAGCTTGAACTGTCACTTCTCTGACATTTTATTTGGACCGTTGTGTGCTCACTTCGAACTTTGCGATCTATGCTATGTACGCCGATATATTCATCGCAGAAATTAATGACTCAAATAACAATTGTAGATTTTTCAATACTCTATAGATTCTGCATATACATGTTTGACGTAGGTCTTAGGGATAATGAAGTAAATGCAAAAAAACAAAAATATTTTTATAATTCTAGTACACAGGACAAAGTTCTAGGAAAATTTGAGATTTTTAAAACGATTTTTTGAAAATCAATTTAGCATTTAAGCTGAGATATTTATGGTATCATTTTCTATAAATTTATCTATATGACGGCACAGGGCCAACCTTCTGGTGTTTATAAATTTGAATTTATGCTTATTTTACCATCTCATGTCACATGAAGTACGTTTCATCAACATTTCATAGGAGTCTTAGGTCCCCTCTATAGAAAAATCTATTAGATTTGATACATAAAAAAATAAAAAGGGAATCAAGAATTATTTTATATTGCATCGTAGATATATGCTACGGAAAAAAATCCCTTGTTATTTCTTATGGAGATTCATTCTGATTTTCCAAGTTCATTTATGTAAAGCGCTGGCTGAAGTTAGCCGCGCATGTGCAGGTATGTAGCTAACTTCACAAATTGGCGGGAAATTCAAATATTGCGCCCCCCCTCCATTAAACAGTTCTGTACAAATAATAAACGGGTCTGTACAGCTTTCAAACAGGTCATGACACCCCCCCCATGAACCAGTCATGACACCCCATGAACCACCCAAATTTAAGACCTGTTTATTATCCTTACATACCCTGTTTGAAAGCTGTACAGACCCTTTTATTATGTATAGACCTGTTTCTCATTCGTGCAGACCTGTTTGAAAATCGTACAGATCTGTTTGAAAATAGTACAGACCTGTTTGAAAGCCGTACAGACCTGTTAATTATTCGTACATACCTGTTTAATAGGGGGCGCAATATTTCAATTTGTCGCCAATTCGTGAAGTTAGCTACAACAGACCTACACATCGCGTTAACTTCAGCCGGCTCTTTACATGAATGACCTTGGAAAAACAATATTGAACCTCCATAAGAAATAACATGGGATTTTGGTCCCGTACGTCCATAGCATATCTACTAACCTTGCTGATTGCAAACTTAAAACGCCCTTGTCTTTTCAACCCCTAAGGAACGAAGCCCAAAGGGCATAACCATGTAAGCATCGAAAAACTGCCCTTGAAGCAAAATTGATACTTTTTTTTGTATAGTGCATATAGGCATTGAATGTAATTCTGCAAAATTTTGACTTTCTTAAACTTAAATGTCTTTTAGCTCTGGTCCAGGAGTGTCCAACTTTTCCGTTTATTTACCTGGACAGAAGGTAAAGGAGACTGACATTGTACCAGTGAGTTATAACAACTCACGCTATTTGTTTATGGATACTATTACTTGTTCAAAAGCAGTTCATTAATTAATATATCATCTAATAGATAAACTAGTTTACTGGTACTTATCAGTTCGGCCAGGCGATTTCATATTTAGCAGAGATGTTAAAAGAAGATGGTTCTTTAAATATACATTACGCAAAAGAACAAACGGATATATTAAAGATTCAGGTTCAGTCTCGTCACATTTCTAAAAAAGTTTGTTCTTTGTTCAATATACGCCAAATAGTGTGGGATTTAAGAGCATTAAACAATACTTTTGTGAGTGTGCTAATGGATTGCGAGCTGTTGGTTGCTGTTCATACGTAGCAGCTGTTATTTATTATTTGTCCCATGGAAGGTCCTTGCCAAAAATTCCGTGACCATCCGAAATGTTAAGTACATTATTTACAACGGAAGCAATCAATGTGGTAATAAACGAAGAAAGTGATGATTAAGAGAGAAGAATATCATTTTATGTGTCTATTTAATAAATATAATATGCTAATATAATATGTAAATGCTACTTACTTGGATGCTTTTTTATTTTTCACTATGTTGCACCAATTCAAACTATTTCGTAAAAATATATGTTATAGAACACTAAATCACAAATTATTAAAAAAAAAATTGGTGTCTCTAATGTAGAAGTGTACAAAAACAATTTTTTTAAATATATTTTTTTTAAATATATTTCTTTGAAGAATAATAATCTAATTTTTTTATTACTAATCCATCTAAAGTAGATATATACTACACATAAAGCACCAAGAAATTGGTAAACTTAGTTGTCAACAAAAAAATAAATAAAAAAATTGAGAATTGATTTTTTTACTCGAAACCTATAAGTTTTAGAAAGTCAAAATTTTGCAGAATTACATTCAATGATTATATACACTATACAAAAAAAAGTAGCAGTTTTGCCTCAAGGGCAGTTTATCCATGCTTACACGGTTATGCCCTTATTTTCCAAATTGCGCGCTTACCGTTACTAAAAATGCATCTCCACTTCATTCTGAACATAGTAATATAACATACTTAATATTCAAGACACATGGTCTTCAAAAATTTAAATTGGCTTTGTTTCATTTACTAAGTTCGCTGGCATAATTCTCACTGCAAAATATATTACGCCATTGAATCCTCTTCTTACACTAATATAACTCAAGCGTAATTCTTATTGAAGCGTATATCATATAATTCCACTGTTGAGATTCAATATCTACAGATCGTTATCTGTTTGCAAAAATTGAAAATTATTACTATTTAATTATTATTGTCACATATACTAAGTGCTACATTTACATTGTTCAACGTACTTATAACTCTAATTAAATCGTTACGGATCACATTCTTATTCAACTTTCATAATCCGATGCGTTCAATAATGACAGGCATTGAATATTCTTCTCCATTTACTTAATGAGAAATGAGCAAATTTCCTCTAACGTGAATATAGTATTCACGTCAGTTCTATCACATGATTGAGTGTTTTTAGATCTTAAGGGTCGGCCAGATAGATCGTCAGATCAACAATTCGACAAAATACTCGATTAGTCTACGTCGGCATCTATAGAAGTTGATTTCTCGCCAAATATATAGACTGCAGGCCTATAATACGACCCCAATACGTTTTTTTCAGTAATTACCTCTTTAAGTTGTCCATTCATTTTCATGCCTTGTTTCGTTTAAATTGTACTCTCTACTATAATTAAGATTATTGATTTAATTATTCATGTTATAATTAATTCACTTTACTTCGAAATTTTTATCGGTTTTCTTTAAGTAAAGGCATAATAACTATTCTTATATCTAAATTATAATCTTAATGGGCTAGTACTGTGTAGTTAAACAAAGCAAAAAACACTTAACTTTTTATAACAAAGAGAAATCGTTATAGTTGAACTTGACGAAACGAAATGTTTATAATTAATGCAATTATATAAAATACAAATAATGTAAGGTATAAAAATACATTGAGGGAAAATATTTTAGGCTGTAATATCTTAAGACAAGGAGTAAAACCGCTGCCCAAGGAATCACTACTTCCACATCCAGATTTTGTATCCAAGTCTTATACACACTAAATCCCAATGTAATATTTTATTCCCTTCAATAATAGAGTAGGGATAGTAGAGGGGTTGGCTCATGTTAAAAAAAAATTAGATGCACTTGGTTCTCATATATACACTAAATCCCAATTTAATTTTTTATTCCCTTAAACAATAGGATGGGGGTGGCAGAGGAGGTGGCTAACGCCAAAAAATTTTTAGAGGCCCTTGGTTTTCGTATACACACTAAATCCCAATTAATTTTTTTACCCTCCTTTAATAATAGGGTAGGGGTGGCAATGGAAGTGGTAGAGGGGAGCTAACGCCAAAATAATTTTTTGAGACGTTCCATTCTTGTATACACACTAAATCACATTTTAATTTTTTTAACTCCCTTTCATAATAGTGTGGGGTGATAATGGACGAGGGGTGGCTGATGCCAAAATTTTTTTTGAGACCTTGACTTTTTATATATGCCTTAAATTGCAATTTTATGGACTCTTACCTGCTTGCTTTCCCTATTTACCCCTATTTACCCCGAACCCTTCAGCGAAATTAGATCAAAATATAATCTAGTTCCAGATCTCGTTACAATACATAAGTGTATCAGTGTATCAAATTTCAAGTCAATATCATAAACGGCGCACAAAAAAAGTTACAGAAAGGGGCGGAATCGTATGCATATTGCCTTCAATCATGCGTCCACAAAGATGATACATATACTTATATACAAAGTGCGCACGCCTTGTTTTTCTTGCAATTATGTGACAAAGATATTATTTTTTAATTTTTTAATACGACTTTTTTGTTCTTTTTCTGTAAGAAAAGCAAGTTTAAAAAATATATAAGTATATTTTTTTGAGTCTTGGGTGTTCTTGCCGGACTCGTTCCACTCATCAATAAAGTACATCCTCGACACAAAAAATATCATTTTTACTCCATATAAAACAATAAACTATTCTCTTAGTTAACTTAAAGAAGTACTTTGAAAATGCTATAGTTTGAGCTATCGCGAACATTTCTTGGTTTTGATCATAGGATTTCACAAGGGTGTAAAATTGTAGTAGAAAATTTGATTTTCAGCTGTTTCAATACTTATTCTGGTTTGCAATTTTAGTTAAGTATTGCACTCTATAAGATGTAATTCTCCCTAGGTTTTAAAAAATAATAATTCGTTAAGTTAACGCAAGTTAACTTTTATGTATATTCATTTTATAACCGATGGCAGAGATTTTCCATATTTTCCACTTGTCCTAGGACTCTGCCGTTAGTGTGAAGGGAGTTACGACTTGTAATACTGAATCTGAAATAGTTTTCACAAAACGTGCGAATTTATAAACCAGATTGTCCACTATCCCATATTTTTAGTAAATCAATTAAATGATAAACACTCAATGATAGCTTGCTTATTTACTTTCCAAGTTAAGCTTAACCCAAATTTTCTAAATTTAAGAATGTACAAAACCTCTTCAATAAAAAATGTTATGAAACACTTTTACTCAAACACGGCGTATTGATTTCAGAGAACAAAGACAGATTTTCTAAGGATTTGAATTTTCAATATGCTCCTTTGATGAATAGTTTGTTTACCTAAAATTGATTCACACAAAGGCGGAAGTTCCCCTAATCTTTCAAGTTCACACACCGATAAATTTGTTAATTAACGTTAAATAACAATTAATATTCGCCTAACGTAAACATTTCAATATTTAATTACACCACATTAAATAAGCGGCAATATAATGCATTGACCGCAAGGTAGGCTTTAGTTATCCATCAATTTATAATAAGACCAATTATGGTGTGATTATTTTATAATTTTTTTGTAGGTGCAATCAATATTGTTGACAACTGCAGTGAAACATTGTCAGTAGTGAATATTTAATTAACTAGCAATGCTGCACTCTCATAAATAATACGTTATTTTAATGACCGATGTTTAGACAACACAGGCATAGCCGGTAAGGAGAGAGAGGAGGGGGGGAAGATTAACATTCTACTAGATTCTCTAGCATACGACACGGATGGGTCCCTTGTGGCCGGTAAACAGGGGCAGTAATCGGAAGCAGGGATATTTTTGGAGGCAGAGAAATGTAAGAGAACTTTACGTTGATAGTGTACATCACAGTGTGCCAAACGAGAATACACGCCATCTTAGCTGTGGCAAGCAATAAAGAAGTATGTATTATTCGGGAGCAAATAACATACACACGAAAAAATATGACCTCACAGTATTTCGAGCAGAACATGATATTATTATGTACTCTGATCTGCTGAATGAAATAATTTTATATAAAAATTTCTCCACCATCCTCAGTTTTTCTTAAAAAGCAAGCATATTTTTGAAATTGGTACTTTTCACAATTTAGAAGAGGAGACTTCGCAAATAATATATTTTTTAAAATTTGGTTTATGAAAGAAATGATAAAAATCATATTTACACGCTCTACAACTACGACGATATAGTATGATCGCACGGTCGCAAGGACCACCGGTTTTTACCCAAAGTTTCAAAGCAACGTTCACTACGGAAAGTAAGGCGGACGTGCCAATATCCTTGGCAGTGATGATGGTCTCGGATGACTGAGGTCGGGCAGGACTATTGCTCTTTACCCTAGATCATCGCTGTAAACCGGGACCGGTGTCGTTCGGGGTGAGCCTGCTTTTTCGTCAAAGCAGCTGACAAATGTGAGAGGTGTAGGCAGGCAGATGGGCCCTGCCGTCTTCGCCGTTTCTTCTGTAGCTCTTCTGTCTTATTATTTCTTCGCTGGCCGTCGCTATGTAGTGAAGATATGCTAAAAAGATAGATAATTCATCCCAAATGACGGAGAAGGAGAAATATAAAATGTAAACAAGGCATCAAAATAATAAGAAAAGAACGTGAGACGAAACAGACCACCCTTAAAAAAGAATGATTCTGATACGGATAAGTGAAATAAAAGTGCAGTTTCTAATAAAAATACTTGCAACAGAGATACTAATATTGAAAATAATGAGATAAACAATGACAAAGGCAATTAGTAAACATTCCTCCTTTTCTAAAAGATAAGAATATCTGAGTTATAAAATGTAAGTGACATAGAAACTAGAAACAGCGAGCTTGATGTTTCCCAAAAGATAATCAACGATAGGGACGATTCTGAAAGAGAGGATAACATAACATAACTAAAAGGTGCAAGTAGGATAAAACTATTATTGATGTGGAATCGTTAGCTCAGTGACTAGCGTGTCTAACTTTCTAACGAATTCTAATAGATATATCTCCCTCAGAGACCTATATGCACGTTGTCACATAATTCCTACCTGAATTTTAAAGAATTAAATATTTTTCGCTAAAACAGCTCTAACCGTTAGATCGTTACGATCCTGATCTTCAACACATAGGAACGGATATTGCGAGGTATGAGGTTTAAAAGAATGAAATATTTTTTTTCTAAAATGTTTCTAGCGATTTTGATCAAATTCGGAACATAGATTTGAAATGCAATTTACACACAAAATATACTTATCATTATTTTTGAATGACAGTGCCAAGGCATATTAGTCCGGCTCATTCCTCGTCACCCCGATCTCAACCATTTGGTTTTATTTACAAATTCGGATGGCGTTAAAACTCTTCATCAGAGGGCTGGTGAAGGATTTGCAAGATTCTTGGAATCGAATATGGGTTTCTGATAAAACATACCGAAAAAGTCATCGGGAGTCAGAGGTGACATACACATTTTAAAATTTTTTTAAGTGCCATGCACTTCGCCAATTTCAGCTACAGTTTATTGCGTTATCCCTTTTGTTAGGGTAATTAAATGAAATATATTTTGTTCGAAAAGCTTCCGAAGCGTGAAGTAGATTTTAAATGTCCTTTACCTTTATTATACGTAACACTGGAAAACAATTAGGAAACTTATTATCTATTTTCAAACTGCTAATAATTGGTTACAATATTTGTACTGTTAATTGTTTTCCTAGTACGTGCATGAAGTGTCATATTTTATAATTTAAGTAAATTGTTGTGCTCTAACTGGGTCTAATTAAAAATAAATGAACAAGTAAATATACGTACCACTATGAGTGATAAAAGGACAGTATGTTTAATTCAAAAACATTTAAACTTACTTTTTAATTTTATATTTAGACAACCAATACCAATTAGAGATTATTACTTAATGCCAACACGTGATTTTATTATTTAGTGCAGTACAAAGTGGCCCAATCGGAAAACTACTCTGACAAAAACGTAGATAAACTGTATGATACATATTTGAGATAATTCAAAATTTAAAATTGAAAATATAACGCAAAAAGTATAGTAAATAATATAATAAATCGGAAAATGTTAGTCGCATTCGACAAAGCACTTTCATCGTACATAAGGCAGAAGTTAACAGCTGATCCTGAACAATGTTGGTCCTGTATACATAACAAGAAAGGTGAAACGAGGAGGATACCGAGTACAATGTATTATGACGGCATAATTTATAACAATCATCGACACATTGTTGACGGATTTAGTAATTATTTTGATAGTGTATGTTCAAGAACCTCAAACAAACTGTTAACTTAGAATAATATATCTAATTATTCGTCCATTAATCTTGTCAGAACTTGACATATTGGAAGCCGTTAAAAAGTTTAAACATGTAACGAGTAGATTCCTGGATTTTTGATAAAGAACTGCTCTAATGGTTTACTGTTCTGCTCTTAATTATATATAATGTTTCCCATACGTAGAACTGACGATGTAAGTGATTAGAGATATTTTAATTGATTTTGCAAAGGTTTTGCTATTAAAAAAATTATTTCCACTTATGACACTATTGGTGTACGAAAACCCCTTCTACAGTTTTACACTTATTCCATCTAACCCAGTTTATTCCTGTCTTCATAAATGGAGCCAGGTGGGAGTAGTGTATAAGCACCTCTTGAAGGCCTTTGGTAGCATTCATCACATACATTTAATTAATTAGCTGAACAATTTGATATGCTCGTTAATTTTTTTAGTCTTATTTATATAACAGATTACTGCATGCTCAATATAATGGTTTCAGGTCAAACATGTATATTGTAATCTCTGGCGTATCTCAAGCAACAGCTTGGATCCATTATTGTTCTCAATATCTATCAATAATTTATGTAAAACATTTGAACTGCAACAAACTGTATTGTTGATAAAACAATGCGCCAATTGTATCTTACAAAAACAAGTGGGCATCTGTCAAGCAGTGTTTAGCTGATTAGCGTCCAGTCAAATTTATTGATCTGAATTGTCGATTTAAATTTAAAAAATGGTTTACTCTTTTGCAGAATTGACAGATATGCATTTCTTTTATGGGCTTTCTAATGGTAATAATGTAGAAGCAGCTACACTTTATGCGGAGCGCTTTCCCAACCGACATCATCCAGATCGAAGAATGTTTATGAATATTCATATGCACCTACGGCAATCAGGAAATTTGAAACCTAATCATGGTGGCGGAAGAAGGGCGACGGTAATAACGATCCAACAGGAGGAAAGAATACTAGAAAAAGTTGAGGAGAATCTTAGTATTAGCACAAGAAGAATTGCGGCGAATTGGAGCGTGTGAGTCACATGATTGTTCATCGCATTTTAAGAACCAATTTATTGTATACACATCATTTACAAAGGGTTCAGGCGCTGAATCCCGAGGATGCAGTACCGCGTATGAGATTTTGCGAGTGGTTTACACGGAAATGTATTCGAAATCCTTTATTTCATTCTTCTGTATTATTTACGGATGAAGCGGGATTTAACAGGGATGGAATTACAAATTTTCATAATAAACACTTATGGGCTGATGAAAATCCTCACGGAATAATTGAGTCGAGGCACCAACAACGCTTATCAATTAATGTCTGGGCTGGAATTGTCGACGAGTTTTTAATTGGTCCATTTGTTTTACCTCGAAAACTTAATGGACGATCTTACCTAAATTATCTTCGAGATAATTTGCCACTTCTAATGGAGACTGTTCCATTAGCCGTAAGGCAACGCATTTTTTTATGCATGATGGTGCTCCACCTTATTTCTCCTTGCTCGTATCTCAATTAAACTTATCACAAGAAATGGATGGGTCGTGGAGGACCTATCGCATGGCCAGCCCGCTCCCCAGACCTGAATCCACTAGATTATTATTTATGAGGTCATTTAAAACAATATGTTTATTCTGTTCCTATTCCCGATGAACAAACTCTTCTTCATAGGATAGAAGAAAGGTGCCAGCAAATTCGCCAGAATCGTGGAATATTTGGTACAGTAAGGACATCTATGAGACAACGTACCCAAAAGTGTATTGAGACACATGGACGTCACTTCGAACATCTCTTGTAAAGTTATTGCATTAATTTCTTATTTCGTTTATCTTTGCTAATTTTTGTTTAAATTAAAAATTAAAATTTCTGATGGGTTTGTTTGTCTTCAATTTGGCACGGTATTAGTTAGAAAAAATTAGGACAATAACAACATTAGCTGCGCAAAAATGTCAAGAGAACATTGTTGTTCAAAATTAAATTTGAAATCCAGAATATGCACACAAAAAAATTTGGCCCAGTGGCGTGCCGTACCTTCATGAAAAAAGGTACCCTACATACCCTAAATCTACGTACTGGTTAAAGCTGGGGCTTCATTTTTTTAAAATTTAAATACAATACTAATCCTGTATTCTACACACAAAATTTCAGGTAAATATCTACATTTGGTCAAAAGATATTTAGGGAAATAATTGTATTTTTGAAAACTACAACGCCCTGTATCTTGTAAACGAAGGCTCTAATTACAATTGTTTATATGACAATATATTCTTAAATTTGTACGAGGAATACGTTCCTTCATTTATGACATTCCATTATGTTACACCCTGTATAATAAATAAAATAAAAATAAAGATAATATAAAAATACTACGTTTAGATAAAATTGTAATTGTAATTGAAATTGTAATTGATAAAATATGTACCAAAAGGTATTGAAAGTTATATCTAATAGATACTTATCCATACACAAAGACCATTACCAAATACTAGATAAAGATATATCCGAGGACATATTCACACATTTATTCATTTGTTTACTTATTTATTTAGTTAAATTACTACTTTCAGTATATACACTTAAATTAGGAGGTATCTATATTAATTGGTATATGTGAATTTATGTATAATGTCCTGTTTAGAATGAGAAATAAACAGCTTTACTTTATTTTTGAATAATTATAGGCTTTTTATGTTTTTAACTTCATCGGAAAGATAATTATACATTTATACACCCTTGGTGCTAAAAAGGCATAACTTCGTTATGCTAAAGTATTTGAAACAGTTCCAGTTCGAGTTCCAGTTTTGACAAAATCTTTTGCCTTGTTTGTTTCGTATGGATGGTCAACATAAATAAGTTAGACTATGTTTTATGGATTTACTTAAAATGTACAACTTTCTTATGTCCAGTATATTTGCTTCTGAGTATAGTGAGTTTGACGGGTAAGTTCTTTCTTTGCTTAACATTATATTTAGGAATCTTTTTTGTGGGATTTCCAGCTGTTTAATATGAGCATTTGCCATTCCTCCCCAATCTAGAATAACACATGAGAGTCGAGATTCTATTAATGCGTAATAGATGATTTTTAAATGAGGGATTTCTAAAAATGATTTTAAAAACTTAAATTTATATAGGATACGTTATGGCTACAATTAATACATGTAAGTCCCATCATAAATGTTGGTCGATTTTCACTCCAAAATATTTAATATGGTTCATAGCTTCTATATTTATTGTGGTAGTTATTTTTAATTGTTAACATTTTATATTCAGGTAAGGTGTTATTCTAAATTGAAGAAAGTACGAACTTTGGTTTTTGTAATTAACTGTTAATATATTATAGTTAGTCAATTTAGACATATCATCTTCCACTTTTTGTTTTAGATTACCCCAAGAATTAGCTGTATAGAAAATAGCTCTATCATCAGCATAACTCACAATAGTTCCACTAGTGTTTTGTCTCAGTAAACTATTTAAATATATAATAAAAAGAATAGGGCCTAGAACAGTTCCTTGTGGACCCCATACTCTGCTGTTCTTTCAATGCTAAGCAATTTGTTGACACCCACAATACCCACATATTGTTGCCGATTATGCAAGTAGCTACACGTGCGTTTGTATGCATTGTTTCTAAAACCTAAGGTCATGCAAAGTTTCAGCAACTGCGAGTGACACACAGTGTTGAAAGCCTTTGGCAGATCAAGAAATATGCACATTGAGGGTCTGTTTAAATCTAATGTTTTGTGCATTTCTGAAGTAAAGTATCTTGTGTACTTTCATCTTCTCTAAAGCCAAATTGTTCGTCGGATGTTAAATTATATTTGTCTAAAAATTTGACCATTCTTACTTTAATAATTTTTTCAAAAACTTTCGCTAAATTATTTATCATCAGTGATATAGACCTGTAATCTGTTATCTCATTTTTGTCTCCACTTTTAAAAAGAGGTTTAATGATGGCAGTTTTAAATTCTGCTGGGAAAGTATTTTATCTATTCCTGGTGGATTTTTACTCTTTAAGTGAGGGTAATAGTGTCTATAATTTATTTTTACTTACAGGTTCTAAAAATATTGAATTTGATAAGGAATTAGTCTGGACGGATGGAAGGTTAGGTGCCTGGATTTTTTTAGCCAAGTTCTTACCGATGTCAGCAAAAAAATCATTGTACTGGTTAGCTATTTCTTTCTCATCTCAATAAGAACCGAAATAGTTAACTAATTTTTCATGAAATTTTAGATACTGTATACATCTCCGAGGCATGGAGCGTTGAATAGGATAAACAATGCGGGATATTGATGCTTTTGAGATGGGGATCCATAAATTTTTTTAAAGAGCCTATCTCACGAAACAGTTGGCTTTCCTGACACAACCTTTTTGCATTGCATTTAGTTATATAATGTAATTTTTTGGCCACACCAACTGAATACAGGAAAATATGGAAGGGATAATGATTCGAGCTAAATAATAATAAAATAATCATTGGCAGTTAGTCAGACCGTTTTATTTAATATGGACAGAAAACATCTAGGGGCAGATTAGAGCAACGATACACATAAAAACTAGATAATTTTTTTGTCAAATCTTTCATCCTTTATTTAACACACGTCTTGACATAATCAATAGATGAGATTTGGCACAGTTACTATGTCGAATGACAATAGAATATTCCACCATTACTTTTGTAAATATCCGTACGTAGGGGTCGCGGGGGTGCAAATTGATTAAATATACTATCCAACCGGCACCTCCGGCAAAACGTGGAATATAAAAGGTTATTCGTCCTATTAAAGACTTCTACGTCCGTTTTTTTTGTACAAATGGTACGATATTAGTTCGGGTGGCATAACAGAATTCCGTAAATTGGTTCTATACGTTATATAGTCAAAGGTTATAAATAATTATAGCATGACTAGAAAGTACAAAATATTTTTTTGTTTAAAAACATGCTTCCTTTAAAGTCGTACTAAAAAGTAAAAATTAATTGCAGGAAAATCCAGGCGCGTGCATCATGCGTACAATCATACAAAGTGCGCATGCCTTGCTTTTCTTGTAATTATTTTTTACATTTTAGTACTTACGACGAAAAGCCAGTTTTAAAAATATTTTTTTATTAATTTTTCACTATTTATTGACCGTGTGAAGGGCTTTCGATTGCTATATTATATACCCAGATCATATGTTGCTAATACACTATCTTGTGTTTTATGTTACATATTCTATCGACTGGTAATAAATTTAAACGATTTCAGTTAAACAAAACCTACTTTAAATTTAATCACATATTAGATATTAGTCATCAGGAAATACATAACTAGAAATTCAAATTTAGTGCCATTAAAAGCGTACTTCATTTAGGGGAATGCTATTGGTTCACACAAATTCGCCAAAATTATAAATAGCATCGGAAAACAATGAAAAACACTTTACTGTACTCCATTCCATTATTGATTTTAAACTCTTTGTAGTCTTTATCACAAAATTTAGAGATCAATTTGAAAATGCCTGTAATTGTACATTTCCTTCAACCAAAACATTTTCGTATCGTAAATATTTCAAGGCACTTAAAAAGCCATTAATGGCAAAACTACATGGGGGATAGCTTGCTAAATGCAACCATAAGGTACGTACATACTTATCATTAAAATAAACCTGTCATTTTGGAGGAGATAGTGAGGCAGTTAATACACTAGTATCTAGACTGATTAATTACCTACAGACAGTCCCCTAATCCTAGGTAATTTAAATGTTCATCAGCACGTGGTAAAATAACATCTGTTGAGATGTTAGAAGCATTAAGCGTAAAAAAGAGGAATAGTTTTAAAATATGCAAATATCTGGATTCTACTGGCAACATTTTGGTTTAAGGCACTCAGAAATAAACTATAGATCGGGTATAATTATTATTAAACGAGTGAATCCTTTTTATAGATTTCTAGATACAAGAGGGTTTTCCTAGAAAAAAAAATTATTGCTGAAATACTTAACTCACGTAAAAAAATGATTTATGGCATATTCATTATCTTATTAATTTTACTAATAGTAACAAAAAAAAACTTGAAGTTTGAAAAATATTGGGTTCATTTTAAACAGCCATAAATTGGCGCGTTGTGACGCCAACACCCTGAAATCCAATCACAGAGGTTGTCTCTGTTCGAGATTGTTTATTAATCTTGGTCTCTGTTAACATAACAACCTCTATTTATTGACAACACTCAGCACTTTTCTACTTTAGGTAAATTATCAGCGGCACCTTTAACATATCCCTCTTCCACTTGATTCCATTTTGATTGTAGAATTAATAAAACATAAACCAGAAACTGATAAAATAATATTTTCACTCCAAACAATACAAACATAAAAATATAAATTTAACTTTTAGATTAGTCATCTGATGTGTAATGTCGGTGAAGGTTAAACCTAAACTACAGTACAAAATACTAACGTCCGACGCTTTCACGAATAACTTGTGCGGCACTTATCTGGATTCTGATTGGCCAATATTTACACGTCCACTGCTTTAGACCAATCACAGTACAAGCATTACAAATTGAAATTCTGAGAAGTTTTAGAGGAAAGCTTTCTTTTAACACACAGTTAGAATCTATTACAAACTAATTATATCCATAATCTCATTGGTTTTCCGGGTAGATACGTAATTCTGGTGCGTAAAAATGCCCGTTTTAAAAAGCAGTGAAATTATCGGCAAGTTGTTTTAACGATATTTTCTTAGAAATAATTCTTATTAGAAAAGTAAATTGTTGTAAATTAATAAAATGTTTTATTATATCACGACACAAATTGTTAAAATAAAATTAGTGGGAAAACATAATTCAGAATATCCATTATATGCATATCTCTAACGTTATTCCTGCCCATACTCCAATTTTTACGAATAGAACTGGAGCAGTGGATTAATAAGGAACTATACGATGTTTTTTAAAAAGAAGGGATAGGACTTCTTCGTAATGCTAGAACCGCTTTTGAGAACCATCTAGTCAATAAAGGGCCCAAAGCGTTCTACAAATATACACATTATCGCTTAACCAGTAAAGTATCCATATCGTTAATGAAAAAGCCAGATCTTATCTTAATTTCCATTTTTGCAGTGATAATGAGGGAGTTTGCGGATACGTTTTTTGAAGCATATACGGTGAATCCTCGCACAAAGCCTCCTCCCCTGGACTTCAATACTCGCTCAAACACATGGATTGAAAATATTAATATTACTTCAGAAATAGTTCTGGAGCATTTAGTGAAATTACGTACTGACTTTTCACCCGGAGTTGACACAGTTAACCCTTTATTATTGTCCAGATGTGCTAGTAGCCTATGTGAACCACTTTGTCTAATCATGATTAAATCCATGGACAGTGGTATAGTTCCTGATGATTGGAAAAACGCTAGTGTGACGCCTATTTATAGAAAAGGTGACAAGCTTTCCAGCTCCAATTATCGACCAATTAGCTTAACTTCATTCCAAGTTACTAGAACGTATTATCTGCGAAGAGCTGATCCCTTTTTTACTAAATATTAATATTATCTCCTCCCACCAGCATGGAATTTTGCCAAACTGCTTGATAGTTTCTAACCTGCTTCAGACGGTTAACGCGTGGACTTCATACATCGACAGTGGACAACCGTTAGATGTGGTTTACTTGGACTTTTCACGTACCTTCGACAAAGTGCCGACAACCAGACTACTGCACACACACTGCAACTTGAACATTTCGGATGCGAAGTGCGTGGAAAACTTTTAACATGGATTGAGTCATTCTTGAGTGATCGTGAGCTCTCTGTGCGTGTAGGAAACTGTTCTCCTGACAAGCGTAAGGTTTTAAGTGGCGTACCTCAAGGCTATGTACTAGGCTCGATCCTGTTCTTGATATACCCGTCTGACCTGACGCAGAATTGCACATCATCCACTCTTTCCTGTTCTGATGATCTCAATCTGTTTTCTTCACCGTCACCTGATATTCAACACAACCTTGACCTAATCGTGCGTTGGTGTTCTAATTGGCTGTTCCCTTGAACAATGCAAAATGCCGCGTACTGCATATATCTAAACATAATCCTAAATTGAACTACAACGTTAACGGAAATGACCTTATAACCGTATCAAAGCAAAATGACCTTGGTGTTGTAGTGACAGACTCATTGTCCTAGAGTGCTCATGTTACCAAAGCAGTTAAGAAACGCAATCAGTTAATTTATATTGTCAGAAGGTCGTTCCAAGATCTTACAACCGACTCATTTCTTAACATTTACAACTCGTATATTCGTCCACATCTCAAGTTTGTTGTAGGCGTATGGTCTCCTGTTTTAAGGCAAGACATAAATAGGCTGGAAGGTGTCCGAAGGTGTGCAGTGCAACCAACCTCCCCTGAGGTTTACAAAATCTTCCTTATGAAACTCGTCTCAGCCATCTCAAACTTCAGCCACTGGAAACAAGACGAATGCGTGGTGATCTCAATACCACATACAGGTTACTCCATAGAGAAATGTACTATCCAGAGGATATTTTTAAATTTTTTACACTTAATATGGATCCCCGCTTACGTGGCCACGCCTTGAAGTTAAAAAAGGAGAATTTTCACGTGCGTAGTAAGTAAACATTTTTGTCTAATAGTGTGTTTGAAAAGTGGAACGCGTTGCTGGATAGTGTTGTCACTGCTCCGTCTCTGAATTCGTTTAAAAGTAAACTTGATCATTTTTTAAATACTGTGCCTGTATAACATTAATGTTAATAAGATTTGTATCTATGTCCGCAAGTTACAGTATTTAAAACAGACAATCATTTGTCAATACTTTGTCTATAAATATTTGTTCATTTTAGTTCATAGCATATTATTTAATTTTTATAATATGTGCTTAACAAGCTTTCGATCATCAGCTTTTATTCTTTTGTAATAATAATAATTTAATGCAATTTTGCTCTTCATCTGGAGTCCTCATGAGTGAATCCAAACAAAACTCCAGACTCCAGACCTGGTATTCAACTGAAAGGTATTCGTTAAGATAAAAAATGACAATGACTGTCATAATGACTTAAATAAACTTTTATCCTGTTGGTATGGTCAACATTCAATAGCATATCGTTTAATGTAAAGTAAAGTAAACTACATATCTCAAGAAATAAACATTTTTAACGGGTTGTATAAATCTGTTTCAATTTTGGACTACCCACTAACTACTAATTAAAATTACGATAACATACACAAATCATAGACCTTTAGAGTGAAATCTAAATTAGCTAATCTAATTAAATCGATAGTTCTCCCAGGTAGACCTTTATCCTTTGAAAATAAGGATGAGCATTAATAATAGTAAGCCGAACAAGTGGCCGCTGGTCACGGACGGGTCGACTGACCGGGCACCTCGCATCAAATTATAACACGGAATAGAATGAGGGCTACTTATAAACAACACCGCCCTGTCATCAGGAGACTCTAAATTAAATATAGTCTAGAACAGTGTTAGCCAATTTTTTGTAAATTTAAATAAGCTGAACGTCAGTTACTGCTCATTTATATAAAATAAAGTGCTGTATTTTAATTTGACAAGTAAGCGCAATTAGTTTTGCTGAATACAGTTAACTACAAAGGAAAAGAAGCCCGTAGAAAACAAATTCAATACCATTCATAATGAATTTAATTTACATCCAGGTGTCAATTATAGACATCACCAGCTGTTCTGCCACTAAGTTTATAAGTAGAAACATTTTTGCCGAGGACTGGAAAAAGTTCTACAATTTCGTATCGCGCTTCTGCCTGAAGGACTGAAATTGCAAGAGCCGGAACTAAATATTTATGTATCGGGAGCGAGTTCGATAAAAATAAGGTAGACAGAATCTACATGTTTTATTCATTTGACTTCTTGGTAATTTACTCAGTAATTTATCATTATTCACTTTAAATGTGAAAAATAAATTATCATCCTTTAATTTAATTCATATGTGCTTCTAGAGGGCAGAATATTAAAATATAATATTTAAGTCACAAAGTCCTCTATAAAATCCTTATTTTACTATAAGGAATGTAACCAGACTGCAATCAACAGCTACTCCCCGAGCTATGTGCCCCGCCGAGCGCCGAATCACAAGTTACAAGCCTGGCATGTTATGTGTAATAATTGCATATTACCAACAGAACGCCAATGCTTTCGATTGAAACAAGCGTCAGCCGAAAGACTAATTCCTACTTAAAGGAGCTCTCGTGCCAGTCGTCCCACACCACTTGCAGACTGCAGTTTCGAGCTGTTAGCTTTCGTCAGTGCAATGTAGGCATATGACGACCGACACGAGGATCCCTCGACCATTTGGTATATCTCGGTATTTTTAGGATAGCGACATGCAAAATAGTCAGCAGGCACCATCTTTATCGAAAAATAAATAGCCTGACTGGGCTTAACATAATTCAAATGTGCTTCTAGAGGGCAGAATATTAAAACATAATATTTCAGTCACAAACTCCTCTATAAAATCCTTAATTTAGGATAAGGAATGTAATCAGACTGTAACCAACAGCTACTTTCCAGGCTATGTGCCCCGCCGTTACATTCCTTATAGTCAAATAAGGATTTTCTGTAGGCAGCACGTTCTGTAAGAATTTTTTACTTAACTTTTATGTACAAATGGTATTCGATGAAATAAATTTCGGAATAATTCTCTTCTTTGTTGTTTTAAAAATTTATTTATTGCAAGTAGTAGCACAGATATTGTACTTTATAACGCATTGGTATGGTTCATTTGAATCAATAATTAAACAGAATTGTTTATTTAAATTATGTTATATTAAATACATATAGTAGTAATAGAAACAGCGGTATATAACACAATTATTTCATACTGAAACAAACAGAATTTATTAACAAATAGCCAACACGGTTTTCGAACTGGATATCCAACAGAAACCGCTACGATAGAAATAACCCAGCATATTAACGATAAACTGAATAATAGAGAATTCGTTGTTACAATTTTCTTTGATCTCTCTGGAGCTTTCGACACTCTTGTTTCTAAATACCTATAAAGGAAGTGGGTATAAGAGGCAATATTAATAATTGGATCCTTTAATACACAACAAAGAGAAAAGTAATAGTAAAAACAAGAAACACAAAATCGAATTAATGCGAAATGGGGCTGCGAACACCTCAGGAGAGTGTGCTTGGACCACTGCTATACCTGTTGTACATAAGCGATTTATGACAAGTTGTTTAAATGTGCAGATGATACCATCATAATAATATCTGCAACCATTTAAAAAGAGCTAGTAAATAATAAGCATAATTACTTTTCAAAGTTTTACTGAATGGTAGCACCGTCACTTAATTGTAAATGCTAGTAAAACTGTAGTTGTGAAATTCACAAGTAAATATGGAAATCGAAACTTTAACATATTATATAATGAGCTAGAAAACTTTAAACTCCACTAATCTTTTCGAAACCTACATCGACAACATATTAAGCTGGTACGAATATATGTGAAAGGTTCAATACTTCCTACTATGCCCTCCATTCGCTCCTAAGCAAACATTAAATATAGGTTTGCTATTAAATATACATTGTGCCAATGTTTACTCAGCAACCAGTCCTAATAATAATGCACAGGGGAATATTATAGAAAGTATGACTCATACTTAACTCGCAGCCCACAGAAACCTGTAGAGATATTTAAAACAATTTACTAACCTTTACTGGAATTCTTTAATATAAATTAACATATATATCGTCACAAATAATAACAGTTTGAAAAAATATAAGGATATGATGAATGAATGAAAAATATGTTAATACGTACAATCTTGCTACTTAAAAAACAAATTTTAATTTTTTGTTATTAATAAATATAGAGTAAGAATCATTCAATGAATTATCGTATCGGGCACCTTAATGTACGATCTTTGTTCACTGGCTTGCATGAATTATCAACCTAGCCCAATGCATTTATAAATTATTACGTGGTTGACCCAGATCAAATTAATATAAAGATGACACTAGCGGCAATTGGTTTGGTTTTGTGCACCGATTAACATACTAAAAGTTCCCTTGCCTCCATTTTGCACAACACCCTCAGATTAAGGCCCGCCATTTGAATTTCAGGATTTCTTTCTATTTATTAACTATAACTCGAAAACTAACCGGAATTTTAAGAAAATGCAAGAGTGCAATTTAAAAAAAAAAATCCGCATCTTCTGGTACCAAACTTATCTTTTTAAGTAACGTTGTAACAGATATACACGTATTCGAATTTAAGTTGTTACTAAAATTTGCTATTTTTCTTTTCGTTCTTATTCATATTGTAAATATATATTAGATAGGCATTATAATAATTAACCTGCAGTATTTTTTCTAATGTGTAGTATAATTTTTGGAATTAATTTTAAAATAATCTTTGTATCTGACTCATTACGCATGCCAGCTTGTACGCGACAATATTGCAATTGTACGTTGTATGGAACTGTTTTTCACGGGTTCTAATTGACCAGTAATAATTGCTTCAGGCGATGTCAACTGTGGTCGAGCTGAAGAAATAGGAAAAAATATAAGTGAGCAGATGATAGGAGTAAGCTTTCCTGACTTAAAACTAAGAAGAAATGACAGAGTCAAAAACCCTTGTCCACTGTGACAAAAAAGTTAAAGGCCACAATGAAACGTCCCCAGTGAACCCAAACCAACTTTTTAACAGAATTATATGCGTCTGCAAATCCGAAGAAAATCTGAAAGAGTGTTTTAATCATGAGCTTTCGCTATAATCCCTTCACTTTTTGAAAATTCGTCATTAAGAAAAACAAACAGAGCGACTCTCTTTGCCTTTATGAATAAACAATCTCCTCCTTCACAGAAGATTCCGGAAAACACTATTTTTGTTACAGACGGCGGACATTTATAACATAAAGTCGTGTGGCAGTTTCCTTCTACATATGGTAACGTCCTTTCTCAATACCACAAATATGTCGAATATCACTATGGCACAAATTATACAATTGCTTTCGATGGTTATCAAAAAATGACCACTAAAAACCAGGAGCAATTACGTCGTTATCCAAATGTCTGTGCTGATATTTCCATTTCCGATTCTACTGTTTTAACCATTTCTCAAGAAAAGTTTTTAAGTAACCCTCGCAATATACAAAATTTTATCTGTGCCTTAATAGTAAAATTTCAAGCTGCTCAAGTAAGCTGAAGGCGATATTGATATAGAAATTGTCAAGACAACGATAGCCTTAAAGAAAAGTAATAGTTCTGTAACATTCGTTGGAGAAGACACAGTTTTACTTGTTATGCTAATTCACTTCGTCAAACGTTGGGGAATTTTTATGATACGACCCGGTAGACAATCTAAAGTAGACAGAATTACAGATATACACGAATTACAAAAAAAATTAGGCGAACAAATAAAAAATATTACATACTATTCTTGCATGCTGCAACAATACAACCTCGTGTCTTTACAAACAAGGGAAGCTAAAAGCTCTTGAAACTATTCAAAACGAAGGGGTAGTTGGGTTGGTTGGAGTTTTTAAAGATTCTTCGGCTAATAAATGTGACATTATAAAAAACGGAGAATCATTTTTAATGGTAATGTACGGGAAAAACAAGGGCTAAGTCGTTAAACGATACGCGATTTTATAAATATAATACATTAACAGCGCGTCAAAACCTTCGTAATAACTTTGAAGTTGCAATACATCTTCCAACTTCAAATTCCTCAAAATATTATTTTCTCAGAGTATACAAATACAGGCATGGTTAGGAAACAAACTAGACCCAAAAGAATGGGGGTGGGTTGCAAAAAATTATATTCTCTTTCCTCAAAAAACAACAGATCCGATCCCTCCTAGTTTTATTTTAAAATTGATACTGCAACTGCAAGAGTGATTGTGGTGGAAAGTTTTGCACTTGCAGAAAATCGAACGCTTATTGTTCTAATCTTTGCAATACTTGTAATGACAATGCTTGTCATAATATTCCCCATTTTAATAAAGAGGATTTAGAAACAGATGAAGAAGATTAAAATAGATGGAATTATCTCTAAGGCCATATTCTAATGCAAGGGTTTCATAATTAAACGTTTTGTCTTAAAAATATTGCAGAATAACCACTTTCAATAATGAAACCCTCTGTATGCAGGAAATTCTGTTCATAAACTATATAAATATTAATTTTTCATATGTATGTCTATGTATCTTGCAAACCTTATTTCACGTATATATACTATCTGTTCCTATGTAACAATAAATTTTAATTTAATTTGTTATTTTGTTACTTATTATTTTGTTTTTATGTCTCATTGGCCAATAAGTACTGATATTAAACATTCAGGAATATGGAAATAACTTGGTCTAATGCAATTTTTTATAATCTTGATTTTTCCTCTCTTGCGTGTTTTTTAAATTTGGAGTGTTTTTGAGTTATTTTTTATCGGAAAAATACCGAAAATCAATATGGCGGTCTTAATTTGAGGGTGTTATGCAAAACGGGGACATTTGGATTTTTAGTATGTTAATCAGTGTACAAAATACTATCTATTGGCGCTAGCGTCATCTTTGTATTAATTTGATCCGGCTCAAGTCGTAAGTGCACTGGACTAACCGGGATTTTTAGAGATTTTTATCAAATCTTTGCAGTTACCGAGAGTTGGCTAAACGAGAATATAGATTCAAATGCTGCCGCCATACCGAGCTATGGTATTGTCAGGAGAGATAGGGACAAGGATGAAAGAGGAGGGGCATAACACTTTACATAAAAATGATTTATATGGAGGAGGTTGATGGCAACCGTGGCGGCCTAGGGCTTTTAGGGATTAAATTTAAGAACAAAGGTAAAATATCTTTCTAATATCTAAGGTTTTGGCGTAGTATACAGGGTTCCCAAAATTAATGTTCCTTCGGCTTTTCAAAGTTTGGAAAATAGTTACGACCTCATCTATTAGGCGTGAAAAAAGGGATATTTAAATTTTGTTCAAACTTCGAAGAACGCTAAAGAGTTATGGCGAACATTAAATATTATGAATATAACCAATTCTAAGGACAGAACTGAGATACCACCGCACCTCTCAGATCCAAATGAGTTAAATGAATACTTTACCTTAAATAGTAAATATACCCCTGCCTGCAATGAATTGTTGAATTATTTCGATTGGAATAACTTTAAAATTGCTGAGCAATTCTCATTTGAAGAAATATCGACAGAGCAAGGGTATACCGCTGCAAATAAAATCAAGTCGAATGCTTCTGATATTGACTCTATATCCAAGAAATTGCTCTTATTATGTTTTCCACATCTACTAGTCTATCTAACGTTCATAATACATCAATGCATTGTTCAAGGTGTGTTTCTAGATACGTGGAAAGAAGTTCTTGTGAAACTACTTAAAAAAACTAACTGCTCAAAATTTCACTAATTAACGTCTGTCAAAAATAATAGAAAGACTCATGTATGATCAGATCATTAGTTACGCGACAAAACATCAAATAATCCCTAAAAATCAGTCGGGCTTTAGGGTAGGCCACAGCATCACGAGCGTACTCCTCAAAGTATCCGACGACATAATAAGAGGCAAAACGACTACTTTAGTTCGATACTATTAACCATGAATTATTATTATCTAAATTGAAATATTACGGCTTTTCCAATAATACTTTGAAAATGAGAAAATCGTATTTTACTAACCGCAAATAAAAAGTATCTGACTCGAAAGAGCTGGAATCTGGTGTCCCGCAAGGATCTATTTTGGGGCCTTTGTTTTTATCCTATCTACTGCTGATTCTTTTACTGCCCTCACAACTTATAAATCTCATTTTTAAGCGGATGATATCCAGATTTATAGCACTTTTGAACCAGTACAAACTGAACACTGTTGAAAATATAAATCGGGATATTAATAACCTTGTGAAATATTTTCGTAAGCATTGTTTGCAAATTAATGGAGCTAAGTCTGCTGTTATTGTTTTTGGAAAGGAAAGTAATAGACAATATATTACGTATAATACTGAGATCTTTGTGGAAGATCAGAAATTAACATTCAAGGATAAGATAAAAATTTGGGCCTATTCTTTGACCATGGCTTGAAATTCCATCCGTATATTAATAACCTCATGAAAAAATCCTATTCTGCATTAAAAAAATTATACTCCTGTCGTCATTTTCTGAATGAAAAAACAGGATACAAAAGGTTCAAAATATGTGTGTAAGGTTCATTTTTAACTTGAAAAAGACTGATCATGTGTCCCATAAATTAAAATTCCTAAAATGGCTAAACATGGACTCTAGGCGAAAACTATATAAGTATACATCTTGCATGCTTCGTACATATATTAATTTTTACTGAAAATCCTCCATACTTAAAAGTGCTACTGATCCCCAGATCCCTTATTCAAGATCGCAACTTAAGGTATACGGAATATCTAACGACTCCTCAACACTCGACCACATTCTTTAAAAAATCCTTTACATACTTTGCCGTCAATCTATATAACATCATCCATGCTAGCATCAAGAAACTCTTGTTTAATTATTTTAAAATTAATTACAAAATATTCCTTCTTGGATTTATTTGTCAAATAATTCCTGGGACATTTTTGATGGGTGAGCATCTGAGCAGACCCTAGGCTGGACTCCGCCATATGTTGTTAAATAAAGACACTTTATTATTATTATTTACTCCTTATAACGCCGGATTGACTTTCTATAATTTACTATCCACTAAATATAAGGATATTTTTAAGAGTAAAATTAAAAGTTTTCTAAAAGATAGTTAGTTACATCTACACCCTTGGGGAATTTGAAGTCGCCTTAAAATTCCAAAGACAAAAATTTATTAACATAAATATTAAATATGAATTGTTCAATTTTGACTATAAAATAATAATTTTGTTTTACTGTTTTAGTATTTTGTTCTTTTTATACATACAGATTATAACTTATATATTGTGTGACTTATCTTATCCATTGTATATCAACAAAGGTTGATAAAATGATTATGATTAATGAAAATACGTCATAAAATTGAATTTTTATTGTACAATTTTCAGCTATGATATCCCTAGGACACTGATAATGTACGAGGTAATTTTATGACAATCGAAAGCACTTGCTTGAGAAATTTGTCATAAAATTATGAGGCATTTGTCAATGTCAGAGGGATATTCGGTCAGAAATTTTTTGAAAAAAAAAAAATAAATAAAAAAATAAAAATCAAAAAGTTGCAAGAGAACAACATTAGATTTGATTAGCGCGTTTATAGATTGAGAATTGGCATTGCCAAAACATGCCATTTTGAAATTTATGTGGAAGTTATTATGAAGTTGTCAAAGTTAAATAATTTTGTTGTCAGAGTGATTGAAAATTTCCCAGTATGGTGTTATCAGTGTAATGTTAAAATGATTGGGTAATTTGCGTCACATGACAAGAAATAACGAAATTTAATTGGTTGTTAGAACTGTCAAAAAATTTTCAGTGTAACTTATCGAAAATTACACGTCAATTAAGAGAATTTTTATACATGTGTGAAATTTTCAAATATATTCTTTATGTAAATGACATGCAATATGAAGTTTCGAAACTTATACGCTTTGTTAGAAGCCCGCAGTTCCTCATTTAACAACTCAGTTACAGATACTCCAGAAAATTTTTAATTTTCAGCAATTTAATTGCAATATTTTTCATACAAAGTATACAATTGAGGAAAATAATTTGAAATTAAAACGGCATATATTTTAAAGGGGATAATAAATGTAGGGGAGCATTGTCAATGTCACGATCTCAACAACGATAAATCTACCTCAACGGCAGAAGTTTTCATAGGTAGATGTTATGAATTTTATTCTGAATTATGGATACAGTTTCAGTACGTTTTCAGGAACAGCGTTAAAAATATTTTCTCCTGGAAAAACATTTATTTTTCACTCATTATAATTTATATCCGGAAGGCAAATAATATTGATTTTATTATGCTGCTCGGAAAAATTCAGTGTTTGTTCAAATTAGTATTCATTATTCCATTACTTCATTAAAAAAGAAACAATAATCTATTGTTGTCTTTATAATGTTGAATTTTAATAATAAAATAATGCTTAAGATAATAAAATATTGATTTTGATGCTAGACAAATAGGAGTTGTTGATATTAAGTGATAAATTAATTTAGTTTAGTAGTTTAATTTCGTGCTCAGGCTTATTCCAATAAGTAACCCAATTTTAACCTTACTTTATAAAATTTAATAATAGTTCACGCCATTCATTAAGAAAATTTTTGAAACAATACTTAGAACCTACAAAAATAACTTGAAATAAAAACTGACTGCTCAATCAAGGGATTTCTTGGTGCCCCGACAGATAAGTTGCTAATTCTTCATACTGCTGACGTGAGGCTTCTCCGTGATTATTTGTTAATGCTACATTAAAGCGGAAACCTTGTTTATTTTATTCAAATCATTATGCTTTTGCCTGATATTTTTAATTTTCAAATATTATTTCCATTAAGACTGGCTACTTCAGTTTAGAGGAAGTATTTCTTTTTCCTGTGAGAGTCGTCTAACTATGGAACTGTATTAGTAATATATTCATTGACGAAAATTTAGGTGCATGTAATGTGGGAGCAGTAAACACTAATCTATCAGATCACTTATGTATTAAATTAGTTTATAGACAAGCCAGTCTTAAAAATACCACTGCAAGAATAAACGTTAGACCTATAACTGACACAGATATAGTCTTTTTACATAGGCACTTAAACAATGTTTGCTGGGAGTTTGTCAAAGTACCAAATTTGTGCGTAAATAAAAAATGTAACCATTTTCTGGAAATTATAACCAATGCCTAGAAGCCTCATACCCAAAAAAATCTAAATTCATAAACAGAAAATCATCATTTAAATTAAACTGGTTTACTGATGAACTTAAAGAAAAAGAAATATGACATACCTGTTGCAAGATTGTTACAGCACCACACCTACGGAAAATTTACGAGTAACAACTTAAGTACACCTATTGTAAAGACTTACTAAATGAAAGAAATTGGCTTATGACAATTTTATTTTTAACTCCAGTAACCACAAAAAGCGATGTGGAGAATAATAGATAACAACAAAACGTAAAAAAGCAAAACTCTAAAGTCGGCATACATCCAAATGAAAATGAATGTTGTTCATAGTATGTTGCTCCTTTCTTCTGGTCAATTAAACTATAATGACTACTTAAATAATGTGTATTTAAACATCCCGATAAAGAAATTCTGGTTGAGGCCGGTAACTTATAATGAAGTTTTCGATATAATAGACAATCTTAAGAGGGTAAACTCAAGTGATCCGTATGATATTAACACGAAAATTTTAATAACAATGAAATATAACAAACTTTCTTAACTTGTGTATTAGAGAGAGCATTTTTCCCAGACTTCTTAAAAGTCTCCAAAGTTATACCAATCTATAAAAAGATGCCAAGGATAATCCTTCAAATTATCGACCAATTGTCATCATCACTATTTTTCGCAAAAATCTTAGAAATAATATTAGAGAACCAAATTACTAGCTATTTTGAAGAAAATAATCTATTTGACTCACATCAATTTGGTTTTAAAGCTAAATATTCCGTTCATTAAAATTATCAACGAAGGTTTTGAGGAAGGTTTATTAACATATTCACAATTTGTAGATCTTACAAAAGCCTTTGACTGTATGTCACATAAAATACTAGTTGATAAATTAAACTTTTATGGTTTTAACAATAATAGTACCAACTTAATAGTTTCCAACCTAACCAATCGTTTTGTATCCATGTATCCTCGCAAAATAGAAATTCAAATCTCCTTTCCATAAAATACGGTGTTCCTCAGGGATCAGTGTTATGGCTGACACTATTCCTGACCTATGTAAATGATCTACCAAATATTGCGTTAGACCCAAATTTTGTTCTATTTGCTGATGATACAACAGTAACAAAATCATTTAAATATGTTAAGTACTTAATATCTGAAATAAATTCGGCATAAAACTCTATACAAGATTGAATCATAGCTAATCAGTTGGTACGGAATAATACTAAAACCGAAGGAGTGGTTTTTACGCTAAAAAATATGGACGACAACGATTTATCTCTTAGTAATGAGGTAAAATTCCTGGGACTCTACCTTGACAAAAAAGTTAAGCTGAGAAACACACGTAAGTTATACATGTAGAAAAGTAAGCAGAAACATATATTTATTGCGTCATTTAGGACGCAATGTCTCACAGAAGACATTGCTTACTACATATCATGGCTTAATACATTCAGTCATTTCTTACGCTATACTGATTTCCGTAAGCTGCTTTATCAACTTTAATTTTAGAGTTAATCTGTTTATAGTATTTAAAAAAAAAATCTATCTTAGAATTATTTTAATTTATACCTCTGTGTATGTAATTATTTTGTCTATTCATTTTGTATCTTTGACCAAGTTACAAACGAGGAAGTTAACGCTTGAGTTTGCCATGACAACAACCAAAAGGATACCAAAAAGTTGGATAAAAAATAATTTAACACCAAAGGAGCGTATTTTTAAACCGCAATGCTCAGTTGTTATTAAAAGCGCTAGAGGTCACTAGTCTATCAAGAACTACAGGCTTCAAATAGAAAAGATGTCGGAAAATTCATTGAACCAATATATAATGTCGATGAAACCAGCTTAACTACTGTACAACGCACTTCAAAAGTCATACCATTAAAAGGTTCGAGAGAAATCGAACAAGTAATTCGCCGAAAGAATTTGTTTGGTGACATTGTGCTTTAGCGTCAATGTTATCGGCATGGTTCCACTATTTTCTATAATTTCACCTAATTCTACTTCAACTTCGAATGAACATGTTACTGAAGTGATCATAGTGTATCAAGTGTTATCAGAAGCTCCAAAATGATAGATAGGATTCTACCCCAAAGCTCCTTTTAGGAAAAGAAAAAATCGTAGGTAAAATGAGAAAAAAGACAAATTGAGCAAGAACTGAAAGACAGACATAGTTGAACGCAGGCAAAGCAATTATCAGCAGACATGAAAAAAAGAGATCTAAACCATTTTCCATCACCACCAAATTCAAAAGCAATTTTGTATATAAAGAATATGAGTCGAGTGAAGTGGACGAAGACGACGTCACTTGCTTAGAACATTTTGTTTTATTTAGATTCGAAACAAAAAATAAAGAACTTTTCATTATATCTGGCAAACTGAAGAGACAAATACTGAATCTGTAACTGAAAAATTCACGTACAGTTCAAAACTTAAGTACATATTTCCATTTCTTGACGTAAAATATATGGGAGTTGTAGCCAAAGAAGGTATGACAATAGAATTATTATTTTCTCCCCTTTCAATACAATCGAAAAGGGGAAGTAAAATATATTATTTTAATGGGCCACTTTAGTTAATGTCAAACCGAGTACCAAACTTAAAATAACTATTTTATTTTGTGTTACTTTCTTATAACGGATAAAATTATTACTTTTCATTTAAGATTACTTATAGCTTAATAATATATCCTGCTCAAGATTCCCTATAGGTGTGTCCAAACCTCCCGCATACAGGAAGGCTTGGGCATTTTCCTTTGTGTTCAAATACTATTAATTTTTCAGAAAAATATTAATACACTTTCTATTCAGTGTTGCCAGTACATGTATCTAAAATAATAAGTACAAACAAAGAACATAAGATAGTAACAACTCAAATTCTTATATAAAGGTTCCCACTTTCCTCTATAACCTAAACCACCCGATAATGCTAATATGATTAGCAAAACGTGCGTCGTGTAGCGTTCAGATGTTTGGGAAAACTACGTCAGTGGTTGTGATAATTCATAACTCATAATCTGTTCGTGCACAATTATTCTTCGCTCTGGATTCCTCTCTACAATACCAGTCTGGTTTTACTTATGAGTAGTATATACATTGTAGATACTTATAAAGTAATAGACTTGAACTATTCTTGCTGAAATTGGGTCATAAGCGTTAAACAGCACGTTTGTTAAAGTTATGAAAACTTTCAGGATTATGTAAACTGTAACTTTATGGTAAAATTTAATTAATGTCCGCATTTTAAAAAAGCACAACAGTTTCTCTGGGATCGAACGATCTTTTAACCTATAAACGTGTACACTGTTGGATTTAATTAAGCTTATAAATTAAAAATGCTTTTTTTACATAAGTAAATACGTGTTACTTCTCCATTTTACCTCGGTACTGACCATGTACTTAGTTAAGTTTTTCAGTTCTCTACAATTTCCTTTCTAAATAATCAACCAATTTTTAGAATATTAATGGCTAAAACTTAAACTAAATAATAAATTATACGCAATAGGAACTGTTCCAATGCTTTTGACACGATTAATTATGAATGAATGTACACAAAACTTAAATATTTTGGTCTTGATCATAAAGGTATTGCTTTCATTAACTTATCTTTGAACCATAGATTACAAAATGTACTATTTAATGATGCTATTTCACCTCCTGTGAAAGTTCTATCTGGCGTGCCTCAGGGCTCGGTCTTAGGACCGTTATTGTTTAGTATCTACACTTCGGGTATATTACGTTCAGTAGAAAACTGTAAAATACAAGCATATGCCAATGACACCCAAGTATACAATGGTTCTCATATTAGAGATTCACTATAGTAGCTCAAAATAACATAAATAGTGACTTAAGAAAAATTAAACAAATATCTCAAGAGCCCAACTTAAAATTGAATCCTAACAAATGTAAATTAATATTATAGACCTAAGAGAAATTTAGCTTCTGTTTGTTTAGTTTAAATATTGATGGCGAGATCTTGTCTCCTGAAAGTGCAGTAAAAGAACTGGGATTGGACTTAGATCAGCAGTTCTCTGGGCATGTAAATACCTGACTGTTTAAGGCATAGGGATCTTTAAAGTTATTATATGTATAGTAGTAATTTTTTCATTAGTCGCAATTTGAAAAAAATATTATGTGAATCACTGGTCCTATCTTACTTTAACTATTGTGATGTAGTATATAGTAATTTTATCGATACTATGAAGAAAAGAAGAATACAAAGAGTGTAAAACTCCTGTTGTAGTTTCATATTCAGCTTAAGAAGATATGATCACATATCACACTCTTATTCTGGTTTAAACTGGTTGACACTTTTTGGTCTTCATTCATTGTGGTAAATCGACATCGGCACCATCTTATCTCTTCTGTAGGCTCAGTGCTAGGTCTGCAGCACATAATAGAACTATTTTTATAGTTCTGCTAAACTTTACAACGTCAAAACGCTCTCCCCCCAGATTAAAATCATTATCCGTATCTTTCTTTAAAACAAACCTAAAACGATTATTTCTTGAGGAGCAAAAACGCACGAATCTTACTTTATTCTGAAACTGTTTCGCTCTTCTTTTAAATTACTGCTGGACATGACGTTCATTTATAATTTTGACGGTGATGTAATTACTTTACAGTATTGTTGCTTTACTAATTATGACGATCATAGAAAAATAATAATTATTGTTCAATAATAAATTTATATACTTATCGTCCATTTTTCCTTTTTTTTAAATTATATATAATTTCTTTGTAATTTAGGTAAATAACTTTTTTCGCGCATACAGAGGTCAAGTTGTTATAGTTCAAGTAATAAGTTCCTGATAAACAAAAAACGCAACAAAAACTTTACGACATAATTATTATCGCCGCGGGTCATGGCGGAATGCTGCATCAAACGACCCGACGCAAAGTAAAAACATATAAAGTTAAGCGAGCTGATTTCCGGTTGAGGTAGCACAAAGAGTAATGGTATTTTAATAGTCGTAAAGTTTTTGTTGTCTCGAGATATTCCTACTTGAACTATACCTCCTTTCCCTTATTATGTATTTTTGGGAAAGAATTGAGACAACATATGCGGACGACTAGCTGGTTTAAGCCAGAGCAAAGAGTCGTAGATCCTGAGTATTCGTAAGAGTTGTCAAACTTACCCTCTTTGAATGTATATCATAAATGACAAATTTTTGTTTTATCCGAGAAAAGGAGACAAAGAGAAATTGATGTTATTTGGCCATCATCTATAGTGATAATCAGAAGAGTTGTCTTTTTTTCTCTCGAAAAACCAGTCTCCTATAGACCAGACTGAAATCGTTGGTAAAGAAAATAAAAAAATAGTGTAAAATGAATGATAAAATATATTACATGAATAAATAAATATATTTTATAATGTGAAGTATGAAATTGAGATTTTAAGTTATCAGATAATATTGGCAAACAAGGAATAATTAATACTAGAGATCAATAACAAAATTATACCAATCTCCTAGATTCCTGGACTGAATATCGTTGAGGGTGAAGAGCTCTGGAACGGAAATGCAGGCCCCAATTGTCTCTTGGAATATGGAATCTAAAGATTTTCTTGGCAATTTAATTTGCGTTTCTCAAAGGAAGCTAAGTTTGAAGATTGTAGAACTGATGTCAAATTTAAGGCTTAAATACCTTAACATAAGTGTAGAAATATTGTCCAATCATGTGGTTTGGAAAAACTAATGATCGCAAATGTAAATGCGAATTTACGTAACATCTAATGTAAATGCAAAAGAACTAATTATATATTTCAATCTATAGAATTAATATAAATTTAACGTTGAATATAATTTTATAATTAATATAAATTTTTGAGAAGTATAAATTTTAAGAAATATAAATTTTAAAGCTGCTTTAATCAAACTCAATTTTAAGAAAAAACCTCGGAAAAAAGCTCAATTTTAAAAAGCTGATTCGCAAACTATAAATTGCCAAAAAAATTAAAAAGATTTGAATTTAAATTTATTAAAAAAATTGAAATTACATTAAAGACAAAATTGAAAATTACTGAAATTTTAAATTTCTAATAAATAAAATTTACCTGGTTGTTAAACACTTGAAATGTAGTACAAAAATGTAATATGAATTACTGAGGTCGCACAGTTAAGGTTTTACTTAATAAGGTGCACTTAAGGCCATCTATTGATTGGCGACTTAAGTGCACAAGCTCGTTTCCTTAGGTAGATTTCCTTACTAACAATTAAAATAGTGGCAGGTAAACAATCGATAAAAGGAATCTATAACTTTTACATAAGTGAATCAATGGACAAATAATGGCATTTATTGCAAATTCAACCTACAAACGAACTGCTGTAATAAATAGTAAATCGTATACAAACTAGTTCAAATGTGCTTTTAGAGGGCGGAATATTAAACATAATATTTTTAGTCGCAAACTCCTCTATAAATCCTTATTTTACTATAAGGAACCTAACCAGACTGCAACCAACAGCTACTCTCCGGGCTATGTGCCCCGCCGAGCGCTGAACTACAAGTTACAAGCCTGGCGCGTTAAGTGTAATAATTGCATATTACCATCAAAACGCTAATGCTTCGATTGCAACAAACACCAGCCGAAAGACTGATCCTACTTAAAGGAGCTCCCTTGCCAGTCGTCACACACCACTTGCAGACTGCAGTTTCGAGCTGTTGGCTCTCGTCAGTGCAAGGTAGGTATGCGACGACCGATATGAGAATCCTTTGACTATAGTACATCCCGGTATTTTTACAATAGCGACATGTAAAACAGCCAGCAGGCGCCATCCAGCGGTCCAGTGTCCGTTGTAATCGAAAAATAAATAGCCTGACTTATAGAGGAGTTTGCGACTAAAAATATTATGTTTAATATTCCGCCCTCTAAAAGCACATTTGAACTATGCTAAGCCAAGTCAGGCTATTTATTTTTCGATTGCAACAGACACTGGACCGCTGGATGGCGCCTGCTGGTTGTTTTACATGTCGCTATTGTAAAAATACCGGGATGTACTATAGTCAAAGGATTCTCATGTCGGTCGTCGCATACCTACCTTGCACTGACGAGAGCCAACAGCTCGAAATTGCAGTCTGCAAGTGGTGTGTGACGACTGGCAAGGGAGCTCCTTTAAGTAGGATCAGTCCTTCGGCTGGTGTTTGTTGCAATCGAAGCATTAGCGTTTTGATGGTAATATGCAATTATTACACTTAACGCGCCAGGCTTGTAACTTGTAATTCAGCGCTCGGCGGGGCACATAGCCCAGAGAGTAGCTGTTGGTTGCAGTCTGGTTAGGTTCCTTATAGTAAAATAAGGATTTATAGAGGAGTTTGCGACTAAAAATATTATGTTTCGTATACAAACTAGTTTGTGAGAATTTAGCAAGTATATTACTTCTTATAAGATATACTATATTACTATATAACAGGCTAATGAGAAAGTTGGTAAGAAAAATACCCACTGTACTTTTAAAATATAAAAATTGAAATATATATAAATGTAAATAAATGTCTTTGTAGCTTGAGATCGACAATTGGTTGTCTGAAGTGCTGTAACAGAACTGAGATACATAATTTAATGTTAAACAAAACATGACTGAGTTCCTAAGATATAAAAATAGGTACATAAAACAATGTGAAATAATTTAGCTGTTATGCAAAGAAAATTCTGATAGTTGAAACAGTTCTCACTGAATCAAAATGCTATACAGATCGTGCTAAATAAAATAATAATAAAATTGTTAAATGGACATAGGCCATGTAACAAACTTTGAGTCTATAATTTGAGTTTTGTAAAAAAAATGTCCAATTCAGGTCAAATATACCAACCAAGAATGATTCTGTCAGAATTAAAAGTAAACATGCATTGGCTTATACAAAATTTGAAAAGTGATGTGAGGAAAGAATTTTGCTGTCGCGAAAAATTTACCATTTCCTTACAAGCTGGGAAAAGTTTAAAGTTTTGATATTTCCGCCAATTTAGTTTTGTGAAATAGTTTCCTAATATTTTTTTTTGTTTTTTTGGCCTTTTCCTTCTACAATGACGAAGTAATTAGTCTTTGAAATCATCATAAGTAGAGAAGTATCTGTGTGGGTGTGTCTATTCAGGTAAGTATGACGTATACTGATCATCTGATATACCAAATAAAATTTTTACTGTTATTTAGCCGCTACTGATGAATATAAATAATATTCTATATATTATTACAGGAAACAATATTATGCTGAACATGGCTTATGTATATTACCGGAAATTCAGTTATTACAAATTATGTATAATATGCAATTTCACTTCTAAAGTAATATAGGTATTAAGGATAGATATATTTTAAACCCAGCTTCAATATTCTTTGGAACATAACTCTATAAAACCTGTCGGTTTAAAGTCGGGGTTCTTTAAATTTAAAGTGTTGTAGTACTATATAAATTAAGAGTGGTATTTAATATTTTTGAGTCAATGTTAAAAAAGTAGATGCACACCTTCTGTAATATTTGAATAGAATAAGTGAAACCCTATATACCTCTCCACTTTTATTAATGGTGTAATTTAATATACCAATAAATTACAAAAGCCATTAAGCCCATAAAAATCAGAAGGCATCCCCCAAGTGAATGTCGTGTTCAGGAAATCCACACCACAGTTAGAAGCGTATTTTAAATTAATGTAAGGGGGTCAGCCCGTACCAAAAGTCCATATACAACGTGTTCTCGATATTCTTGATTACGTACTCGTCAGTTTACGACAAAAATTAGCTTCCAATTTATTCATTCATGAAAATATTTTAAGTAAATTGTTTAAAAGTCCAAGCTGGCTTCGGTCCGCTTGATTTCAATATTGAGGCGGCGCGCCGTCTGCCGCCGTGAAAAATGAATAATTTCGGGTACGAGCTTTCAAGGAGCCAATTATTATTTGAATATTTATCAAATTTGTTTGAAACTTGCCTTCTATATCAGGGCGCATAATACCTTCGAGACTTTGTTGCGTGTCGCGTACGAATTTGTTGCATCGAGAAACAATTTGTTGCAAATAAAGTTTTCTCTAAAATAGTTTCTACATAACAAACAAGTTTCGAGAAATCTTTCACTTTTTAAGACAACCTTAGAATTCTTGTGATTCGCGATTTGTAATTTTTTGTACTACGTTTATTAGAAAACATTTTTGGATTTAGAGTGCCATGACCAGAAAAATTGGTTGTAATGGACCGGTGTGATGTCAGAAAAATCAAATCGAGCATAAAAATTTGAGAATGTGTATTTCATGGGCCATCAAATTTGGTCTGAACAGTTTTTTTTAACAAAACTTAATTTTCTCAAATGGAACCATAATGGTAGAGTACTACCATAAAATAGTGGACATTCTAAGGAATTCGTGGATGTGTCCAAAAGCAATTTTTTTGGCACTCTAGATGCTCCAACAAATTTCGAGTCAATTTTTTTTCGTGCAGTCGAAATGTCACTCACTTATGAATCACCGTACTTAGAATTTTTCAAGGATTCCAAAAATATGATAATAATAAATAAATAAATACACCACAGGTAATGACGACCTCCTTTATCCCGGCAGGCTCTAGAACAGCATTGTGTGGGACAGATTTAGAGACAAGGGACACACACTCTGTATCCATAGTGAAAAAATCCCTCTCGCAGTATTTTCCACTGATACGACCGGGGATCGAACCTGGAACTTTTGGGTGAGAGGCAAGCGCCAATTTTTTTTTGCCATTTTAAATATATTTATTCAAAATTATATATAATTCATTTCTTAACCATAGCATTTCATTTATTGCATGTGTACATTGTATATATATTCAGAAAGTGAATACAATAACAATTTAGTAATTTATATCACCAAGAACACAGCGAAGTGTAAGGAGCATATAAACCCGTCGTTGGAAGACAGTTAGTTGTATTGAAATACTTGAAGTTAAGTTAATTTCTGTTTTTCTTTGCTGCTCTCCTAATAATAGTTTAAGCTAATTCTCCTTATATTTCTGCAATGCACATTTTGTTTACTAGTGAATTACGTGTGATTGCTCTAGGAAATAATTTATAAAAAACCTACTTAAGGGTGCGAAAATAAAAATTTAAAATAAAAAGTATTCTAGAATAACGTGTTTATCTATGTACAACAAAATATTTACAGGTATAAAATTAGAATTTATTCTGGCGCACCGAAGTGCAAGGGTATTAGGAAGGTATAGGAAGAGTGGATGAAAGGAAGGGGGGGAAAGAAGAGTAGTTTGTCTGTATGTGAGAGTTATGTGTAGTAAGTTATTGTCAGTCTATTGTATCATAAATAGGTAAAAATTTTGGTGTATAAGTCGAAGAGCATTACGTTCCTTATAGTAAAATAAGGATTTTATAGAAGAGTTTGCGACTAAAAAATTATGTTTTAATCTAATGGATAATTGAATTTGTACATGAATAAAAAATAAAAAATAGATTTTTTTCACCTTTTTCCAAGTTTAAATTTTTTTTCTTGTTCACCATCATAAAGTGCATAAAAAAGCTACATTGAAAAAAAAGAAACTCATACGATGCGATGCAGAAAAGTAATTGGCCAATTAATTTTAAAATTTGAAGTAAATTTTTGAGATTTGCATTAGATATTTTGACTTGAAATTTTAACCAATTATTGCTCACATGATATAGTATTGTTTCTGAACATTTCAACAAATTTCACTTGAAACTATAATCAAAAACCAAAATTTAGCAGTTTTGTCAGTTTATATATATTTTTTGAGGTTATGTGTGCAGATAAAAATGTCATATTGTAACCGCTGATAGCTTGTATCATAATAAACAGCCTCCATTTTTTTCGATTTTTTTGGAGCTACACATACCGAGATATACTCATAAATATTTAGAAAGAACGACCAAATTGGTCGATTTTTTACAAAATACCCGGTAACATGCGTAACGGCGGTTGTTAGATGTAGAAAATGCTAATTTCGTATAGTATTCGATGCAACTAACATGTTTAAAAAAAATTGACTCTGGAAACAATTCCTTATTAATTAAAATTTGATGCTTGCCTGACTCAACAGTTACTCTTTTTTAAACAAATTAATACATAAAATGGAATTGGATTTTGTGAAAGCAGATTTATCTAATGTGCGGAAAGTTGATTATATGAACTTCTGTTTATTTCAAAGATTGATAATTATTATTCCGGCAACCTGTGTAATTGCCTTGGTTGAGCGGTAGACAAGCTGCACTGAACTCCCCCAAGACACAAATATGAATGACGACGATTTATCCCTAATATTATTGTTATAATCGACGTAAACGATGATAATTTTCAAGGGGTTTTGTATTTTCCAATTCTGAAAATGTTCAAAAAGCTAAAAAATAATCTGTGTAATAATTTATCATTACGATATAGAATTCACATGATGCGAATAACGATCATACAAAGTTTCAAAGCTAAATTGACTTTGAAACAAATATTTTATATATGGTGAATATTTATGACGCACGGATATAGTTTTTTTGCACGGATATGGAATAATACATTGACATGACAAATTAATGCTAAATAACGGCGTTGTTTAATTCTATACATTACGCGTGAATTGAACATGAATACATACATACTTTTTATAACTCCCAGTCCTACTATATTTTTTAAATTGTATAAAAACGTGATGAAGTACATCAGCCATAAATATCAGTAAACAATGTTTTTATTTGGAAGTATTACCATGAAAATAAATTTACTAGATTTAAAAAATGTATATCCTCGTATATATCGCTAGCTGAGTGTGCCTGGTGTTGTCGGGACTCCAGGGGAGAGGGAATACGTCTTCTAGAGTGTCGAAGAAAATTCATGCCTATTTAGATAGATACCTTGAATGATTCCTGGTGGTAGCACCACAACACTTTCTGCTAGGGCGTGGATATTCATGTTAAATTTGATCCAATTACGTGGAACTCTATAGAAGTCTTTGTCAAATAAACATACATAAATACGTACACATTTTATTAATTTTATTGATATAGATTAAAAAATACGACTGTGTACCAAAAATTAAAATAAATTTTGTTTAATTCGTAATTAGAATATTTTCTCACAAAATGAGTAACGCAAATTTTGATACTTTAATACTTACCTAATTAATAATTTAGGTGTCGACATTCCATTTACACCGATTAATAGTATCGATTTGTTTTAATCTGACATCTTATATAATAAGCTACGGGATGGCTGGATGTTAAGACGTTATTGGGGCAGACGAACGTTAACTCATTACGCTTAAGGTCATAATTATAATACACTTCGACATTATACAAGTTATAAATAACTGCTTATTAAAAAAAAATAATACGAAACATTTTTGTTAGACAAACAAAAAAAATCAGCTCAAATTTGATCCTTTAACTTTTTTCGTATCTCTTCAAATAAGGAAGCTGGTTCTCCTATTTTTCGGGTTTTTGTAATATATCTCACAAAAAATGGGATACCTGTTTCTAAAACTTTATTCTTCTACAATATATATTAACGAGATATTTGGTGTGGATCTCGTAAAATAGACAGACAGTATCAGATACAACTATGCTTAGATCTAAGATAAAGTAAAATCATACGATTTGGTAAAGTAGCCTGCTTCTAGTTTCGCTTAATATGGCAATACGCGAGACAGGCACGTAGGTACATCTTATTACAACAGTTACGGCTTATTGAAAATTTAATATGCGTTCGTCCCGGTTTATGAACGGTAAAATATGAAATTGTTATATGGAATCAACTTCGGTGGTGGAAAGAAAACTTACGATAAAAGACTATGTCAGTCTAGGTATGCATTCGCTTACATAAAAACAATATTAAACTGCATTCTCTGCTCTTTTGATTCAAACAACTGACACGAGTTCTGACAGCACATCTTGTAAGTGATTTATTGTCTCTTCAACGCTAAAAATGATCCTCCATAAACATTACAAATTTTTGATATACTTTCAAAAGATACGAAATATGATTTATAGCACAAATGTAGTTTAGTATTCATTAGAGTTGAACATAATGTTTTTAAAGCCTGACTAACAATTCAGCAATTCCTATAAATTAATCCAGGTAGGCATCCCCAATCATATGTATCTCTAGTTGTTTAGAAATGCTTACACGTTTAAATAGTAGAATCAAGAGATGCTCGTTCAAGGCCAAATAATAATTGTATTATGTATTTATTGAATGTTGTTTAAAATTTGATCTTTAACACGGTGATTCTATGTGGGCCGTCTTGGATATTATTTTTAATACCTATTTATTAGTATTGAAATATCCAGTCTGTTGCAAAGGGTTATAATTTACCATGTAGAAATACTTATGTAAATATTAAAAGATACATAAAGATTATTCCGAATTATCTCTAAATAAATAAAATTACCATAGACATTATAAGTTGCCCCTGTGGCGTTTTCACATAGGAAATTATTTAGACACCAAACTAATGCACGTTATTTAATTGCCAACGGTTAGCAGATTTATGAGCCTCATGAATATCTTGGAATTTAGTTGTGTATTTGCTTGCAGTGAAACCAAACACAAGAATAGATGAATTGAGACAAAATTATTTCGTAATATTGTATTAAAAATACTGTAAAAATACGAGAAATTAGATGTACCTGACGTATCTAACCTTAAGAGAGGTAAATCTAAATAGTAACAATAACAATTATTCACCAAATAATTAGAATACACTGTAATATATGAAGAATCTAATATAGGTAAATAAACAGAAAAAATCAGCACAGAAAATGTTGCATGTAGCTATTAAATTTCGTGCAGTTCTGCAATTCTTGTTCATGGTAAGTCAATTTTATTTTCTCAAAACATAACTTACATGCGGAAGAAAAAAGTATATCATATTTCGCCATTTACAAATTTAAATTAATAATTTATATATCGACACTATACATGTGTTGGTTAATATACCCAATATTTTGTTAAAAAATGAGTTTTTGCCTAATTAATTACTACTGGATAGAACACATTATTTATCAGGTGGTGTCTTAACTTACGCTTAAATACATTTAGACTCACCGCCATTGTAATATCCGATGGAAGGTGATTATAGTTATTAATTATATAAAGCCGAGAGTCACATTTTTTTCAGTGGATTGAAGGCTCGTTAATCCCCCAATTGTAATTCAATGTTATATCCACGACCACGGCCAAATTAGGCGCGTGAAAGCCGTATGGGAGCAGGTGAAAAATTCTGATTTTGAAAAACGTCAGATTTGACAAGTTTATTTTAATTAAGAATCTTTTGATTTTGAGCAAAAAAATAGAAGGTTTGTGAATCGTTTCTATGACAAGATCGGTATTATGAATTCTAATCAACTAGTGTATTAAGGGGCTTTTATCTACGATCGTGTAAAAAGTAACAGTTTTTTACATCTTTTCCAGTGTAAAAAGTGGCCATTTATAAGAAACTGTGCAATAAAATTTTTTATTGTACGCTTTTATTGCATGATTTCTAAAAAATTAAAAAACTACGCCAGTTTATTTATAATATCGTTTCCTTAGTTACTATCATCACAGATTTTCAGTCACGACCATAAAGTAACATTATTAGAATGGAGACTTTAACTACAACTCGAATAATACTAACCGTCAAAGTGACATTCACAGAAAGTAGGTACAGTTTTACAAATATTCATGAAAATTTGCCCATTTCTTACAATAATTGGAACGTTCGAAGATAAAATGTTGTAAGACACAGTTGTAAAAAGCCCCTTTATTGCACTCATGGCTTTTAAAAACACTTTTTAATCTATCCATTCGTGCAATAAAGAATGGCTTTTTACACTTGTATCTTGAATAACTATTAATCCACGGAAAACAAACGTATTAAACGTTCCTAATATAGTGGACGTGGATAAAATGTTTTAAACTCCATTATAGAATACGCTTTTTCTCGTTAAATGTGGGTAGACAGTAGGTACGTGCTCTTTTTTCGTGTTTCATATTTTATGAATTTAGGAATATCTCAATATTTGATTAATTTATTTTTGTTTAGAAATATGAGAATAGAAAAGTAAAAAATATAAAGATTAACCAAAATCATTATCCGAAGGTTTTTAAAATATTCTCCCTCCACACGAGTCAGCTGGTTTTAAATGACACATTGTTCTAATGGCCTTTTTTGAATCCTAAATGAATCATCGGCCTCAGTGGAATCTCCCCAAAATTCAGTACCATTGTAAAATGCTCTGGAAATATTTCCAGAGTACATGCAGAATATACTATTGTCGATGTTTTAAACTCGATTTTTTTCCTGGAAACAAACAAAGCATAAACGGCGCTCGAAAGCTTTTTATTGAGCTTCACTAGGTGATTCCTTCATTTAAGATTTTCATCGATATAAACCCCCAAAAATTGTACATTATCTACTGCAATAATAATTCCCTGTTGTAGCTTGATGTCTTGTTGTGTGTAATTGTGACTTGAATGAAATGTGATGTGAGTTTATTAGATTTAGTATTAATCTATTCGCAGAGAACCAGTCATTTATGTTATTTAATATTTCTATACATTCGGGCATTGATTCTTTAAAAAGTATACTGGTATCATCTGCGAACAGGGAAAGCTGTACCATTTTAAAGTTATCAACAAGATCATTTACGTAAATTAAAAAAGTATAGGGCCAAAGATTGAGCCTTGCGGAACACCACATTTATATTTCTTTTGTTCAGTTTTTATTTGTCTTATCTCATTGTCCACAATTTATTTTAATTCCACATACATTATTCGGTTGTCAAGATAAGATTAGAACCAGTTGTTCACGCAATCGAATGCTTTGGTTAGGTCACAGAATACACAAAGTGGGTAGCATTTTCCTTCTAAACAGTCATTTATATTATTAATAAAAAACTCCTTGATTAATAGTTCAATAATCTTTGAGGGTGATGGTAGTATTGAGATTGATGGGTAGTTAGATATTATTGTCTTTTTTTCTTATTTTTTATACTGGTATGATTTTTTCTATTTTAAAGCTATCTGGGAACGTTCTGGTCATAAATGAAAGATTAATAAATGTTAATGGTATTTTGAGATAACCAATATTTTCCTTAAATAAAGTGATTGGTATTTCATCATAACCAGCGGTTTCATTTGTTTTCAATTATAATTATATAAGTAATTACAAATGAAATAAATATGTAGTTTATTGTTCAGCCTGAAATATTTTCAAACTTAATTGAACAAGATCACAAGTACATTTAAGTATGCTAATAATAATAACATTGGCTATTGGCATGGAATTCGGGTTGGACAAGTGTGCAGTATCCCATCTCAAGAGTCGACGAAGCGGGATATTCCCTGAAGATGAGTAGCTCGTAGGTGGAAGTATCCTACGACATCTGGATGCCGGAGAGATTTACACGTACCTGAGTGTACAACCACCACCTCCAGGACATGATACAAATTAAGGACACTCTCCGCGGCAAGTACAGACGCCGGCTCCGAAGGATTTGATCCCCGAACTTTCGGGGAAGAATAAGGTGTCTGAACCTAATATGCTTCCGTTTCGGTTCTGCTCTACTCTTGCGGAGTAGTCAAGTGGACACTAGATGAGCTGCCCCAACTGGATAGAGAATGCCCGTAAGATGATGTATATTTATAGGAGCATCTATCCTAGATCGCCCGTTCCTCGAATACATAGTTTTACAAAAGATATCCGAGCTCATAAAACATTGAACAAACGGCTTTTAATGTAAAGAAAGTGCTCAAATGACCTTTAATATAAAGAAAGTGCTATAAAACCATCTACGGCTCTCGTAGGTAGACGACTAAACGTAAACGCTAGTGCTGTCTTATATCCCCGGAGAGATCGAGTCCGTTGTTGAGAACAAGAGATACCGAATTTATGGAAACTTCTCGTTTCCGACCGTCAGGCTAATTCAAGCCAACAAGCTTGACCTAGTACTATTTAATCACCAAACCAAAGTGATGTGTGTTATAGAGTTCTCGGCACCTGCTGAGACAATCGCCTTGAAGGAGGAGGAAAAACTCACTAAATACCGAGATTTCCAGTGTAAGCTCCAAACGCTATACCCAGATCACTCCGTCAAGATGGTTGTCCTGATAATCGGTGTACTCGGTGCGATGAGGCCTACACTGCTCTCAGAATTGAAGACAATATCGGCCAGTCAAAAATCCTCGGATTGCTACATTTACTTAGGGCACACAATTAGGGTATTTACAGTTACTAACCCTGCGGGAGGTGGGGAGTGACTGTAGATAATTCGCTGGCGCTGCAACTATGAGAATGTCGAAGACACAGCTCAGCATCGCTTTCGCGAGAAAAACGTATTACTTTAATTTATTTATTGTTTTTTTGGGCTGGTCATCATTATTTTTTTATATCAATTATGAGGTGCATTGATAATGAGGTTTCTAGTATCCATTTTTAAAGTTTTTTTTTAAGATGTTGGAACGAGCCTATACTTTGTACAGACATATACATTGGGAGCTAGGTCAATGTGACAGCGTTTTGATCTATTATTTTAGTTATTTTGGGTCGTAAATCACGATTATGAACAATGATTTCTTTTGTGCTTAAGTTTCTGTGCCGGTATAAAACCAAACTCTGAAGAAAAAAGTCTTATATGTAGTATTTTAGATTCTCTAGAGAGATCATCACTGGGCTTAGAAAAATATATGTGTTTATTCCATTAAAGATGATAACAGGGTTGAATCCGAGATATTGCATTGATATGACAGATGTCAATTGAATATTAATTTGATTATAGTTAATGTTGATAGCCGAGAAATCTGGAACTTTATGAGCATAACTAGAGAATGGCGTTTTATCCATATTTATTGTTAACGATTCATTACTGAAAAAGCTTATTGTTACTGAAAAGTCTTTCTTGATACTTGGTATTATAACATTCCAGTATTTTTCTGTATAACACGATCATATCGACGGCAAAACTGATAACACCCCTATAGGAAGAACTTAAATGGGTGTTTATATACGTATAATGTTAATAATATTGGTCTCAGTACAGAATCTTGAGGAACTTATTGTATTGTATGTTAGACTGTATTAATATATATTTTGAAAATGATTAGGATATGACTAAATTAAAATAAATTGAATGTATGGAATGGGTACGGTATGATTATTTTTGATTGCATTGTTTTTTTTTTAAACGTGTTTGATGTACAAAGTGGGAATGTCTTAGAATGAAGAAAAACTTTTCAAAGTTTATTGGATATTTCATTTATGAACATAACACCGAGGATAACACTATTCCATTTTTTAAGTTATGTAGTAATTAATGTAGATTTAAAGACAAGCTGAGGTGATGATTCGGAAAAGTTCAGAAGTCACAAACAATAATAAGTAAGGAGGGATTTTTATGAACGTGCTGACATATGAAGCTGATATAATACTGTTGAAGACTCCTCTGAACATGAAACAGAAAACGACGTATCTATACTTGTAAATGTTGTAAAAATTATTTTATAACAAGCACTGAATTATATTCTGATGTTACTAGTTGCTTTTGGGACTACATATATATGATGCAATATAAAAGCTAAATATTATATGAATTGGTGTATAACTGTACGTACAATTGCACTAATTACTTTACTAGTATTACTAGGTATTTATTAAGATATTGCGCATTTGTAAATAAATTTTAAATAAAGTAACATTTTCAGTGTTCCGCAAACCACCATCTCAATAGTCCATTACTTATAGAGCCGCCTCAAGAACCACCACTTAAAGCTTACATTTATTACGCTATGTTTAAACTCTAAGTATAATTTTATTCGTTAAGTTAGAAAATTTTTAATCATTCACTTTTTAACCCAGTCAAATACCATTCCCTTGGTACTTACAATTTATTAATTATTTTTGTTGGGAAGTTTCAACATTTAAAACCAATTTTTTTGCAAACCCCGAAGTATTTAAATTTTTTCATTATTTTTGGAAGTTTATAGAATTTTGTCCACCTAAAACTGTTCAACTGCCCACTATGCGATTGTGTGAAATTTAATTTCATCATTTTTAGTGGCTTTTTGAAGGCGGTTCAAAAATAAAGATATATACGGGTTGAACTTGCAACCTCCTTGTTTTGGAATCGGATAAAACAACCTAATGCAAATAAAAGAAGTTTTCCATGTCGCATGATACACATTTTAGTACACAGAGGCAGAAATAAATAGCATTTTTATATTTTCTACTTCTAAGGTAAAATATAAAATAAATATTAATTTTACCAATTCCAGCGATTACAAACTACTAAAAATCCTAATTGATGATTTAGCGAATAATTATGGTTCCATGTAACCGGTTCGTATTCGTCAACCAGCATGAGACGTAATATTGTCAAATTCACTGAATAATTAACTTAAATGACAATTATGCATCTATGCGAACTTATTACTAAATGATGGCCTAGTATGCAGCTGCACAGAAATGATAATTAATCTTAATAACGCCAAGCGTGTACGATATTCCACACGTAGTGTAAAATAAAAGGATTCTGAAGAAGACACCAACTTTCGCTTTAGCGACTATATTAAAATTAATTTAATAAGACCTTCAACGAAACCGCCGCATTGCTTGAGGATCTCATTATATGACTATGCATGACAAAGTATGTGTAATATAAAGGTAAATTTTAGACTAAGAAAATAAAATACGGCTTGAATCTAAATTCAGAATTAATATCCCACAAAACAAGGTAAAAATTCTGCTGTCTGTCTAGCCCAAGATTTGTAATTTTGAATTTGATACAGGTACAAAAGTCGACATTTCTATGAAAGATTACGAACTAATTAAAAATTATTCTTGACGGAAAACTATGTAATTCATCATTGAAGCTTTAATATTCCATTGTATCACAGTAATTTTTATAATAATACTATTTATCCTCAAATACAATTTATTATACTCTGGTAATTATTAAAATTCTCAAACACAGCTTATAATCTAAACAAGTATCTCAGGGATCTAATAATCCTGTGTGTTAGTTGTCTGCCCAGCTTCGGGTTGGGTACAGAGATGATTTTGTTGTATAATTCATGTTCATCCGACAAAAATACCAGAAGGGCACCAAGGAGTGTAATTTTAGAAACTGTAGTATGCGTTATGTTAAATATGAGGACAAGTTATCCAGTCTCTAGTCAAAGTACTTCGAGAGTTTTAGCGAAAATAGCCCTTAGCGTCGAGGGTGACCTTTCACTTTGTAACCATCAATTTTGAAGAAAAAAATTATGTGTTTTCCGCGTATTTGCCCTAAACCGGTTCCTCGGTGATTCGGTGTCAGAAAAGTATAGTTACTATGTACTCAGAACGTGCATGGGAACGTAATAATTTATAATTGCTAGAATATAATTCAGAGTCGTTGCGAATCAAGCATTTTTAAGCTGCAAGGAGCGAACTAAATTAATATTGAACTGATAATACGTAAATAGACAGGCAAGCAAAAGCCCACCAAAATTATAAACATTGAACTTTTCTTGAATCTTTTCGTGTAATCGTTAGCTATAAACCGCATATTGGATGATAGTTGGTTACATTATAAGTCGTTCCGTTCCTCTCCATATGTTGTACACGGGCTATAGTTGTTACTCATTTTCTTGAACGTTTTGTAAAAACATGAACTTTTAAAATATTTAATATATATATTTTTGAACTTTATATTGTCTTTTTCTTGTGTTTCAAAATTCCTTTTCAGATTTAAATTTAAGAAAGTGTTAGTATTTACTGTGTCAGATTTATAGTGTTACGACGTCCAATTGGTACCATCAATGAAGCAGTTAAGCAAAAACGAACAGTAAGTATAGATTTTTGTATTCTCCGTCTGAAAAAGTCGTAGATGGATTGTTCACATACATGCAGAAGCAATCAATCTTAGGCGAGGATTGCGTAGTGGATTTACTATCCTTCGGAGGGGATGTAAAGTAGTCGGTCCCTTGTATATTAAATGTTAGGCGTGTAAATGATTCTATTCTTCGACAGAGAAGAGGTCCGGAAAAATCCTGGTTTGTGCTAACTTATTTCCAGGCGTCGGCGATAGGACTCAATGTATAAAAATAGAAGCTTTTCTTCATAATAAAAATATTTGACCAACTCTGTTTTTAATTTTCCCTGATGTAAATTGAAAACATTCCTTATCTACAGGGTGTCTGGAAATATCATAATAATAATTAAAAAACGGCTTTATTCAAACAAAGTAATAATATAATGTTTCAAGGGCGAAGTTTAGCATAGGCTTGACCCCATCAAAATTAAAGATGAAAACCAAATTACAATAAATAAATATACATACAAACATATGTCTACACTAAATCCTAATTAAACAAGCCAAAAAAGTATCTAAATATATGTATTTATCAATCAAGTACATACTTTCTAAATTGCAAAGAAATGATTATATATCGTTAAAAAGAAAGAAGAAAATGGACGATATATAAATTTATTATTGAAAAATAATGATTAATTTGCTGTGGTGTTCATTACTGGTTAGGCAACAATAATGTAAAGTAATCACACCAGCGCCTAAAATGTAAATGAACGTCATGTCTAGCAATAATTTAAGAGAAGTGCAAAGCAGTTTTAGAATAAGGTAAAATTCGTGGGTTTTTGTTCCTCGAGAAGTAATCGTTTTAAGTTTGTTTTAAAGGAAGATACCGATAATGATTTTAATGTTGTAAAGTTTAGCAGAACAATAAGTAAAACAGCTTTGAAAAGCAGCAGTAGAGTATCTCTGGATATGATACAATTGTCCAAAGCGAATAGTCCTATTATGTATTGTAGACCTAGCATTGAGCCTACAGAAGAGATAACATGGTGCCGATGTTGATATAACGTGATGAACGAAGACCAAAAATTGTAATTTCCTCCGAAATTGCATATTCAACCAGTTTAAACCAGAAAAAGAGTGTGATATGTGATCATATCTTCTTAAGCTGAATATGAAACGATAACAGGAGTTTTGCACTCCTTGTATTAATTCTTTTTTCTATGGTATCGATGAAATTATATACTACATCATAATAGTTACAGTGAGATAGGACCAGCGATTCACATAATATTTTTCTCAAACTGCGACTAATGAAAAATCTACTACTATACAATAACTTTAAAGATCCATATGCCTTGGACAGTAGAGTATTTACATGCCCAGAGAACTTGAGATGCTGATCTAAATTCAATCCCAGATTTCTTATTGCACTTTCTGGAGATCAATGTTTACACTAAGGTTTTCACAAACAGAAGCTAAATCTTTCTTAGGTCCGAATAATATTAATTTGCATTTGTTAGGATTCAATTTTAAGTTGTACTCTTGAGATATTTCTTTAATTTTACTTTAACGCTATTTATATTATTTTGAGCTACTAATGAATCTCTAACATGAAAGTTACTATATACTTGGGTATCATCGGCATATGCTTGTATTTTACAGTTTTTTACTGAATGTAATATGTCAGAAGTGTATATACTAAACAATAATGGACCTAAGACCGAGCCTTGAGGCACACATGATAGAACTTCCACAGAAGGTAAGATAGCATCATTAAATAGTATTTTGTGATCTATATTTGTTGTTTGTATGCCGTTTAGGTGGCAATAGTATTTGCAAAGATATGAAGAAAATGTATTACAGATATGTATCCTGAATTGCTTCATAAAGAGGCTAGGGACATTGAAGTTGGTGACCTACAATATTAAGCAAAAACCTACTTTTTTACCTAATATTTCAGGAATACTTTTGTGCTACAGTGGTACCGAAATATAATTCCCTGATGAAAATTACACAAAAGGTCCCATCCAACTTAAAAAAACAGAATAAAGAAATTTTAAATTAAATAGGAGGGCACTTATATACCGGGAAGAATTTCATTTTGGCCAGTACCACGAAATAATATTCCTTTTTAGCACGAAATAATGTAACAAATCTAATCCCTCTAGCACAACATATTTTTAAAATGTTAAATAAAAACTTATTCTAGGACAGCACTTTCAAAGACTTCTAGTTTCCTTAAGAAACATTTCTGGACACATGCCTGTCGAAACCTCTCTTCACATTTTTGCAAAACCATCATCACCTACAATTAACGACAGGCATGAAATAGCGCACTGAAAATATTCTAAATCTAGCTAAAACTTGAAACAAAATAAATATATACAGATTGGTGTCAGCAACTAGCCGTATAGGAAAATCCTATACACTTATGTACAAGTGCAAGTCAGGTGAGAATCACGAGATGATATGAAATTGATGGTGGGGTAGGCATCCCTCTAGCATAACATATTTTTAAAATGTTAAATAAAAACTTATTCTAGGACAGCACTTTCAAAGACTTCTAGTTTCCTTAAGAAAAATTTCCGGACACATGCCTGTCGAAACCTCTCTTCACATTTTTGCAAAATCATCATCACCTAAAATTAACGACAAATATATACAGATTGGTGTCAGCAACTAGCCGTATAGGAAAATCCTATACACTTATGTACATGCGCAAGACGGGTGAGAATCACGAGATAATATGAAATTGATGGTGGGGCATAGGCATGACAGCTGGTCGAGCTCGATCCGATGCGACCGCTGCAGTAGCAAATAGCTACTTTCGTTCGTCTTGAACAGAGTGATTGTGATTAGTAAGCAACCAATAGAAATCAAGAATTTGAAAAATATCTCAACTCAATTGGCTGTTTAGTGACTGTGTTCAGTTTGTTCAAGACGAAACGAGAGTACCTAACGTATTTGGAGCGGAAGTTGTAGATGACCGGTCGACAAATAAGGAATTTACGAATTACCACGTATCATGCCAAAATATTCATTTGTTGAAATTAATTATGGTGGTCAACAAATTACCAAAATAAAAAAATTATAATTCTCAAGATAAGTGAGAGTGGGTCGATTTTCGTACACTACATTAAATAAATTTATGGTCACGCATTGACTGTCCACCATAGTACAATTTAATTATTTGTATTTTCTCTTCTGTTAAATAAATATGCATTTTAACAGGTTAATATTATTTTGAGTGCAATAATGCTTAAATTTCGTAAGGGTACCTGAGACCTAAGCCTAGCGAACTCTAATAAATAATAAATAAATCCATAACATCGATAATAACACCAGCGCTAGCGTACAGCCCATTGGATTCACATTCCATTAGATGTGATTCTCACTCGTATTGCACATGTACATAAGTGTATAGAATTTTCCTATACAGTTAGTTGCTGACACCAATCTGTATTTACTCTTTTCAAATATATAAGGAATTATAGTGAATAGTCACGCTAGATCGTAAACTTTATCTTAAAAAGCACATTTCCAACGTAACTGGCAAATGCTGGCCTCTCCTTAATTCCCCATCCTTAAAAATTCTCCACCCCATGTAGTCACTTTAATCTACAAATCCTACCTCCGTCCTATCCTAACCTATGCCTCCCCCATCTGGTAACCTCTCATAGCCCCCTATTTGCAAACACCGCAATTCTGATTTACACAACATCTCAGGTACCCCGCTTCTTTCTGATTTTATACTTAAGAGATTGCTGCCGAACTTTGCCAATACACTCTATATACTATATTTTTACCCCTTGATACTTGTATATGTTGTTTGAAAAAAAATGCAAAATATAAAAAAAATACAAAATACAAAAAAATAAACACCAAAAAAATTTTCTAAAATAAAACATAAAAAATAAACCAAAAAATATAAAAACATACGTAACAAAAAAAATTATATATTATTATTACTATTCAACTTTGCCCTTCAGGCCGAATCTGAAAAGAGCCATTTTTAAATTAGATTCGTTTAGTTAAAAGATGCCACCACTACCAGCCACTAATACCTAACCATAACAATACCCTAACATAAAACAACCTACATGCACACTTCTCACCACAAACTGCACACTCAGAATAACCCACACACCAGCCAGCCATGAGCACGACATATATGTTATACTACAACCTGCGGTAAATACTCATCGGGTGGAAAGCCGACGTACCCCCAGAATGGGGACAAATACTTACGATGATGTGGTATTATCCTAATAGGAATAAAATATATTCAGAATGAGATTCGTCTTTACTTTAAAACAAAACCACCATGCTTTTCTCAATTTCAATAATTGCTAAAACTAATTTCATTATATAAGATTAGAAGCAAGTATGATTTTACATGAGGAATAGTGAACTATATTCTTAAATAAAGTTTATTCGTCTTGAAATTTGTGAAGTTTTTTTCCTTGTAAATGTATGAGTATATCCGCAAAATATTAATTCTACGAAATGACTAGAAAATAATAGGAATAAATATTACCATTCTGTATCACAGAACATTTTCAATTGACGAAAAGATAAAACAAATAAAACCTAACATTTCGTCGAACCGCACGTGTATTTTATCCTCATCCCGTTCAATACATGACAATGGAGTTCATTATTACCTTGTTTGCAGACAATATTGTTCAAGTTAAAGCACTATTTGAACTAAGTTTTAAACTGCAGCTCGATTTGTATTGAATCGATTATTTTGTAACAAACATTTTAAACACGTAATGTAAAATTATTACCAATGAAACAATATTTACTCTCTGTCGTTGGTTATTTTTACTTGGGTTGGTAGTAAATATTAATTTGACGTATTTAAAATTTTAAATTATATCGATTTATATATTTACTTTGTCAATTGTGCCTAACAAAAAACTATTTATGTTTATTTAACAAATGGAAAAGAAAATAGGTGCAGCTATATCCGTGAAGTTTAAGGCCTTTAAATCTCGTATATACGAGTAATCGCATCTTGGATCCTTGAATATACTTTATAATACATTTCATACGTAATATAGGTAGAAAAATTGTGTAATAAATGCAAACAAATTTATTTGGGAAATAAAATCATTGTCAATCTTATAGCATTAAACACGAAACATTTATTATCTCCATAAATAAAGCTATAAAGCCCCCCAGAAATATGCTGAATCACTATCTCATTAAAAACAACACGATAATAAATACTCCCCAGTTAAGAACAAGGCAATTCATAAGAGGAGCGCGTGGATCACAACATGAGATTTGTAGATTGTATATTGTTTCAGGAGTTGTTTAGCTCTAGCAGCGTTACTTCATTTCGACCTAAAAGATCTTATGTGAATTTACTCTACAAGTTATTGCCCAGGATTCCAAGACTTTTTATAAAGCTTGTGATTTTCCTGGGGACTAATTTCTCTATGTCTTCAGACGTTAATTCCGCCTGCTCTAGGAACTTTAGCCTAGTGCGGATTAACCGTCTACTGTCTTACCCATATTCTTGAGATGATATCTCAAGGGGCAGTGGCCAGTTAGAAGTCCTTAATTCGGACTTTTCAAGTCCGAGAAGCCTTGTAGCATTCTTTGCCGAATAAGTTATAAACTTTTTCGCTTGTCTTTGGCCTGAAGTATTCCTCCAGTAGGACATTTTTATTCCTTTTCCCATTTTTGGACCTCCCCCATTATGTGTTCCTTGGCTAGTCCACAAAACAGTTCAGGTCCAACGAATTGTGATTCAGCTCATTACTTTGTACTCCCTCATGCCCTGGCACCCACATCAAGGTTGTTGTTGTTGGCCAGTTGCTTCAGGGATTGTCTACATTCCTAGGCAATTTTAGACTCGAATGTATAAGACCTTAAAGGTTTTAATGCTTCTTGGCTATCTGATAGTATATAGATCTTTGCCCTTTGAATGCCTTTATTTAGGAATTCCTGTGTACATAGATCTATAGCGTGAATTTCTGCCTACATCTTTTAGGCCCTGCTACGCCCACTCCTACCCCCTCAGCCACTTTAGACCCATCTCTATACCAGATGAGTGACGCTTGTTCCAATCGCAGTGCCTCCATCTTGATCGTCTGATGGCTTTCGATCAGCACGTTAAACGGACAATCAAAGTCCTGTTTGGTTGGCATTGAGTCAGTAGGTTTGGTCATGGACTCAAAATGGATTAGCTCCAAAATCCTTAAGTGACCAACCAGATCGCCTGGTTTAAATTTGAGTGCCTGATACAGTCTTAAGGACTTACAGACTTAAGTCTTAAGTGCTGTTTCTTTCCTCACATGCAAGTGCAAAGGAAGTAGGTCAAGCATTGCCTCCATAGCTGCTGTGGGACACGAGTGCATTACTCCTGTAGTCCCTAAACAGGCAAGGCGTTGCAATTTTTGCGACTTTTCTTGTGCTATGTCTTCTTCTGTTTTTGGCCACCATACATATGATTCGTAGGTCACCTTAGGTCTGACAACCGATAGGTAGGACCAATATATCATTTTCGGCTTCGGACCTCAAGTCTTACCAAACAGCCTACGGTACGTCCAAATAGCCGTTGTTGCTTTAGTAAGTATCCTTTCCAGATGTGGGTACCAGTAAGTTTTTGATCCAGAATTACTTCTAGATACTTGACTTCACTGGAAAAGTTTAGGATCGTCCCATTCAGCATAGGAGTTCTAAGGTTAAGTTTTCTTCTTTTGGTAAATGGGACAATAACTTTTTTGCTCGGATTGGCATTGAGTCCCTCTGACGAGCACCAATTGGATATTATGTTGAAGGTAATTTGCATGAGGTTTGAAATCCTATCTGCCTCTCACAGTTACCATCAGGTGATCTGCATAACCCTGGACGTTGAAGCCCAAATTATTCAATTTACAGAGATCATCGACCACCATTGACCACAGCAAAGGTGATAGGACTCCACCTTGTGGACATCCCCTGACTGCAGTCACCGTTGTTCTCTCCCACACTTGTGGTAATTATTCTGCTACTGAACATGAATTGTATCCATTTAATTGTAGGGGACTGTATTCCCCTTTTTTCCGCGGCTTTTTGTATGAATTCATAGGAGGTGTTGTCAAAAGCACCCTCTATATCTACGAAAGCACACATAACAACTTCTTTTGCTGTGAATGTCTTTGCAATGCCTTGGACAAGGCAATGTAGATAATTTATTGTTGATATGCCAGGTTTGTTTGGTGTGAAGCGGTATTCCCGTAAAGATTTCGCTTCCGATCTGTTGATCTAATAGTTTCTCAATTATTTTCAGGAGAAATGAGAAGCTAATGGGGAGATAAGATTTAGGCTTGTTTAGTGAACGTCTGCTTATTTTTGGAATAAATCCTACCTTAACTTCCCTCCAAGCTTGTGGGATATAGCCAAGTGTATAGCTTGCTATGAATATAGTTCTCAAGCATGGGATAAGCTCCTTAATTCCGTGTTGAAGAGGGCAGGAAAATGCCATCTCTGTCCGATGATTTAAAAGGTTTGAAGTTAGATACCGCCCAATTAGTTTTGTTGGGGTGAATATTTTTCCAGCCAGGCATAGGACGGTGTATATCCTCATTCAAATAGTCCTGTGGAAATTCGCCTTAAGTTATATGAGAGTCTGGGAAATGACTACCTAGAAGTACTCTTATGTTTTCCTGCTGACTGTTCATATTTGCCGTCGGGCTTTTTGAGTTTCCGTTTGAGTGGTCTTTTGCAAGAATTTTTGTAGGCAGACTGCTGGGGTTAGTTCATCTATCCTTTCACATAACCGTCTCCATGATTTTCTTTTAGACCTTCTTAACCCTTTATTGTACTCTATAAAGGCTTTCTGTAGTTCTCGCAGTTTCCAGAGCTTTTGGCTCTATTGAACGTTTTCCTAGTTTCAGTCCTAAGACGGCTGAGAACCCTATACACCAGGGCACATCTCTTTGCACTGCCTTTTGTTTAACAGGACAGTTTTTTCATAACATGAAGTCATAATGTTTTGTAATTGATATAAGGCTGTGTCTAATTCCGTATTGTATCGACGGAATGTGTTCCACTTTCGACCTCCGTCATTAAGTGTTCCTTATAAACACTCCAGTCCGTCAGTATAGGTATTCTACATTCCCCGAGGCTTGTTACAGCTGCCTTTTATTTGCATCGTATGTGTCTATGATTCGACATGGAAGGCTCATTTGAAACATGCCAGTTTTTAATTAAGTCGGTTAAGTGGATCAGCAAGAGTTATGTCTGAATCCTCTTTTCTAATCGCATTCATACAGGTGGGTTCAATTAATTCTTAAAGCGTCAGTCAATTACTTTTCGTTATTTTTTTCTTATTACGGGTTGAAGATTTGATTTAACAGTGTACAGCGTAAATTGCTGCATTGCATAGGAGGTTAAATAAGCCGGGTTTTGAAATATTCATTGCCTCATATTTTTCGGACTACATTCTAACAGTTCTATTGCGGCCCGTGAAAGTTCATGTAACTATTGGACATCTTTTGGTTTATTTTATCTCAACGTCCATACATTGTTTATCCATCTGTGCACATTTTATTAAAACTAATTATTCTTAATGATGCAAATACAAAGTTTACTAATGCTCAGTGCAGCGCAGCTTTTGCTTTCCTTCTTGTCTCATCACACTATGCTATAATTACAATGGAAACACAGTAAGCCACTTAAACATGAGAGCGCTATAAAAACATGGCCATCTTCCGCGGAGGTTTAAAAGGATCTCCTTATCACAAATTATGAAGATTTATACTTGCTACCCATAATCTGTTATTTCTGTTGATATTGATATTCCTTATTGTAAAGACGGCTCTGAACAGATCTTGACGGATAATAGTACTTAAGTCATTTCTTCTTAAATTTTTGTTCGTCCAGTTTTCAACAAAATTTGTTGGAGATGAACTCTTTAAAAATTGATATATATGTTAATATTATTAGTAATTCATTCGTTAAATCTATGATATATTTGCTTCTCCAATAAAAATTGCTAGGTAAATAATTGCGAGCAATAAGGTGTCCATGTAATTTACAATTTACCATATATCGAAACAACTGCTTGAAATTTGGAGAGATGTATTGATCTGGGAAATATTTTAAAATATTAATATTATTTGATACCATTTTGGTCATAGTGATATTTTTCTGTTATTATTACTATTACTAGCTAATTGGACCACATATCTTCAACTATACGTAAGAGAGGATGTGTACCGAAATTTGTAAAAAAGTAATTGGTGGGTGTTTCATCAGTACATAGAGCAGCAAAGTATCTAAAATAAAACGAAGCAATACCTCATAGTCTGTTTACTTCAATTAGACTTACACAAACCGTTGTGTTGACTGAGAGCGACCATGCACTTTGCCAGCACGATGTCCAGACTTAACCCCACTAGATGAGAGACTAAGACGTTTGTATATTTCCTTCATATCATCGATCGTATTAATTAAAAAAAGTTGTTCGTATATTTATTCTTAAATTGTCTTATATTGAGTTTTCGCTTAAATATTAATATACCTAAAGTTTGGCAGTTTCGTCCTGAGACATCCTGTATATCTATGCTAACAAATGAGTTATTGCTCCCAAAAGATATAATTTGTTTGTTCATAACAGATTAAAGTATGTCTTTAGCACAATTAAAGTGGTTTAAAAAGGCAAGAAAATGTATTAGTTATCTTTTTATCGGGAATAATTAATTTACAGAAATTTTTATTGCATACTTAAATAAATATTGGCTTAATATAGAATATAATGAGAAATAAAACAACTGCAAATAAAGATAACTTTAATACCTATTATTAAATCCTGTTCTGTCTATTAATATATTTAACAATGTGTTATTGATCGCTAAATGCATTATCAAAGTAAACATTTTCACTTCCGATATAATTTAACTTTCTATTTTGATTAATAAAAAATTTTTTTACGATAATTTCAAATACCAAATGATTTATCAAGTTTCTCCAGTTTTATAAGGTGCTTTGACTAGTGCGGATCATCTGAAAGAAAAATGGTCTTCTCACAAAAGATAATATGAATACGATTAGGAAAGCAAACACACTCAGAGATAACAAGGCCTATCAATTAAACCTGTCTACAGGCAAAACAAAGAAAGGCCTTGCCAATAAAAATATTGGAGTATTTCAGAGTTACAGCCAAGAAACTGGGACGAATCTATCCAACAAAGATATGCTTTTACTTCTGCAAACAGGGGCAGTTTATAGATAAATTTTATAATACGGGCGAATGCCATTCGGAGTATAAAGAGAAACGTCATTCCGAGGATCAGTTTCAGTGCAAGAACAGTTCGCGGTCTTTTATATCAGGAGTTAGTTGACATTCGTGACAGACAGCTTTAGCCGGATTTAGACAGCCTAGTTGTTTTGCAGAAGCAGGCATATATTTAGAGTTATTAGTGATTTCATTTTTACTTAGAAATGTTACGAAAATACCTCTAACTGCCAGATAAATATTCTTAATACAGAATAATTCTAAATCGCGAACGTCCGAATTAAGCCACGTTTCAGTCTAAGATATGATAGTTAGCCAAAGCATTATACAAGTCTGTAGCTGTGGAGTTGGGTCCACGTAAGTTCTAATACAATATTTTAAGTTCGAAAGTGTTTCTAACAAGAGGGGTGGACATTATTGTGATCCGAGATATGACTGTCATTAACTGTATTATTGAAATAGTAATGCTCAGTATTATTATAAAGTTCAACCTGCTTATTTCCTAGTTATTATTGTATGTCAAATATTGAGCGTTTTAAATACTCTAATTTTTGTTTGTATATCGTGCAGTTTGATTTACATCAACATCAACTTCTTTTATTGGCCTTTGGAACTTGAAACTAATTAGTATGCATTCATTTATTGTATTTAGAGCACAAATGAAGATAAATTAATTTCTTTAAGACATTGTAACGTGAAGGTTCATGTTTAGTAACAATGAAGTCATAAGTTATGTTCGTAAAAATGATGTCCTTCGGAAAATAGCTTTGAAGTCGTTTCCTCTATATATTACGACTTAATTGAAAGAAACTCTTTTATAACGATAGTGACGGAGCCTGCAAATATGAAACTTGAAATCTTTATTTACTACAAAGTACGACGTGGGGCTGTAAAGTCGCTTTATAGTAACGGAAAAGGTGTGACTACCAGAAATTGCCTGTTCAGAGTTGCTGTTGCCACTTCATGATTTCAACTGGAACTTTATTATTACAAGCTTTTATTTAACTTGCAATGTTTGTGAGTTTGCTTAGGTCAAATTTTGCAAGTTAAATTAGAACCAGTTCCTTCTAACCGATTTTGCTGAAATTTTGCATACACCTTTAGTTCTGGTGGCAATACAATATGCAATACTCAATATCGTAATATTTTCAGAATGGCCGCCGCCACAAAATAGCGGATGATGTATATTCTGTTAATCCTGTTAATATGGATATCAAATGAAAGAGCTTGAAGAGTGTAGGAAACGATAAAAATGAGTGAAGTCATTTTAAAATTCTTAATATAGGTATCAAATTAATATGGGTATCAAATGAAAGGGCTTGAAGAGTAGAAAACGATAAAATGAGTTACATCACATAAATTCAATACGGCCGCCGCTCCAAGATGGCGTATTACATTTTTTCTCAACCCCTTTCACCTCCTCAACGGTTAACAGCACAGACACGAAATTTTGTATATGCATTCAAATGTGAGAGCCCGAAAATCTAGACTGTAGTAAATTAACAGGCAAGCGACCATGCAACAATGATGCATTAATTGAAATGGGACTTAGAAACATGTCCAGCGAAAACTAAAAAATTAATAAATAAATTAATAGTAAAAACATTTTTAAAAACAAGCTTTTATTTAACTGTTCTAAAAAGAAAAAAATAAACTTTGAAGTAAATCAAACCCATGATTTTGTTACATTATACAATTTTTTTATGATATAAAAGCTTGTCGCGATATATCTTGATATAAGTAATTAAAAGAAAGGAGATTGCCTAAAATAAATCCGCAATAATACATTTTTTTAAATTACTTATATTCTCTTTAAAAGTAGATTAAGTCACAATATCTTTAAATTTATAATATTGTAAAAAAAGTAGAAGGTCCAAAAGAAAGCTATGTTATCAATTTTATTCAAAATTGTTAGGTACTTTGTTCAGAAAATCAACCAAATCAGGTAATTTGAAAAAAAGATTCGTAGCTGACGCGATAGATCTAAATAATTGCTATGTGGTTTATTTTACCATTCGTGTAAAAAAAAATGGACAAATGAAAAAATTGGGGGCTCTTCCTCCATACAAATTTGGGCAATCTCCTTTACACAGGAAAATCTCGCGATAAGCTTTTATATCATAAAAAAAAATTATATAATTTAACAAAATGATAGGTTTGATTTACTTCAAAGTTTATTTTCTTCTTTTTAGAGCTTGTTTTAAACATATTTTTTTTACTATTAATTTATTACTACTCTTAAGTTAAGTCAAGGAAGACAGCGTCCTCGTCTCATATCTTCCAGCGGCTTGTATATCAGAGTATGCGCGGAAGCTATACAATCTTAGGCGAGGATTGTGTAGCGGATATACCACCCTTTGGAGGGGATATGAAGTGGTCGGTCCCTTGTCTAGTAAAAGTTAGACAAGTAAAAGATCCATACTCTTGGAAAGAAAAAAAAGGTTAGGCAAAATTCCTGGTTGTGGGTAGCTCGTTTACAGGCATCGATGTTAAACCTCAGTCGCGAAAATAGGCCGACATTAAATAAAGGTTAAAAAAGTCTCTAGCGTCGCATATTATACAATAAGTTTTCATTTCTTCAGTGTTATATATTTAATGAAATACATGACATAAATTGTAGATAAGTACTATATTTCAATTCAATTAAATCTATTCAATTTATTCAAACATGTGCATGTTTCATCATTACATTATTAGACACATTACAATATATATTGTGCATTATAAATACTGTACATCGTTTATTTATATTAATATACTGCAACGTTAAAATAAATGTTTTAAATATATCCAGTAAATCCCTGGAGAACTAATGCTGTTATGACATTAGCTAATGAGTAGTAAAAAAGAAATTACATAATTATTACATTAGCTAGGTACAGTAAAATAAAAATAATAAATGCAGTAATATGGAGTATAATAACTGTTTAAATAGAATAGAATGTGAATTTTTTTATATACATTTATTTAACGTCTGCTTATTTCCGCTACTGAGGCCTAACACCGACGCCTGTAGACGAGCTACTCCCAACTAGGAATTTTGCCGAACCTCTTCCCTTAAGAGGAGTAGGAATCTTTTACTTGCCAAACATTTAATAGACAAGGGACCGACGGCTTTACATCCCCTCCGAAGGATGGTATATCTCCTATACAACTCTCGCCTAAGGTTGTATAGCTTCCGCGTATACACTGATATACAAGCCGCTGGAAGATGTGTGAGGTGAGGACGCGGTTTCCGTTGGAATGGTCACCCATCCAAGTACTAACTGCGCCTGTAGTTGCTTTACATCGTATACCGAAGTATGTACATAGTAAAGACGCACCTGCGCTCGCCCCCAATAGAATGTGAATAGAATCAAGGAAGTGGGAAGGACAAAAAATGCGCGTATCAGCTTACACTATTTAAAATAAGATTAAAATATCTTGGTAGGTATAACCTTATGTACACGATTTTTTTATAATGCATTAACTTTTTTATACTTAATATATATTTACTTAACTTTGTTACTTTTTACGTTACTAGATAACTTATTGTAAGGTTGAGGACAAAAAAAGAAGACATATGCCTATGTATGGATTTTACTAAATATGAGTAAATTAATGGATAAGCGTTATAAAAAATTTTAAATTACTGAATTTTGAGGCGCCATTCTGATTGAATTATGGATTGTTTTCGATCAAACTTGCGTTTGTCAATGGACGGCATCATTTCTGAGAGCCACACTGCTCAATACTTATCTTCAGTACACAGCGGTTCACAGCGTGAAAGTTTTGAGAATTTGATAATGAAATTTACTTTGTGGTAGATTTAAAAGGTGACACCATTTTGCAGTAGCATGCACCGGGATGTTTAGTTCTGTCGAGTTCCGCAGGCAGTGGAAACGTTATTAACATTAATAAATATTACTTAGAGTTTTCACAATTTTAAAGACATAATGAAGGATACCAAGAAGTCGAGGCAACTACTTGAAAGTAGTTACAACTTTAAAGTAACTTTTCAGTAAAATGAGTTAGTTGCTGCTTTCATAGCTTGCTACCTTAATTTTATTTGTGTTATCAGTGTGTCATCCCACTGATAATGATGACATTCCCAATACCAGAAAACCTAGAAGTGATATAATGTAACAAACAACGTAGCAGCGACTATAATTGTGTCAAATTAAGTTATTTGAAGCGGCGCGGCAGGCGGTAGCATTATTCGAGGTTCTCTTCTTAGTTACTGTTACTTTGGTGCTAGTTGGTATATGCAATCCAAAAGAAAACTAAATTGCGTTGAACTGAAACGATATGACTGTTAGATATCAAAATAGTGGAATTTTAAACCTGGCATAAAAAATAATTATGAAGCAAGAAAGGCTTATGACATTCTAGATTTACTTTTCAACCTAGGTATATAATATTATGACATATAGCAGATACGATCAATATTATTACATGAAACTAAATCTATTAAATCAATATAAAGCAACTAAATATTCAACTGAATTTAAAATATTTGGAGAGAAATTAAAGACAATATGAATTTTTATAGAGACTGTATTCAATATGTTGAATTTAATATTTGTGAAGAACAGAATAAATCATTGTTATTTGCAAATTTTTCACCCTTTGCACTTAATGTATTTATTAAGTTTGAAGTACTAATTGTTAATATAGTATCTCGTGTTTAAAACATGCGACATTTCGAAAAAATGAGATGCTGAACGGACTTCCTTTGTTTTCTTATAAATTGTTAGTAAATAGCTCTTAGAAATATTACCACTCTATGCGGCGGGTTTACTTTTTTATGAGGGTGAGTTCTATCCCCTTTTTAGGGGATAATAACCATTAGAATTGATATACAAAATCGAATTATTTCTCAGTTGTTACTCTATGATAAAAAATAGCTATAAAAGTTATAATCTTTCTTTGCAAATGCCGCCATTTTGTTACAATAATTTACTATTACATCCGAATAGTAGAAATAAAGTTATCTAGTCCATAGAAGATCCGGTAATGCATGTCTCTTTAATTTTCAATTTAAAATATAACTTTTTGGTTGTGAGCTTTTTATTGTATGATGTAAGGTGATATAATATTTTTGTTACAATGTAAGGCTAGCATATTTAAAGAATTATATTATCTTTTTTTAGGAACTTCATCGTTTATATAAATAATTAGTTTTTCAAAATACTCAGTCATGCCAGGCAAAAAAGTGGCATTAATTTATTATTCGTTCCAAAAACAATTTTCCTTACGTTTTTATTATCTCACTCACAACTACCTACTTACATTAAGATGTAACCATGTGAAATAAAATGTCGAATAGAGAACAGAAAGCGATAAATTGAATAAGTGACCAAGTGTAGTCGACAGTACGTGCTAAGAATCCTTGTAAACTTGTCAGATAGTCACTGAAGCAGAAAAATCTCACTTAATGTAAATATTTGGTGTTGCCAACACAGGATAAGAATGACGTCAAATTTAGAACGCTATTTAAAGTGAAAAGTCCAAATGCTTTAGTACAAAGGATTACTACGTCAAGTGGACAAGAAGGAAATTCCAGCTTTAAATACCTAATGTTGTATATTAAATTTGCGCTGAATGAAGTATATTTAAAAACAAAAAAATAGACGTCGGTGTCGATCGACATAAAGAGTGCACAATAATCATGAGTGACACAAATAGCATTAGAGCATATAACGAAGCGTTTTTCGTTACCGGAAATATGCCCAGGATATTTATATTTATGTATACCCTTTATAGGAACTATTCCCTTTATATTCACTTTTATATTTATTATTTTATATATTGCACCGCATTAAGCGAATTAGCTTAAAAATTAACAACTTATTAATTTGTAGATGCACCCAAATAACTTTACCAGTTGTAGTACAGATGAACTGGGGTGACGGGAGAGCGAAGAGAAGGGATTCTACATTCACACGGACCAAGTTTTAGTACGTACCCAACTGTCTTGCGTGTTAGATATGTGCAGTTCTCCGTCTTATATCGGTCTATACGAAATATTCTAAGTATCAAAGTGGTAATAGAAAAATGTTCAAAGTCGATCTGACGTCACCCGTATAACGTCATTCTCTAGGTAAAGGGGATAATTGAAGCCGTCCGAGAGTCAGTTCATCAGTTGCCGTTCCAAGCGTAAGACGTATCTATCGTTCTGTTCCGATCTGCGAGAAAAATATTGTAAGTTCTAAAAGTGATTGAATTGTTTTTATTAAGTCGAAAATATTCCGAAATATTTTATAAGTCCTTTTGGCGTCACGTCGATCCATCGCTACCGCCGTTTCCCCCGCTTGTAAGTTTTGAAGGAAATAGCTGGATTCGTCCAATGTTGGCAGCCAGCCAGAGCGATTCATTGGCAGCAGACATGTCCACTCCGAGATTCGAACCCAGGTACCTTTAGTGTCATATATCATTTCGAGCAGCAGAACTTGGTCAGTACTACGTCATCAAGCAGCGGCGCATTCGTACGGCGCCTACTTCTGCTCCTTTAATAATTTGTTTCATTTCAGAAGAGGTCCTGAAAAGCAGTGTAGTGTATCATTCCGACCGCTCCACCGCAGCAAACGTGCCCGACTGTAACCACAGAATGTAAGTAAGTTCATGGAGGAGTAAGTAAATTGCTGTATTAGCTAAGTAAAATATCAAACTTCTCTAGAATTTTGCAGTGTAATTTTTTTATATATCTTGTTTCTTACCCCTGGTATCTGTGTTTAGCCAGCGCTCGTTTTATAGTTGCCCTCTATTACCGCTTATTCTGTGCTACCATTTTGCCGCTTGCTGTCCCTGTCATTAGAATCATCTGCATTTAGTAAACAGTAAGTAGATTTGTATATAGTAGGTTTAGTTGAATAACCTAACATTATTTATCAAATTCTGAGTTTTACTGTTTGTGTGAATGTCTAATGTCCCAAATTGACCCACTGGAGTACCGTTTCTCCACTTGAGCTGCTCAGCTTCGCGTATCCAGCACGTAGGTAGTGTGTCATATCACTAAAACTAGGACTAAAACCAAAAACCCGTTTCCGGAGCTCAAGTGTCAAAAAGTGACCCTTTTCCTCCTCATCACCGGCTGAGGTGGAGAAAAACGCGTCACAAGCCTATTTATGCAGGTACATCTTTTGGGTAATTTAGTTGTAAAGTATTTAAGAATGTATTTCTTTTAACGATTGCTTTGTGTGCAAATTTATTGGAAATTGTTGCGTTATTGACAAATCTTAATAAGCAAAATTGGTATAAAATTGATAAATTGAACCGTGAATAATTATATATTGTAATTAGTCCAATCATTTACATTTTTATACCAATAAAAAAAATCAAATGAACAAAATCAGAATTTTGAAAGGTGGCTCTCTAAGTTTCAAAAATGTACGCAAACGTAACAGTCAGAATGTCACATGGCTCAGATAAATGGGTTTATATTGCGAACACCTCACAATCTTACTTAGATGGTAAATTTTATCTGGAAAAATATCATTCTCAAAACAAACTGCATTAAGCTCAGTTCACAGATCTGCACGATTAGTTTGGTTTAGGACTGGGAGAATGAAGCGTTGTAATGTTTATAGGCGCGATGTTGGTTTGGTGGCCATGGGGACAGTTGATTAGCTGATACAAAAAATCCACTCCTCATTTATTATTTGGATCAATGTTAAATTAAATTTGACTATGTAGCATAAATTACCAAAGAATCATGTACGGGGGGTGTCTATATACTTAGACAACGCACAATAACTAAAAGCTCGTTCAAATTCTAAAAGAAAATAAACCGATTTCTCCGGTCGAGGATCGAATTCGGGTACAATATCCCACTATTAGCGTTTGGTTGATCATATCTAACTTTAGTCATAGAAAGGAGAGATCAAATCATGTATACTCTAAAAGAGTGCTGGGTTGGGGCGCCGGGCAAATGGCCGGTAGGAACCTCTGGAGTCCCAAAATGTGACCTGCTTCACATATTTTTTGTAATAGTTTTTTAATTTCACCTATGACCTAAATTCAAACTTACATATTTTGTTCTCTAAAAATCCTTTATATCAAAATTCTTACTATTTTTTAAATTAAATTAATTTTATATTTCTTGCTTTGTCGTTTGTTAGATATTATTTCTTGGCTGCCTTGATCGAGTTATGTACCTAATAGGTCAAAATCTATTGTCTGAGAATCTCCTGGAACTTGTATGTTTATGTAAATCCATGTACAAAAGAAAATGTATGAAGGTGTAGGAAGGACATAGTTAAAATGTTTTTATAATTAGAAGTTTAAAGTTGCGCAATTTCTTAATTCCAGGGTTAAAAACTTCTGCCAGATGATGACAACATTAATGAAATTGATAGAAGCATTTGGTATCAGCAAGACGGAGCTACACCACATTTTGAATTTGAAAGAAGAACTCATCTTAATCAAGCCTTTCCCAATAGCTCTATTGGTATCGGTGATGAAATTGAGTGATCACGTCGCTCTCCTGATTTGACCCTGCTTGATTATATTTTCTAGGTCTACTTCAACAACAGACCAATTAACGTCGAATATTATGAAAATAAGGAATAACGTAACCTTAATAAATCCGACTATTATTAAGTGAAAATAACAGTACCACAAATAAAAATACAACAAATTTGTATTCAAGGAGTAATGGTTCATGTTATCGAAAGTTTTTGTGAAATCAGGCGTTGTTAATACTATTATTTTTCTCGATATTTTTATTGCCTAGGCCTCTAAAAATATCATCAGACACATTCTTAAAAGCAAATATATTGCATTGTAATTCTTTCTAAATCCGGATTGACATGAAAAAATAACATTGTTTTGTGGTATAATCATTTATTTGCTAGTGCACAAATTATTTAGATAAAATAGAATAACGGCGCAATCTGAAATAGTCTGGGATCATTAACTTCTGGTCGTGATCGCCCCGACCAGGCAAAGGAGGGTTTAAATACTTCAATTCGCTCGAAAATCGGATATTTTTGTTAGTATAACGTATTATCTAGTACGGGCCCTCAGTCCACGAACTTGACTCACATTTAACCGATGATTGATTGTAATTTATTACTGTTGCAATTAATGCGGAAATCGCTAAACTCTATTGTACGTTGTTAAGCATCAAAATATTCTTATGTTTATTGCAAAAATAAATAGTAAAAAATATTTGCAAAAGAAGTAAGGCGGGCGCACTTTGTATGATTGTACACATGATGCGCACGCTTTGCTTTTCTCGCAATTATTTTTTACTTTTTAGTGTGACTTTAAGAAAAGCAAGTTTTTTTAAACAAAAATTTTATTCTCTACTTTGTAGTCATACTTTAATTATTTATAACGTATAGAACCAATTTACATGAATTCATTCATTAGAGCTGGGCATTCCATTCTGTTACCGGATCTAATGTTGTACCATTTGTATGAGAAAAAACGGACGTAGAAGTCTGTTCAGGAGACAACCTTTTGTATGCTACGTTTTTCCGGAGGTGCCGGTTGGATAGTGCATTTAATCACTTTTCACTCCCGCACCCCCTGCGTGTGGATATTTGAAAAAGTAACGGTGGAATACTGTATTGTCATCCGATCTTAGTAACTGCACAAAATGTCATCAATTGATTATGCCATGAAGTGTGTTAAATAAAGGATGCAAGATTTGAAGTCAAACATTGTACATCAAAACTACATTGCGAGTTAAAGAAAAGCAAGTGAAAATAGATATTTTTGACATACATCGTTTTTATTTCTTTAAGTACCGTAATATATGCTGTATAGAAGTCTTAACAGATATCTTAAAAAAAATTAGAACGTGTCGCTCGTAAAAATATCCTTCTAAAATATTTTATTTGTTGCCATCCTCTATTGGAATAAAGAGGATATTTTTTTATAAAATGCATTGACATACTCTATACACAAATATTTATCAAAAAGTTCGGTTAAGTAAAATGAAAGAAAAATTTACTGATAACTTTGTGCCCTAGATTTTCTACTTTGCCCCTCTCCTCCTGCATTTTAGAAGCAGAAACTGTGGGTAATTTAATGTCACATTATCAACAATTAATATTAATACTTATTTTTTATGTAAGTATACTCTATACGTATTCTACTATGGTCCATATTAGTGATCAAATAATGTATTCCAATATTTTTTATAAGTACATTAGTTATTTTTAAAAAAAATCAAACAATCAATACTGTTTTTTTTTTACTTAGAATCAAATACATGCCGATGGTTTCACTTACAATTAGTGAGTTTTACAAAACAAACAAACACAAGATATACATGTGACAAATTGTATGGATCTTTCCATATTTTTCTTGAAACTCTTGAGGTCGTAAATGTACTTTATTTGATTTGATTTTGAAGTCGGGGGGGGGGGGGGGTGGTGTTGCCTTAAAACTGTTGGACAGGGTCAATTGCTACACCCTGTATATGGTCAGAATGATTGCTTCACTTTTTGTTTAATAGAATTTATTAATTTGAATTTTATGTAATTTCTGCCCTACCACTGAAAGTCAGTGGCAGAGCAGAAGTAACACCCTGTATAGCAGATTTGATGAAATAACGACACTTTGGTTTAAAACGAATTTACAATATTTATTTAAGACTTTTGAATAGAGTTTAGATTTATTTAACGTAATTTATTTAAATATTACACTATATTATTTTTAGGTAACTTTTCGATAGTTAAATTTCGACTAGAGAAATTTTGTTTAATTATTTAATTTTATTTAAGCGTTTTTGCTTCTGAAAAAATTCATTTGTATGTTTGATGCGCGAGGGCAGATTAAAATTATTTTTAAAAACTCTTTCTTACTAGGTTTCGGCTTAAGAAGCGCTTCTGGGTCCCGTTTACAAAAATTCCCGACGTGAGAGACAATAAGTGGAACTAAACAATTAGTAATTACTCTCAGAATTTCGTTAAAACCGAAAGAATACTAGTATACTTCTTAAAGCAATCAGTACACGAACTTTTATAATATTCATTTAAAAAATTCAACACAAACTAATTTCACTGTACATGTAGAAGAAACTTGGAGAACGTTTTAAATACGCAAGAACACCACTAGAAAACAGCTTGCCGGAAGCTTGTCGAGCTCGGCTTTTATATGCTAAACTGTTGCGTTTTTCGTGTCCTGTGAGTCGAGCACAAACGTTTTTACTCCATTTGTTAGAGATGGAAATGGTACCGTCTAGTCTGGATCGGCACGATTGCGCAATATTGCACAATAGTTTTGCAAAAGTTTGAATTTCGGAAATAAAAATTATATAGAAGAATCGTCAGTGAAAAGGAGAAATTTTCGATATAAAAATGAAGTTTGAATCAATCCTGGTTTAGAAGTTAAAGTTTTATTGTATAGAAGTTTAATAGTTTCGAAATGACCCTGTAAAGTCGTCACAAAGGTCCGACGATTTACGATTGCAAAGATATGAAAATGTTCCCGATAGGGGCGAGGTGAATGGAACGGAAATAAGTTTTGATGTCGGTTGCAAGGGGAACCCGATATTGTATGTGGTATTACAAGGGGCGATCAATAAGTAGTGAAAATTGAAATAGAAAACGGGTTGTAAAATATTAACGAAACGAAATAGAATGTTGTGAGTTGAGTTAGGAAAAGTATTTGCTATATTTTAAGATTATTTTGGGCTGATATTTTTAAGGTGGTTTTTTGAACAGATTCGAGTCGTAAAATGGTGAATTTGAATGTTTGGTGTAATTTGACACTGAATATGTGTTATTTGGGAATTATCTAATGACCGTGAATTATTTTGGAAAAACTGCATTTTTTCATTAATTTAAGTATTATCATTACTTTATTTTATAGTTTTGACATAGTTCACATAAAGTTTGATTTATTTATGAATTTTTGAAACTTTTTATATTTTTTATAGTACCGATATAGGAAAGGTAATATAAGACTTGGTATAGTAAATTTCAGTCATCATCAAGGTCATCATTACTCATTAAAATAAAAGCTCGTATGTCAAATTCGAGACAAATACACGCCAGTAACGTACTTCAAAAAATAATAAACTTATCACCAGGTTCTCACTTTAGGAGAACTATAATTATAAGGGAAAACTTCAAAGAAATATTTTTTGCGCATTCATATCGCGAGGGTTATTAATCTACCAACATTTGTGAAGTACTTTTAAATTTAATCCGTTGATATATAAAATAAGGCTATGGTTGGTCAACATGATGCTGACGACGTGCAGAAACTTTCCTTAAAGGACATAGCTGTTTAAGTGCCAAGTAAAGTATTAGTCACTTTTGCCGAAAAATGGATCCTTGAGGGTCAAAATCGACGAATACTGAAAAAAAAAAATCGCGGTTTTTTAAGTATTTTCCACAATGATCTGGAGGTCGACCGAAATCAAAAACTTGAAGTTATCATTAGATCTCCATCATATAGAACATATAAAAAACAATTAAAAAACTTTTAAAAACTTGCCTTTCTCACAAAATCGTACTAAAAAGTAAAAAATAATTTTTCACGTCGTACATAAAGCTATAGAAGCAAGGCATGTGCACTTTGTATATCTCCTTTCATACAATTATGCGTAGAATCAGATAAAGTGTACACGCCTTGCTTTTCTCGCAGGAGAACATAAAAATTGTTTTTTACTTTTTAATACGACTTTGTACGAAAAGCAAATTTTTAAAAGTTTTTTAAATTTTTTTATTTTCTACTTTTTTAGTCACACTTTAATTAAATTATTATCATACGTGACGTGAATATTGTGACGCCCCCGTAGAAGTCTCTAATCAGGCGAAAAAAAAAAAACAAAAACCACAACTTTTGTATTCTATGTTTTGCCGGGGGTGCCGGTTGGATAGTATATTTAATCAATTTTCACGTAGTAACTGTGCAAAGTTTCATCAATTGATTATGTCAGGAAGTGTGTTAAATAAAGGATTCAAGATCTGGACAAACATGAAAAATATTACATTGTGAGTTAAAGGCAAGTAAAAAAATCAGAACTATCCCAATTGATGTAAGGTGATTCCTCCCTTGGACGACCGACTGATTGTATTAATGACTTATTTGCTGTAATTTGTGGTCAAAATACATGATCCAGTTCTGAATATTTACGAGAGATTTTAAATTGTCTTAAAAAAAATCGGCAGCTACTGGAAGCGGCTGGAACCTCCCCACTTGGTGGACCTTTGAAGCCGAAAAGAGCATTAAATTGTGTGACAAAACGGCACTAAACGGAATCCAATCTCATCCAAAATCTTTTCAGATCTTCTGGGGCACTAAAAAAACCCTCAACTTAATGAATTTACAATCATTTATTACCTACATTATCGCTCGTTGAATAATATACTATTAGGATATTAACAGCATCACTTGAACGACTAAGAAAGCCTAGTTATCCTAAATACTACAGATTTGTAAAGCAACAAACTGAAAATTGGTAAAGTGATAATCTATAATAAATTCACCAACGAAGATACAGAAAGCATATGATATTGATATTGTTACATTTACCTTTAAAGTTTGTGACAATCCACTAAAAGTTACAAATATGTCAAAATCTTATTAACATGACATGACACCAACGTTATCGGACAAACGATGACAATGACAATCGTCAAAATTTGCTCATTGCAATCCGATCGCTCGCGGCTGTCTTTGTTAAATGAAACATTAGCATTTCAGTAATTTTACTAGATTTTAGAGGAATATTTGTAGTTTAATTCTTCGATTTGTCTGTATATATATTTAAAAACGGCACTAAACCTAATCCGCTCTACTTCTAGGGCAGTGAAGAAATCCTCACATGTGAATTGACACGTGATGTGACGAGTTTCACGACGTAACGGCTACGCGCATCGATCATGTCATGCGAAATGCGATCTATGCTTCATATTTGCTTTGTTCTTAATTTTTTTCACGGAAACCAAATCGAAAGGGTGCAAGTGTGGTATATCGTTGAAATCAGAATTTTAGCTGCCTTTCAATGGTTCCATTGCAAATTGAAATTAATTATAAAATAAACAACTTGTTGCGTCAAAATGGCACTAAACGTAATCCGATCTCAACCAAAACCTTTTCAAATCTTCTGGGGCATTAAAGAAACGCACATGCAAAGTTTCATTCAAATCCGTTCAGTAGTTTCGGCCCTATCGTGCTAACACACATACACACATACACACACACAAGACATTTTTCAAGGACCACTTTTTTGGGTTCCTAGGACCTTAAAACGTAAAGATTTGATGTTATCTCAATTTTCGTTTTTGAACCAATTTTAGTAACCTCTCACAATTTTATTGTGGAGAGGTTAAAATATATATTTTTACTAAGCGGATACTGTTACTGAGTAGTTTTCGCAACAACAAAACAAAATTACACTAGATACGTGCCTCACCAACTAAATTGGTATCATCTAGATACGATTAAAAGCTGGATTAAAACTTTGTACTATTTTGGCTGTGAATGTATTCAATACTCGTAGAATGTAGATACCGTAAAACTGTTTCTTTTACCAACATTAAATATTCACTGAATATGCATGTTCATTAATTTATGACTTTTAGGTGCTTGGATTGCTCTGCCGTCATTCATGTAGAAGTTTCTAGTTAGCCCAGCAGGTATTAATCTGTTGAAATTATTTGAAAAGGAATTTCTCCTGAGGTAGAAATTTTAATGCAAAATTATAAATGAGACATTGGCGGCATTTAAGGTGCATTCCAACTTGTGGGAAATGAAAGGATTAAATTTAATTTCAGTTTTAATATTTTCGTTCAGTATTTAAGAATGGCATTAAATGGTATTCAGAACTAATGAAATACTGCCGCTATACACATAAAAAGGTGATTTAAATACGTTATGACTACTAATTAAAATTTAGGGATTTTAAGATAATTAGATTGTGGTAAAAGTACTTACTAATTCTCAATCAACTCAGTGAACTAGACGTCCATACATACAACATATTTGTATCGTTCTCTGCATGCTGCATCTGAAAAAAAAAATACCGTAAGAATTTCGACTGTTAATTTTTATATGCATTTCATCGCAAAATTAACATAACTTCCGTACGAGTTACATTTATGACAGATACTTCGGTAAAAAAATGCAGTGCAAATAAATTCCTCTGGATATATGCCCAAATAAATATGAATTCATCAGTTTTTACGGCAGACGTGCCAGATATTTGAAGTTTATTTATATCTTGTACTATAGTGAACCTTAATAATCATAATTTTACTTAGTTGCTTTGAGCCGGCCATTGTTTGAGCGATAGGAACAATAAACTAAGTGGGTCACGCAAAAATTTTGTCTTATCAGGCTAATTTATGAAAGCAAGCAGTGCACGAAAAACGAAACTATGTATAGTGGTCTTAAATTTTACTGGGCAGATAAAAAATGCAACAAAAACTTTACGAGCGCATTATAAAAACCGATGAACCATTCGGTATGGTGTCATCAAACAAGCCAACCTATCTATCTTTATAGGTTTTTAATGTAAGTCATTTAATTTGCGCGCGGAATAGTAACGGTATTTTAATGAGATCGTAAAATTTTTGTTGCATTTTTTATTTGCACGGTAAAATTGCAATCGACTTGTATATCAACCAAAAAAAATCCTGCGACGAATGCAATTATTTAGCTAATTAGGATTCGTTAATTAGTATCTCACATAGGCGACATAATGTTCAGCTGAAAATAGGATTTGCAGAGGAAGACTTTGACGGCCCAGTGGCTCAAGGATTACGTGTTAGGGTTGAGATCAGGGAATCCCAGGTTCAAGTCCTGGTTAAGGTACGAATGTTTAGTGGCGATTTTATACGGCAACAGGGCCAGTCGTTGGACCACTCCTGAATTTGAGGCTCACCTATGGCAGATGGCAATGGCGTAGGGAATGGTCGTTATGTAACTGTCTGTGTATATGTGACCTGCTTGAATGGTGGAATAGCCACACTGCTAAATTCTGTCAGGACGTTGATACAAATAAGTTAAGAAATGTTTTGCTGATTACTCCGAAACGGCGGTTTATCACTATCCAGCTTTGGTCATTGAACATCAACTTTATACTTTTTTAATATTGAAGGTTAGACTGTCTAGAAAGCAAAAAAAAATGTCATCCTGAGCAATCTATGATAAATTCAGACACAAATTTTAATATAGATAATCCGTTTCCTCTTGGAGGATTCGTCATTTTCCATGAAATTCACGAATCTAGCTTTCCTAATCAAAATCAAACGAAATCATAAAATTCCCGGCAATCATAACAAGATCAAATTAGCTTACATTTTTTTTCATAAATATTTGTTAACTTTCAATTACAGCTTCAAAATCAGAAATTATCAAATTTATAAATTATTAAATAATCACGGTGTATTTTGAATTTCATTTTATAAAAAATCATTCAAACTTTCTAATCAAATTCGGTCATTAAATATTTTTGCTCATAGCGAGCATGCTGAAAAAGCTCGCATCAAATTAACTTCGCATCGCAGGCTACTAGAGTCTTAATGTCAAAGCTCTGTGGGCTACTGGGTTTTTCGATGTCTATTGGATTTAAAACTTAATCTATCTCGTTAGCCCATAATAATAAACTAAATTTGGACAAACATTCTTCTTCTAATCAGTTTTCGATTCATATATAGGTAATTTAAACATTCAATTTCACGGTTTAGATATAAATTTACAATTAATGATGTAACGACCTTGAATCGCGTGCCGAAAAGAATGGACGGGGCACGAAAAATGAATATGAAAACGTTTCGACTGGACTAGCGGATCCCTCAAACGCAACGGTTTGAGTTTGTGAATCAGTTTAATGGCGCGTTTACACCAGTGTTAGTTACATGCGTTGCTAATAATTGTTAGTAATATTTTGGAATATGCTGAATTTTTTACCAACAAGCAGCGTTAGCAACAAAAATTCCATGTTAATAACAGGAATTTTGTTATCCACTACAAGTCGGTAAAGATCAAAGAAGGTTGATAACATTTGTTAGCAACACGTGTTATCACGACTTTGTGTTAATAACAGTACCCGTCTGCCCTGCCGTCGTTGCTGCGTGGCATCTCCATGTGAAGAGAAAGGCGGGGTTGGTGTGGCTATAGCAACCAAAAAATTAAACTAATTTTTTGTCGATTATATTTTCTTAACATTTGTTATTTAATCGTGGTTACTAACAAAAGGTTAGCCACACATGTTACTAACACTAATGTAAATGTGGTTTAACTCCTCTGGCTATTTAAGCGAAGACAAACCTGAGCAGACAACTTAGTTCTTACTCCTTTACAAAGTACGTACGTGCATACGTTACAAAGTTAGTCAACTGTGCTTGCCAAAAAGCGGTTTCTTTCAATGTGTTTCTTAAAATTCAAGTAAAAAATTGGTTTTATTAAACTAATTACACAGTACAAAACACAAGTGAATCTTTTAATGTCCGTCGACTTAAAAAGAAAGTGAACTTGATTTTTTCAACCTGCAGTCTACAAAATACTAAATTTTAATTTAGTTTCTACGCGAATTTCTGACGCTGCGTGCAGTAAAGTTTACTTTTTATATCTTTTGTCGTTTTATTAAATGATTTTTATCGTAAGTTTCGTTAAAATATAGTATGCTTAGTGTTGAATAAACTTTTCAAGTTCTAACATTACTCCTACGTTATTATTTAAAAGGATCAAGAAAAGTCAATATAGAGGGTGATTCAAAAAACCCGAGCCACCTTAAAAATCATTTCAACTCTAAAAATGCACGAATAGACTCTCAAGCGCCTCAAGCTAAATACATTTTTTATTTCATTACCAAAGTAGTGGTTAACTAAACTCTCTACAGTGGATAGAATAATAGTTTAGTACACTAAGTCACCGAGTATATAAAATGCAGTAATGTGTTGTCACAGCCAATGGAAAATCAGACTTCTCTTAAAAAATAATCACGGTGTACCCCAGGGACTTGTCCTGGGGCCACTGTTATTTTTAGCCTGCCTTCCTTAATTTATATTGCTCAATAAATCCGCTCTGTTCGCTGATGACATCATCCGGTCATAAGAATCTGCTGCAACAATCCTCCCACATTGCACTATATGCCAAAAATTGGAGAAAGCTCAGGTTGAAAATGTATCCAATGGCGAGTACGTTAAATTTCTAGGTACCTATCTAGCTGGGTACACCATATTGATAATCTGAATAAAATGCTCTCCAGCATGATCTTCCTTTTTAGATAATCAAAAAGCGTTCTTGATTTCGAAATATTAAAAAACACTTGTACTGTACTTGTACTTTCTCTTTCCACGCATCTAAAGTCTCTCGATGACAAAGGAAAACTATAAGGGTCCTTTCAACTAATTTTTATTAAACCGGGTATTGTACCCCTACGCTCACCTTTTATCTACTACAGTCTGATCGAGATTGAAAGGAGAGCATTCAGTCTCTCTACTCAGCCGGACTATCATGAACATGTGGAGGATACATCCCGTGAGGGCCTGAAGGACTTATTTGTACTAATTAAAAAAATTTGGATGTCATCCCAAAAGGAAGGATACGACGTTCTTGCTTCGGTTCAATCACCTCAGATAGACGAAATACAAAATCTTATGCTACAACTTTTGCTCAACAGTAACTCTTGCGAACGGCATCAACTGTAACTTTCACTATACTTACTATTTTGTCTACCACTTTTTACCGATTAACACCGAGGTTTAACATTTTAGATAGATTTCTCATCAACCTGTTGCAGAGTCGAGCATGTCACGACTTCGGGAAAATTTCACTATAGCTTCTTCGATTATGGTCCCCAGCCCCCAAAAATGCCCCCCGTTCAAAAGTTTATATATGTATGAAGTGTTATTATACTTTCGGGTGTTTAGCCGCGTCGAGTCGAGTTCGAGCAAGGAGGAGCAGCAGTAGGCAGCATTCAGTGAGAACCTGACGATGGCAGATGAGATTCTGCCCAAAGGTCATTTAGACAACCGTGACTCCTGGAGGAGTCGACCATCGACGCGGGAGAGCACCCGGAAGTACAATAACACTTCATTTAACTAACACCCGCGAAAACCTAAATAACAAAAATTGTAAACACTCTAGAGGGCGCATTTCTCAACGGATCAAAACGAAATTTGGTAGACATATACCATATCTCGATTATGTTCGAAGATGGGCCAAATCGCCTTCTTCGTGTCAAAATGGAGGCGGTTCAAAGTTTTAAATAAATGCTCAAAATATTATTTCTTATCAAATCTGTGCATGTGATACATCGTTAGATAGTGCTCATCTAGCCCTACAACTATTGTCTAAAACATTTTTTGCTAAAACGCATAGAAAAAAATTTAAAAAATGGCGGCCTTTCAAATCTCCAAAAAATCTTCAACATTTTATTTCGTATCAAATATGTACATGTGATACATCGTCGGATGGTACTCATCTAGACCTACATCTTTCGTCTAAAACATTTTTGCCTAAAACGTATAGGAAAAATTAAAAAAATGGCGGCAGTTCAAAGTCTTAAAAAAATTCTCAATATTTTATTTCGAATCAAATGTGTGCATATGATACATCGTCGGATGGTACTCATCTAGACCTACATCTTTTGTCTAAAACATTTTTTTGCCTAAAACACATAGAATTTTTTTTTAAAGTGTGACTTATTTATATTTTGATGACTAACTTACGTGCTAAAAATCATAAATTGATGACAATAAATTGGAGTTGGGCAGTTCTAATAAAGATATACGTAATTACTTACTTAATCACTTATTTACTAAAATAATAGGGACCTAAAGGAGTGCAAAACAATATAGGACGACATCTACCTTTTCGTCTGGAACCTGCCATCGGGCTTTTTTTAATATTACTTTCTGAAAATAGAAATTTTGAACACAAATTGAAACTCAAATGAAAAACGAGATTTTGGGAGTAAATAATTTGTATATTGTTACTTTTCAAAATTGTAAATAGTACATATGGAAAGTTAACTAAATAAATTATATCGGTCTCATACTACACATGGTGAGTACAAATAGGAAGACCTTGTGTATTATAATTTCTAACTACCATCCGATCGTTTGCGTTAGAGCAATAGACTATCACAAAAAGACTCAATTTAGAAATTTGATATTCGCAACTTTGTGACTTCTTTTACCTGCCTATTCGTATCACTTATTAAAATTTAGGTTAAATTATCTATCTGTTAATAAGAAGACATCCCATGCGAAAGCGAAACGAGACCGAGCTTCATATGCAGCAAGATATTGCTTTCTGTCCCATCTGGATATTTCTTTTCTTTTATAAAAAAAACATAATTATTGAACATTAGTCATTATATGCGAAATGAGTTGTTTATCGTTTCATCTTTCAAATAAATACCCGTCTTTAACTTGTCATCTTATTACGGCATTACTATTGATGTTTGAATTTTGAGATCTGTTATTCCGGTTATAAAACTGTACTAGACGGAAGTGACGTCGGCGGATACGCAAGTTAAGTCGTTTAATTCAAACAGTGGATAAATTTGTGGATAAATAAGTGAACGTTTCTTTTCTTTTATAAAAAAAAACATAATAATTTAGCATTGGTAATTACATGCGAAATGAGTTGTTCATCGTATCATCTTTCAATTAAATACCTGTATTTAATTTCTTATCTTATCACGGTAGTGCTATTGATGTTTGAATTTTGAGATCTGTCAAAATAATACGAAGTATTAATCACATTTGTGTAGTTCTGATTTCGGATTTTTTGCTCAATCAAACACCAAAATACGAATTGTGTTAACTTTAAAAATATCCAAAATAACAAATTTATAATTATCTGATGTAAAAAATGCATGTTTAATCGCAAAAAAACATTAAGTGTTATGTCGGATTGCGTGCCGGATAGGTTGTGAAGTAGATGTTTACTAAGTATTACACATATTGTTTTAAAGATTTTTAGGGAACCGTCGCGTCGATTAGAGTTTACGTTGGCACCGGTCATTTACGTATAGTTGAAGTAAACAGTTCCTGGCAAATAAAAAAGTCAACAAAAACTTTATGAAATCATTAAAATACCGGTACTCTTTGTTCTGCTGTTCGCAAACTGACTCGCTTACCCTTGTAAGTTTTTAATGTGTGTCGGTTCGTTTGATGGCAGACTTGGCGCCATGGCGATATAATTATGTCGTAAGTTTTTGTTGCGTTTTTTGAGTGTAGGGAAGTCCTTACTTGGACTATAAGTGTAAAGGTTCAGTACCCTTTACATTCGGATTTTTTTCTCATTGTCAATATGAATAAAGAATTTGTGTGCAGAGAATTAAAGAAAACAGATGTCAAAATTATCAAAGAAGATCAATGGCTCGAAGATTCTCACTTTTCTTTTTTTCGTGCAATTTACGTACAAATACTAATTACGATATACAAATTATGTGGAAAATTATAATGCGATTCAACCTATCCCACCTGGAAAAGACCAGAATGACATGCAGTTATTATGATGGTCGCAGTGTTTATATTTATGATTCCTTATATAATAAAGCTGCTGTAAAATTTCTTACGTTCTAGAGTCCGTTTCAGCTGATCGTATGACATATAGAGTAATGAGTGCAATATCTCACAGCGGCGAATATATGCATAATAGTAAATACACAACTTTAATTCGAGATGGAAAAGCCGGTTGGCAATGTATAGAAGACGAAAAGTTAACTGAAGCAAAATAGCAAAAAAATGTATATTGCATTTATATTACATATAGAGATAGCTGAAACAAGTTCTAAAAATGTAATTTAAAAATATAAATAAAATATTTTTTATTACATGTATATGTCCAACTAATTGATATTATCACTCCCAAATTTTAAATGACTTGTTGTATATGTGTAAAAATGAAATACTAATGTTGTTTTTTAAAAAATATGAAATGCGTTCCGATAAGAAAAAACTTTCTAACCATACCAGTCAGAAAGGCATAATTGACAGTCCTAGGTTTGCAAATGGGAAGGGAATATTCTTTCTTCTTGATCTAACTACTGAAGACGAAGAGCATTGATTGAAGCAAATAGCAGAAGTATCCTATGGTATTTTACTTTACTACTACTTGCAGTGCTTTTCTTCATCGCCAGTTAGAAATAAATTTATAAGTATATCTATATTAAAATTTCATGGTTCTTTTACAAAACCTATCTTATTAGCTAATTGTGAAACCACGTACTGTTTCATAACGAAAAAATAAGTGAAATCAACCCCCGTTAATTTTTTCTATTACATATGGAATGCGTTTTGTGCTGCCGCTTTTCTTGCATAATTCAATGGTATCCCAGCCAGCAAAAAAGGCACCTCTACTATGGTAGTACTACTAGAAATAAAGACAAAATAGAAATTAATATTAACTGTACATGATTTCAACAATTTATACCTGTAATATTTTGCTTTTGGCTATCGTTTTGTAATAAAAAAATGTATTTCACAATAATCCAAGTTTAAAATAACCTCTACAGGATTTTAGAAATTTCTGATCAGTAATATTTTATTCCTTATCATCAATCAGTGTATAGTAATAAAAAAGGAAAAACTTAGTCTCTTAAATTAAATAAGGGTAAAAATTAGCTCTACACGATTTCATAAATTTCTAATCTGTATTTTGTTATGGTAACAGTAAAGCGATTTTTGTTATTTTTTATTATCTACCATCAATGCACATTAATAGGAGAAATTTTAGCCTGTTAAAATAAAATAAATAATGGTAAAAATGAGCTTTACACGATTTCATGAATTTTTAATCAGAAAGTAAAGCTGGTCAGAAGGTTCAGGGGACTACGATAATGGTAAAGCGCTTATTAGCTTCACCTGTACGTTTGCTTGTTTGTATGTAACGGAATCTTTGAACGTGACTTCAAAACGTACGATTAAACTGAAACTTTGCACACTTATCAAGGACCGATGACAATACAATAATTTGAAACTTTGTCCTAATGTCCTCACCAGGATCATCAGGATAATATAAAAAATGACTCATCTATTGTCGACATTTTGCCGGAAGCGCCGCTGTCATTAATATATATTTTATTTTATATGAAAAAAATTATAGTTTTAAAAAACTAAAAAACACGCTTTAAAAATATTTTATTGGTAGCTATTGATAAAAGTAGAATTATTAAAAAATAATTTTTTAAACATTATTTTTTACTTTTTAGTTCGGTTTGCTATTAAATCGTGTTTTTTTAAACTATAATTTTTTATCGTCCAGTTTGGTTTAAGCAAAGGTTATGTTGCTCGTCACAAAGTATATATTCAAAAAGATAAACATGATGGATGGTTAGGGGGTGCGGAGAAGTCACATAGAAAACTAGCTACTTTGTTACATCGCATGTAATAGTTTTTTAAAATCTACTTAGAAAAATATTTTAATAAGTGTAGTGCTCTGTGATGTATCTATTTACTTTTTCTCTTAGAAAATACTTATGGATATTCTTATGCAATATTTATATTGTAACAAAGAGAAAACAAAGTTTATTATTTTTGTTTCTACCTATTAGAACAAAAGCAAGTGTCGCGGCCATATAGAAACTGAAGACTACGTTTTTCATTAAAATAATCATTCCATGCAAAATTTTCTTATTATAGATATTTACTTATATTCAATTTGAACTATTTTACTATTAGCATAATTAATATTTTCCTTAGGATTTAATTCTTGGGTAATGGTTAATTAATTAACACTTGCTATGATTGATGCATTTATTTTTTGACAAACGCTTCGGTGTTGGTTTACAGTTTTTTCAATGTTGCAGACTTAAACTTTTTTTTTAATGTGCCACTAATTCACTGGGTTTTCCTTTTCATTGTTTGTTTTTATCGTTTAATTAATATTTTTATTGTAAACTCTCTGAATTGCAAAATGGATCTTGGCAGTTATAACCAAAATAAAATATTTTGTATTATTTGATTTCGAAATTGTTACTTTCTTAAACACAATATTTTTAGTCGCAAACTCCTCTATAAAATCCTTATTTTACTATAAGGAACGTATCAGACTGAAACCAACAGCTACTCTCTGGGCTATGTGCCCCGCCTAGCGCTGAATTACAAGTTACAAGTCTGGCGCGTTAAGTGTAATAATTGCATATTACCATCAAAACAATTCTTCGATTGCAACAAACACCAGCCCAAAGACTGATCCTACTTAAAGGAGCTCCTTTGCCAGCCGTCACACACCACCTGCAGACTGCAGTTTCGAGCTGTTGGCTCTCGTCAGTGCAAGGTAGGCATGTGACGACCGGCACAAGGATCCTTGGACCGTTTGGTACATCCCGGTATTTTTACAATAGCGACATGTAAAATAGTCAGCAGGCGCCATCTAGTGGTCCAGTGTCTGTTGCAATCGAAAAATAAATAGCCTGACTAGGCTTAGCATAGTTCAAATATGCTTTTAGAGGGCGGAATATTAAACATAATATTTTTAGTTGCAAACTCCTCTATAAAATCTTTATTTTACTATAAGGAACGTAACCAGACTGCAACCAACAGCTACTCTCCGGGCTATGTGCCCCGCCGAGCGCTGAATTACAAGTTACAACCATGGACCAATAGATGGCGAGTGCTGACTATTTTACATGTCGCTATTGTAAAAATACCGGGATGTACCAAATGGTCAAAGGATCCTCGTGCCGGTCGTCAAATGCCTACGCACTGCACTGACGAGAGCCAACAGCTCGAAACTGCAGTCTGCAGGTGGTGTGTGACGGCTGGCAAGAGAGCTCCTTTAAGTAGGATCAGTATTTCGGCTGGTGTTTGTTGCAATCGAAGAATAAGCGTTTTGATGGTAATATGCAATTATTACACTTAACGCGCCAGACTTGTAACTTATAATTCAGCGCTCGGCGGGGCACATAGCCCGGAGGGTAGCTGTTGGTTGCAGTCTGGTTACATTCCTTATAGTAAAATAAGGATTTTATAGAGGAGTTTGCGACTAAAAATATTATGTTTAATATTCCGCCCTCTAAAAGCACATTTTGAACTATTGTTACTTTCTTGTTTGACATATATTTTATAGTATCGTAAATGATGCAACTTATGACGTGAGGTTAATGGTAAAGTAAAAAGTAAGTAGTTCTTGCTCTTCCGATAATATTAGACAATCTCTCATGGATAAAATCTCCTTTTTACTTGACTTCTCGGTTGACTTTGATATCCTTTCACCCATCAAGTCTTGCAATACAAACAAGAAGTAGCATTTTAGATACAAAGTAACAAAAAGTAATCGAATACTCTGATATTTTAAGGTAAATAGAGCAGGAATATTTTGTTATTTACAATGGTTTCACGTTCTCGCAATAAATATAAGTAAATAAAGTAGCATAAAAGCACAACGACTAGGATCGGTTATAAAACACGTACACAATGTAACTCAATTCCAGCAGACAACTAATATTTTCGTTATTTTATTAACCTACTTTAACAACATTGACACGATCGGTAAATTTATAAAAATTCAATACATAGTGCAAGACTTATTAAATTTAAAGTTCGGTTTAGCTGTATGTGAAGCCAGTATCTAAAATGTATTTATTTTTCATACAATGATATAAATTGGCTGGAACGGATGGGATATACGATATCTAAGGGCTTCTGTAATTCTAATACTGAGATATTCGAAACGAGAGCTGCTTATTGCGTTAGAGCTATCAATTTCAAGCAGAAAATATTGACAAAAATAATGTAGGTTTTTAAACGTACATACAACTTGGAACGATTCATCCAGAATATCATGCGAGTACATAAATATAGTGTATTATTAACTATAAGCAGAAGAAAATTTTACTATTTTTTATAAATTAAAATTTTAAAAAATTAGAGATATTGCAAAACGGGTTAAATATTTAATTCTTTAAACACAGGTGTTGCTTGATCGTCCCTCTCACTAAAGTTCTAAACGACCCCAAGATTAAACATAATATTTCCTCCAGCTTCTTAACCCTCCTAGAAGTTTAGTTAGTCTCTCTTTACCTAGCACAAGATCTTTGGGACCTTCGGTAACTTGAGAGGCGGTTAAGAAAACTTTTTAAAACTTTTCTTTTAGAACAATATCTCTCTTCTAAAATAACGAATACAACCAAGAGAGAAAACAATGGATAACCTCTGTTCGTCATGGAGAATTTCAAAACTTATCATAAGTGTAAGGGATCTACAGTTTAATGCCGGTCCCGAATCGTACTCCTTGAGAGGCTGTAAAGCAGTATACTTATGGCAAGTATAGTTGGTTCTATTGGCCCCTGACCGACAAACTACCTTTTGGCTTCAGCAGAAATTTTGTTTTTAAATAGATGTATGTTGTGACAAAAAAATTGTTTAAAACCAAACAATTTTTATTTGAATATACATACTTGGTTTTTCATCACATTACCCTATTTATAACAACAATTATTAATTCTTGTACAGTTTCAAGATTTTTTTATATAACTATTTACAGACTGTCCTCAAGTAACCACTGTGTAACCAAATTGGGACTGAACTAATGCTGAGGCTTAAGCGATATGCACACTGAAGAGGTAGCGGTGACGTTCATTTATAACCCACATAATTACATAAGAGCCTTCAGACTGGAAGCTGCGTATTACAGCTTGCCAATGGTCAGAGCAGTACGTTCACGTTATACCGCGCAGTAGACTTGCGGTGGCTGGCAAACATAGCCGGTTATATTCGGCCGCAGACCGCTAACAGTAACGTATCAAAAATGGCAGAAAAGACGACAGAAATGTTCATTGCTAACGTAAAAAATTATGAAATACTGTGTAATTTGAATATGCGACTCATGTTAATCTCATGAATCCATATAATTCTGTTTTTTTTCTACTAAAATTTTTGACAAGAATAGAAAATAAATATAGTAATATATTAAAGTTTTATTTTACTTTCGCTCCTGTTCTTCATCTACTAAAGTTGCTAGCAGTATTGCTTTTTGTTCCAAATACTCCAGCTTTATGAATGTATTTCTTATAATCAATGTTACATCACTGCTTCAATGTGTCCGGGTTCGTACCGCCTCTCGATCGCCACCGCTTCTGTCACCGCAACCGACACCGCTTCAGTCTGTGAGATGCTTCATGCATGATATATTATTCAACATTTATTTTTAAATTAAAATTATTAAAAATATATTAAAAGACCAATCACCTTAATACATTCATTAAATTTTTAATGACACGTCCGTTCCATACAAGATGAGAAGCTATTATTATTATTTCTAGATTTTTAATAGTCTTTAATGATATGATTTCCATATCTTTCTCTAATTTTTCATTTGAAGAATATTAAAAATTAAAGAACAAACCCGTTTTCTTGTTCATTTATAATGAGCAACTTGTGATCAAATTATTTGCAATTTCTTCGAAGGCGATAAGACAAGACAAGATAAGATTACGATAGAGTCTTTGCAAGTCTACAGCCCAATGGGGCACTATAACAAAACACTTTAAAACATAAAAATATAGACACAAAACATTACTTTAAATTTCAGTAAATTCCAACTTAGAGTCTTATAGAAAATTAAGACGTCTGTAAAACTGATCACTTCGCCTGAGTGGCCAACGTTTAATTTCATTTATATACAGTGTTACTGGTAATTCGACACATTCCTTTGGATACGTAATGGGGCATGAACTAAGGAGTAAATTAACCCTAACATACATTATGCAAAACTCAATAGTTTTTGAGATATTTCAATTTTTTGTTTTTCTCAAAAAAGTATATCTTAATGTCTTAAAAGTTAGTTTTTGAAAAATTTACTCGACATTTTAGATGTTAAGGTTAGCACTACCTCGACTTTGTCAAAATACAATTAACACCTACCAACGTGGTTTAATTATTGTTGCAACTGTATACAAATATAGAATGAACTACAGTATCTACAATGGAATAAAATGACCCACCTAGCCTTAAATTAGTGAACGTGCCAAAATCTCTTGAACTTTATCAAAAGATATAGGTCTACACCCACGACCGCATGGATCCAAGCGTCCTGAGATGACGAAGTGACGTACTGTGTAAAGTCCCAGACATGATACACGACATGACTATTTATACGTCTACACTTATCAAAAATACAATGACATGAATACTGCATGCGAAAAATCAACATAATACATTAATTTTATTACTTATTCTTGATTACAGAACTAAAAAATACACCTTAATACACCTAATCAGAACGGAAATTTAGGTCAATCATGTATGTGATGTAACATTGCGCAATATAACACCAAGTCAAAAAGCAGCATTTCACACCCACCTCACTTGTGGCATTAGGATGTTTCTATACCTAAAGCCGTTAAAGAGGGTGCGCTCATAGTATAAATCAAACCGTTGAAGTACAATCATAAGGCAAATAATGAAAAAGGGTACTTAATGCACTGCAATATTTCACTAATAAATACCAATGCAAATGTTGCCTTTCATAAACTCTTCGTAGATAAGACAGATAGGCGCAAAAGGTTCGTCAACGTAACATATCTTTAAAACGCTGGTAAAATAATTTATATCGCAATTGTTGATCGGCATAAAGATAAGGTAGGTGGGTCGCAATTGTTCATCATTATAAAGAAAAGACAGAATCGCAATTGTTCATCTCATAAATCAGTACAAGATATCCCTAAAGATAAGGCAGGAAAAATAATTTTATAACTTCAGGTATATAATCAAGAATGAATGTTATGTCATTGCAAAAAAATACACAGATACTATAATTCTGCAATAAGACAATACAATGATTGTCGGACAGATGAACCGGTGGGCAGAGAAACGAATAGGTGGGCAATTACTGTAATTACTCTTAATGTTACTGTAATTACCCTTAATTATAATTTATTGGTACTGCAATTACCCTTAATTGTCCTTGTTACTGTAATTACCCTTAATTACTCTTATTGTTACTGCAATTGTCCTTAACTATCCTTATTGTTACTGCAACTACCCTCATTGTACTGCAATTACCCTCAATTATACTTAAATTGCCCTCCTCCCCACCACTCTAATTCCGCGTCACTTCAATTACCTCTCACTATTTAAATTACTTTCCACCACTTTAATTACCACACCACTCTAATTACCTCTCACCAGTGCAATTGCCCCCCCATTAATTACCACCTATCACTCTAATTGCCCCCCGCCACGCTAATTGCCTCCCCCCACCCCTAATCTGAGTACTGATCATGATAATGCACCGCTCCGAGATTCTGTCTTTTCCATACTACTAACCATGTATAAATTATATAATTTAAGTAACAAAGGTTACAATATGGTACATTGTGGTACAGATTCTTTTCTACAGCAACCCTATTTCACTGCACTACCATCAATCGGTTAGGTAACTTTTCATGACGCAATGATAATATGGCTTAAGTCTGATTTTTTAAAGCGTTTAACGTGTAATGGCACTTAAATTCGCGGCTAATAATTTTAATATTGAACTTCAATGCTTCAGTATTTCAACTAACTTGCGTTCTTTAGTTAATAATTTAATTAATATGTTAGAGAGAGCCATTGAATCAATCATTGTTTTACAGCATAACTGTAAAAGAAGGAATTCCATTTACTTACCACTTCACACTCAGAAAATTCACTACGAGCTCGCAAAAAGATGTAATAATTAATTACCTAATGAATTAATCGTGAGCAACTTATTTGTGTCAAAATCGTTTTTGATAACTTAGATACCAAAAGTGTGGTCATTATTTAGAATATTTTTTCTAGAGTCTTCACAAAGAACCGGATGATTCATGTGGTCTGTCTGAGAAATGAATTGACGTATTTTTTAAAAGAACTATATTCACTTTGGCTGGCATAATATCCAGTGTAGAACGGTTTAAAATGAAAGAACTCTATATCAAAGAATATAATTAAGGAGCTTATAATTAAGTAATTACAAGATACTAGCTTTAACATTAGAATGAAATTTCTAGAACTCATTCTGGATAAATTAAAAATAACAAAGGTGTGTAAAAGGAATAATTTGCATAACCCGTTTGTGTTTTAAAATGAAAAATAAATAACAACTCACAAAGCCGTAGTTACAATTTCATGTTTTTTTTCACTTTGTCGTCTGCAGCGAAGTTTTACTTCAGATATCGCTGTATTGCAGTCAAAATGTAGGAACTAACTTGACATTCTCCAAAACAATTCATTTACATAATAAACATAGCCGTGATATTATTCTTCGTTTTCTATTTTAAATTAGTAGGTTTATAAACTTAGTTGAACATAAATTCTGCTAATTTGTCCTTTTGTCTTTTATCGCATATCTAACTTTAATAGTAGTTTGTGCAACAAGAGTGGATATGGATAATCCACTCGAGTTGTACAGTATACTTTTTCTACGACCGGATTAAGAAAAAACTACAAATAATAGTTTTAATCAAATTTTAATATACAAACTTAGCTACTGCTTAATCTTATGCTCTAGGTGAAAACATTTTATAAAAGCGGCAGTAGCCTAGTGGTTATATCTACGCTTCGAAAAGCAAGAGATCATAAGTTCAATCCCCCCATATAGCTACTTTTTTTTTGTCATAATATACCTTTAAAATTTTGTCTGTATATAATAATTTCAATAAAATTTTAGGTGGTATACCGTTTATCGATTCTTCACTGGAATCACTCATTTTAAATTATTCTCTAGCCCAAACTGCACGAACATACACACTGACAACTATTGACAATTACTTTGACAGTTTACGCACCAACTTGAATTTTTTAAAACGAATAGTTACCTATGTACTTAATACACGAACTGTGATTGGTCGATTTCATATCCATCCTAGAACGTATATGAAATATATCCGTTCAGTTAACTGGAATGGCCCACTTATCCATTCTACAAACTGTACGGAAAACAGCAAATTTACATAAGGGAGTAGAAAAAAGAATATAACAACAAACATAATAATTATAGAATCAATATATACATTGTCATTAGATTTTATTGTTCATCAATTGCAACTAAATTTTATTTTTATTGCAAAGTAGGAAAATAAAGTATTTCCACAGTACCTTATGCAATAATCAATTTGCTTCATTTATTTTAATAGTTTAGTGAAACTTTTATAATGACTTAACCACAGCGAAACATATATTTACGGACAAGTTAGGAATATTAAACATAATATTTTTAGTCGCAAACTCCTCTATAAATCCTTATTTTACTATAAGGAAAGTAACCAGACTGCAACCAAACTTACAAATCTGGCGCGTTAAGTGTAATAATTGCATATTACCATCAAAACGCTAATGCTTCGATTGCAACAAACACCAGCCGAAAGACTGATCCTACTTAAAGGAGCTCCCTTGCCAGTCGTCACACACCACTTGCAGACTGCAGTTTCGAGCTGTTGGCTCTCGTCAGTGCAAGGTAGGTATGCGACGACCGACATGAGAATCCTTTGACTATAGTACATTCCGGTATTTTTACAATAGCGACATGTAAAACAGCCAGCAGGCGCCATCCAGCGGTCCAGTGTTTGTTGCAATCGAAAAATAAATAGCCTGACCTGGCTTAGCATAGTTCAAATGTGCTTTTAGAGGGCGGAATATTAAACATAATATTTTTAGTCGCAAACTCCTCTATAAATCCTTATTTTACTATAAGGAAAGTAACCAGACTGCAACCAAAGTTACAAATCTGGCGCGTTAAGTGTAATAATTGCATATTACCATCAAAACGCTAATGCTTCGATTGCAACAAACACCAACCGAAAGACTGATCCTACTTAAAGGAGCTCCCTTGCCAGTCGTCACACACCACTTGCAGACTGCAGTTTCGAGCTGTTGGCTCTCGTCAGTGCAAGGTAGGTATGCGACGACCGACATGAGAATCCTTTGACTATAGTACATCCCGGTATTTTTACAATAGCGACATGTAAAACAGCCAGCAGGCACCATCCAGCGGTCCAGTGTTTGTTGCAATCAAAAAATAAATAGCCTGACTTGGCTTAGCATAGTTCAAATGTGCTTTTAGAGGGCGGAATATTAAACATAATATTTTTAGTCGCAAACTCCTCTATAAATCCTTATTTTACTATAAGGAAAGTAACCAGACTGCAACCAAAGTTACAAATCTGGCGCGTTAAGTGTAATAATTACATATTACCATCAAAACGCTAATGCTTCGATTGCAACAAACACCAGCCGAAAGACTGATCCTACTTAGAGGAGCTCCCTTGCCAGTCGTCACACACCACTTGCAGACTGCAGTTTCGAGCTGTTGGCTCTCGTCAGTGCAAGGTAGGTATGCGACGACCGACATGAGAATTGAACTAAGTTAGGAATATTCAGGAAACAATTATATTTTTCAAAAAGTCAATAATTCCCAATTTAATGGTTACAGAGAAAATAGAGGAAATTGATAATTGGAAAATTTTCCTTAATTAATATGATAGCCATGGTTGTGTAGAACTGCTGTGGTTACGTTCAAAAAAATATTACGCGAAACTAGTAAGCGTTATGCTATAGATCAAGCATTTTTCTTTTGAAAACTTGAAAAGTGCATAAGGGGGTAGACCCCCTTTTCTTCCGTATTTTTTAGAATATCAGAATGAAACTTGGTAGATGTATTATATGACGAAGAAGACATTTTGTGGCATAACTGTCATTTTTTGTTCCCTTCCAGTTTCGCCAGAAATGACCCCAACTTTTGATTTTTAAATGGAACACCCTGTATATATTATATTTTTGGAACCCTTGAAAAATTCTGAGTACGGTGATACTCTGTAAGTGACATTTCGTTTCCATATAAAAAGTTTGATTCGAAATTTGTTGACGCATCTAGAGTGCCATGACCAGAAAAAAATGCTTTTGGACATATCCACGGATTTCTTAGAACGTCTGCTGTTTTATGGTAGTACTCTATCATTATGGTCCATTTGAAAAAAATAAGTTTTGTTAAAAAAACCGTTCAGGTCAAATTTGATGGGCCACGAAATACACATTCTCAAATTTTTCTGACATCATGTTAAAGAACACGGTAAAACCCTCGGTATACTTTTCAACGTTGTAACAAAATCCGACTTAGAAAATATTTCGCATGAAAAGCGTGCTTCACGTAAAAATATCGTGGAAGAGATTTTTAATATTTTTAATCATATTTTCGCTCTACGGAGCGATTTTTATGCAAAAATTTCCATAACTCCTCAAGGAGCGTCATTTTAGAAAGTGTAGTAAATGTCGCTGCACAGGGACGTAATGTCGCCCCAACCACCTAAATTTAGAAATTATAACAAAATTTGACTTCAATTTCGGAAATTTCAAAATTAAAAACCCTTTTACGAATCCACGTTGTTAAGCACTGCAACTCATGCGCGGTATTAAATATGAGGACAAGTTAATCCATCTTCTATTCAAAGTATATCGTGAGTTTTAGCGAAAATAGCCCTTAGCGACATGGGACCCCCATCATTTCCTAGCAGTCGATTTTGTCAGGGAAATGATGAGTTTTAACGGGATTTGCCCTAAACCGGTTCCTCAGTGATTTGGTGTCAGAAAAGTATTTTTACCATGTACTCATATGTGCATGGGACCGCCTTGCCTGAACGTATAAAATTGTAATTGCAGAATACAATTCAAAGTAGTAGCGATTCAAGCATTTTCAAGCTCCGAGGAGCGACCAAAATTGTTATTGAAATACAAATACGTGAATAAGACAGGCAAGCAAAAGCCCACCAAATTTCAGAAACATTGAACTTTTCTTGACTCTTTTTGTGTAATCGTTAGCTCACAAAACTGCATATTGGATGGTAGTTGGTACATTATAAATCGTTCCCTTCCTCACCATGTGTTGTACACGGGCCAGATTAGTGTTTGTTAAACATATTTCTTAAAAGTTGTTGTAAAAACATAAATTTTTGAAGATTCAATATATATTTTTGAACTTTATATTGTCTTTTAATTGTGTTTTCTAACAAAATTCCCTTTCAGGTATAATTTTAAGAAAGTGTTAGTACATCCAGTGTTAGGTTTATAGTGTTACGACGTCCAATAGATACCATCAGAGCAGCAGTTAAGCAAAAACGAACAGTAAGTATAAGTTTTCATATTATTCTCCATCTGAAACAGCCATCTTGAACCCTAATTTTGTGAACGTTAACATTCATTTTTGAAATATATATAAAGTCCTTCAGACTCCAAAAGATGAATCGTTCACAATCACACCGGTCCATTAGAAGCAATTGGCACTCTAGATGCACCAACAAATTCCGAGTAAATTTTTTTTCGAAATGTCGCTTATGTGGTATCACCATACTCAAAATTTTTCAAGAATTCCGGTGAAACTGGAAGTAGAAAATAACCGACAGTTATGTCGCAAAGTGTCTTCTTGGTAATATAATACATCTATCAAGTTTCATTTTGATATTCTAAAAAATAAGGACAAAAGGGGGTCCACCATGATCCTTTGAGACCCAGTATATCAAGGTTTATAAGGAAGAAAATCTGCTCCATCAAAAGAGCAAGAAAAATGCCTCGCAGATAATTTAAAGGTAATGGCGAGGTGAGGATTGAATGAGAGATAATTTAATTGAATGAAAAAGATGTTTCTGTGGTGGGTCGCGAAGTTGTTTTAGGAATTTTTCCCTCAAATTTTGTGAGTAAGTACAGATAGAGTAAAATATGTTTTACCAAAACCAGTGCCAGTAGTTGAAATGGGTGAGTAGCTGTTAACGTATTGCCATTTTCTCCACTTTATTTCATATATATATATATATATATATATTTAAATAATGTCTCATTTGTTTTTATGTTAGTACCAACTATTGCGGTCGAATTACAGTACTTAATCGATTTTTTATCAAGTATGTTTTTTTAAGAAAAGTCTGTTGTTGTGTAAATAGGGATTAAATTATTTTGACAAGAAATCATCGGTGGGTATCAAAATGACATTGACACTAATAAAAACAATAAAATATATTATGATTGATGCGTCACTGACGCTTTTAAATTTAATAAATCTTTGTTCAATTGAAAAATTGAATTGGTGAGAATCACATTTACAACAGAAAAATAAGATTACTTCTTTTCGGTCGCAATAATACCTAGTCTGCTATATATAAACTGTTTTTCATTTATAGAACGGTTTTTCTCAATAAAAATCACAGTGCTTTTGAGTAGTATTGTAATTTTCATCACCATCATATATATTTTATTTTATTCTGTACTGAAACATAAGAATTAAAAAGGTTGTGACACAAGACTTCTATTAATTTTTTTCTGCTTCTTTCATTTTTACCCCGCAAATCTTATTATCTTGAATAGTATAGGAGTTACAAGCTTGTTTGATATTTTCTCTTACCTGTTTCACTTTTTCCCAAAATCCAATCGAAGTTAAAAATGAAACTTAGTTCTTATATAATTTTTTAATTTAATTTAATTTAATTTTAATTACTTTTGAAAATATCAAATAACACTACATCTAATATATAAATAATAAATTTCAGTTAGTATTTATAAGTAACTCAAAAACTGAAAGTTTTATATTTTGTTTCATATTTAACCCACTTGACCCTATATTTATTGTATAAAATTCTGTTACAATGTTTGCTGTATCCCATCCTATAATTGGATATCTGATCTGTTTAGTTAGTTGTATCCTAAGTAAATAAATAAGTAAATAGTGAATAATTATTTCGGTGTGTTGTTAAAAACTACCAGTTGTATTTGAATTCCTTAAGGATGAAATGTTAGAGAAGAATTTTTTCCATTAATTCATTTATAACATAAGGAAATTTTGAATGTACATTGCAAAATCGTGACTGTTTCCATACCTATTAGCCGCTGGCTGGTATATTTACTATTGGCGCCAGATCTACTTATCCACCTTTAAATTTCTGGCATGGGAGTTCTGCCGGTCACTGTATTTTCATTATCTCTCTTATATACGTGATACGGGCCATTTTAAGGGGAACCTACAATATGACGAAAGGGAATAAAACTGTATAGACAACATGTCAGTCAATTTCCTTGCAATCATCATAATGGATTTTGTAACCAACGAGGGGAAGTCAATATTTCTTTTATCTGACAGAGGATGTCTTTGTTATGAATAATCTAGATTTTCGTATTCATAAATATAGTGCTTAAATTTGTATGATTGTTTGATACATGGTTTTTTTGTAAATATCTAAATCCTTGTTGTTGAACTTAATAAGTTTGTTGTAGTTTTTAAGAGCATGAAACGGAGAATTTGGCGCAAGGCTTAGAGTATTATCAAATGCCAATGCACCTTCCAATACATGTAAAAGCCCTACAAAGACAGAAAAATGATAAATTCTACCAGAAAATACTTGTAAATTGTTTAGACCTTTATAAAAAAAGCAGTATAGATAAATATAAACACATATCTTTCTATGCAACTGTGTGTATGAAAGGCCATATGCACAGTTAACGGTATTTTAACCTGTTCTTTCATATATCAAATATGTGGTCGGGTGCAAACTGGGTACCAAGTTTATGGTTTTACCTGCTCTTCAAAAAGGATCGCAAAGTCCTACATGTAATTTAGGCACCACGTAAATTCGGGTAATAAAGCAATAAAATGCAGGCAAGATATTTGAGCGTGTATTGATTAGCGCGCACGTTGCAGTTTAAGTGTTATTTTAGGAATATAACATATTAGTTTTATTTATGTTTATTTTCAGGGAAATAAAGAGTAGGTATTTTAAAACATTGCGATATTTTTAATTATTTTCACTTTCGGGAAAATTAATCGAATTTTCAGTTATTTCATAATTCAATTTACGAAAATCTGAATAACACGAAAAGTATGTTACATCCCAACAGATTCTAGTTATTTGCGTTTTTATAGTATTTTTCATTTTAATTTACCTAGCATGCTGTTACGAGTTTGTTTTTAAGCAATTTTTGAATTTCAAGAAAACAACACGGTGTCCAGATTACCTATATTATACCTTTCTTAAGCGAAAATTTCACTGGAGCCCAGATTATATGTAGGATGAAAACTTGCAGGCAGTATGGTGCCCAGTTTGCATCCACCCGTCTATGCCACTAATACTCTCGTGCTGCAACGACGGACATGGTGTGCCGGGTGGCGTAAGTGATATATCATAAAGTCGCTCCGGTATCTATTAATGTGCCGTTTGTCGGATCTACAAATTTATATAATATTATATGCAGTTATATGTTTCAATGTATCAATTTAAATGCTCCCTTTATCAATTTTATTTCTGATTCTGGGTCTCTATATTCTATTTTAACGATTTGTGTTTATATTCTAAGCCCGTAATGGCTCTCAGCCACCCCTCTCGCAATCCCAGGGGAAAGAATAGAGGGCGTCTTACTTCCTGAGAGGGAAGAAGTCAGATGGAGAGCCACGAAAGTGGGGGACGTGTAAGACTGGTTGCAGCAGGCTTACCAGTGGTAAAGCTCTGGGTCCGGATGATATCCCACCAGAGATAGTAAAGATACTTGCAGAGGAGTATCCCGGGGTTACTCTGAGACTTATGAATCAGGCGCTGGGGAGTGGAGCTTTTTCGGACAGATGGAGGAGAGCAAGGCTGATATTAAATAAATCGCGTATAACACAGCGGGATGGGCTGAGATTGTCAGTAGTCTGAGGAGAATGGGAGTAGCTCCATACTTACTCAGAATCACTAAGAGCTATCTGGAGAACAGAAGGATTGGGTGGGAGGCAGAAAGCGAGGGACACTGGAGGAATGTGACCTACGGGGTTCCACAGGGATCGATTCTGGTACCAAGCCTGTGGAATTTAATGTTGCTGATAACCTGGCCATAACAGCTACGGGAAACTGGGTGGATGGGGTAGAGGTAGGGGTAAATGAAACCATTAGGAGGATAGAGTGTGGTTAAATGGGGTGGAATTAGAATTATCCCCAGAATGCACCATCATTACCAGGAAAACAATTCTCCCACCCTTCACAGTAAGGGTAGGGCAGGTGGAGATGGACCTAGCAGGGGCTTAAAATATCTAGGAATATGGTTAGACCCGCGACTGACCTATGGGCTACATGCGTTGAATACAGCAGAAAAGGCGGGGAAAGCCGCCTTTGCCTTAGAAAGGCTTATGAGCAACACCTATGGGCCAAAGGATAGCAAAGAAGAAAGAAGAGTGTTATGCAGTGTGTGTATTTCCAGTACGGGAGAGTTCGATAGCGGTACAGGGCACGAGAAGGAGGCTTGAAAGAGAACAGTGAAGTGCTGCACTCAGGATTTCCAGAGCATACAGATCTGTATCGTCTTGGTGCTGACGGGGGTCCCCCCGATAGATCTACTGGCCAAGGAGAGAGGAGAGGTATATGAAGGGATGGGAAAGCAAGATGCAAGGGAAATACTTGAGAGAGCAGACTACTTGGAACAACCCAACTAATGGGAGGTGGACAAGACGATTTATTCCAAATATAAGAACATGGATGGAGATGGGACATGTGGAGATGGGCTTCCACTTCACCCAGGCCCTCACGGGACATGGTAGCTTTGTGGAATATCTCTTTGATATAGGAAAGGATGACATGGAAGTGTGTGTACTGTGGGACGACGCAGAACATACCGTGTTTTACTCCAACCGGTGGAGATCCGAGAGAATAGGAGACCATTGGAATACTGATAACCTAATTAGGTACATGCTGGATTCGAAGGGGAACTGGGAAAGTGTAGCATATACAATAAATCAAATAATGAGGACAAAGGAAGAAGATAGAAGAAATCTATCACCGAAACCCCAATCGCTTTAACAGATGGGGATGTAAGGGAAAACATGGGAAGTTGTACTAACACTAATTTGTGATGAATAACCCATGGCCTGATGGAAAGCGAAAGCAGTTCCAGTTCACGTGAAAACACTAATCCAGGAGGGGTTATAGTTGGTAGAAGTCCGACACTACTCAGTGCGTCAGACCCTAGCGCCGGGTGTCCATGAAGGATTTCCCCTCTACCACCAAAAAGTCTACCATGGTATTCCTTTACATGTGTATTATAGGTTTTTTTCGCCTTATATTGAGCTTTATATGTAATTGGACATAAGTCTCATTGAATGTAGTTTAAATAAATAATATTGGCATTTGCAAAAAACGGTGTTTTCAATTGTCTAAACAATCTCAAAAATGCACAAATACCATTTACTAATACGAAAGTCGACATTAATGATATATATATGGAAAATATGTTGACTTCTCCTCGCCAAGTCGTTTATAAAATTTCTGCAAGGGGGCTGGCCTAATCAAGACTAAGATATTTTCAACATATCAACATATCAAAGATTTTCTGCTGTTTATTGAATTGATCCATATTTTTGAAACATACTGTAAAAATCTATACACGTAGTAGTAACTACGTGCCGTTGCTGCAGGTATCCATGTAAGCGGCTTAATGTATGTTCGACTAATAGTCTGACTGGAATAATTAACAATAATAAACCGCAGCATAAAAGTTATTGAATTATAGTAGTATATGTGTATTAAAAAGATCCATTATTTTTAATGAACAACAAGTAGCTTCTTTTTATTTCATTTCTACATTAAATCACACCACTATATTGTAACACTAATAAAAACTATATTTTATGATCATAGCTTTTTAAAATGTACGTGAAATAAATGTCGACCTCGAAGTTAAAATTAACGATTTCGCTATTATATGGATTTCGTATTAGACATTTATGCTTAATTATCATCAATAAAAAAATTGAGGACAAGCGATCTAAAAATGGTGAACTTCGTTTGTGCTATTCAAAATTTTTTAGAAAAAAAAATGATAATGGACTGACAAAGTTTACGTCAGCAGAACGAATTTATTTTTAAATAAATACAAAGTTTATTTAACCCGCCTGGGTGTGGCGTCGTGATAATCTTAACCACAATTACAAATTACGTAAATGTACAGATAAGAAGATAAGGATATAATTATGTAAATAATAATAATAATAACAATAGTGTATGTTAAGAAATTCCATTTATGTAAGCATTCTTTATAACAAAAAAAGCCATTTTCATAAACGTATACTATAGGAAAAATTAAAAATTAAATCAACAAAAAAGTGGAATTGTAGGTTCAGCCAATTCTAACGACGGCGATAGCTCAGAAATTTATGTTTAAGGAATCGAAGTAGCGGATGTATTTGACGTACTTATCATTCTTGTACTGGAATAACATAATTCGTGCACATTTACAGTGTCAACTTACTCAATTTGCCAAACACAAATTTTCCCTCTTTCATTTTTTCCCCAAACGTCAAAAAACATGGTTTTATGTGACAAATTTCGTGAACTTAAACTGCCATTTCTCTGACACTTCACCTGAGCGGCAGTAAAAGTCTTTTCATCCCGTCTGACTGTTGGTTGGGGTTTTAAATATTTGACAATATTAATATTGTTATGAATACTAAGAATCGTTTTCAGCATTAAGTATTGTTTGCGCGTTTTGATCTCTTATTCTCTCCTAGATACTTATTGTTTCGTTTGACATTATTGATCCTATAGTTAAGGTTAATAGATCTCAAGAAAAGAGCTACTGGAAGCGGACGGAACCTCCCCATTCGGTGGTTCTTTGAAGCCGAAAAGAGCATTAAATTGTGTGACAAAACGGCACGAAACGTAATCCGATATCATCCAAAACCTTTTCAGATCTTCTGGGGCACTAAGAAAACCCTCAACTTAATGAATTTACAATCATCTATGCGAGTTATTACCTACATTATCGCTCGTTGAATAATATACTATTAGGATATAACAACTTTAACATCACTTGAACGACTAAGAAAGTCTAGTTATCCTAAATACTACAGATTTGTAAAGCAACAAACTGAAAATTGGTAAAGTGATAATCTATCATAAATTCACCAACGAAGGTACAGAAATTCATCAACGAAGATACAGAAAGCATATGATATTGATATTGTTACCTTTAAAGTTTGTGACAATCCACTAAAAGTTACAAATATGCCGAAATCTTATTAACATGACATGACACCAACGTTATCGGATCACAAACGATGACAATGACAATCGTCAAAATTTGCTCATTGCAATCCGATCGCTCGCGGCTGCCTTTGTTAAATGAAACATTAGCATTTCAGTAATTTTACTAGATTTTAGAGGAATATTTGTAGTTTAATTCTTCGATTTGTCTGTATATATATTTAAAAATGGCACTAAACGTAATCCGCTCTACTTCTAGAGCAGTGAAGAAACCCTCACACGTGAATTGACACATGATGTGACGAGTTTCACGACGTAACGGCTACGCGCATCGATCATGTCATGCGAAATGCGGTTTATGCCATATTTGCTTTGTTTTTAATTTTTTTCACGGAAACCAAATCGAAAGGGTGTAAGTGTGATATATCGTTGAAATCAGAATTTTAACTGCTTTTCAATGGTTCCATTGCAAATTGAAAGTAATTATAAAATAAACAACTTGTTGCGTCAAAATGGCGCTAAACGTAATCCGATCTCAACCAAAACCTTTTCAGATCTTCTGGGGCACTAAAGAAACGCACACGCAAAGTTTCATTCAAATCCGTTCAGTAGTTTCGGCGCTATCGTGCTAACACACATACACACATACACACACACACATACATTTTTCAAAAAGCACTTTTTTGGGTTCCTAGGACCTCAAAACGTAAAGATTTGATGTTATCTCAATTTTCGTTTTTGAATCAATTTTAGTAACCTCTCACAATTTTATTGTGGAGAGGTTAAAACAATATAAAGTTCAAAAAATGTATATTAAATCTCTTTAAAAAATCATGTTTTACAAAAACGTTCAAGAAAAATGTATTGACATACTATAGTCTGGCCCGTGTACAACACATGGTGAGGAACGGACGACTTATAATGTAGCAACGACCATCCAATAGGCGGTTTATAGCTAACGATTACACAAAAAGATTGAAGAAAAGTTCAATGTTTAAAAATTTTTGGTGGGCTTTTGCTTGCCTGTCTGTTTACGTATTATTAGTTCAATTATAATTTGGTTCGCTCCTCAGAGCTTAAAAATGCTTGAATCGTAACGACTTTGAATTATATTACAGCAATTATAAATTCATACATTCAGGCAAGGCGGTCCCATGCACATATGAGTACATGGTAACTATACTTTTCTGACACCGAATCACTGAGGAACCGGTTTAGGGCAAATCCCGTTAAAACCCATCATTTTCCCCTCAAAATCGACTGCTAGAAAATGATAGGGGACTCTTGTCGCTAAAGGCTATTTCCGCTAAAACTCTCTATATACTTTGAATAGAGACTGGATTAACTTGTCCTCATATTTAACACAACGCATGAGTTGCGATTTTAGTTACCCTTTCTAAATTTTGGTGGTCGGGGCGACATTACGTCCCCGTGCAGCGACATTTACTACACTTTCTAAAATTACACTCCTTGATGGATTTCTGAAGTTTTTGCATAAAAAACGCTCCGTAGAGCGAAAATATGATTTAAAATATAAAAACCTCTTCCAACGGCATTTTTACGTGAAGCACGCTTTTCATGCGAAATGTTTCGAATTTTGTTACAGTTTCGAAGAGTGTACTGAGGGTTTTGGCGTGTTCTTTAATAGTATTAAGGTCGCCATATCCAAGAAAGAGACATAGGGAAATGTTTACTGTTTTTGACCATAACTTCTTGTTCTAAAATACATTTTGCAAGCAAACTATAAGACTACCTAAGTAGAACTATAACAAGACTAGTATTATAAATTTTCACTCAATAATTTCAAACATATGCGAAATAGTTAGATTTAAATTTAGGAAATACGAAGACTGACACAATTTTTAAAATTAAATCTAACTTTTTAGCAAACAACTGAAATTATTGACTGAACATTCATACCACTACACCTGTCATAGTATTACTTAGGTAGTGCTATACTTTATTTACCAATATATTTATTAAAAAAAAGTTATGGTCAAAAATAATAAATATTTCCTTATCGGATCTCTCTCTCTCTCTCTCTCTTGGATATGCCCATCTTAAAGGATATGGCATTAACTCCCTTTAACTTCGCTGCTTATTATGTTTGGAGATGTCAATTCAAGTCAACATCACGACTACTTTCCATAATAATTATCAGATTTATTCCAAATAACTACGAAATTATTCGTAATGTACGAACATGTTGACAGAAACAAACTGATGATATTTCATTATCCCATCCCTGGATCTTCTAAGTCGCCTTAGGTACGGTTTATCAATGCAGGGTTAATCCGTAACTAGAGGATAAATGTCAAACAAAACAATAGATGCCTATTATTTCATTTGAATTTTATCCTCTAGTTAAGAGTTAACCCAGTATTGACAAGCCGGACCTAAATTTTTTAGATTTAGAACAGCGAACCAAACACGAAATATGTCATATCGCATTTCTAGCAACCAATGCGAAATGAAATTCTGTACAAAATATAGCTGTTTATGTTTGAATTTACGATTGCTTTTCTAGGTTGTCGTAGAAAAATATCTTTTTTGATTATTTTGAAAACCTACTTATTCAGATGTGTTTATCCTTCTACGATTCGATGCTCAAATACCGCGCTACAAGCGGTTAAATTTTTGATCTTCTATTGCTTTTTAATGGTTGAAATTAATACCGCAACTTGACAGAGTTATTCAGTTCGATAACAGCTAAATTTGTGATCAGTGCCATCTGCAACTAAATAGTCGTTTATTATGAGTTATCACCAAGAACTGGTTCGAATTTTACTAAAAATTGTAGGATCTTATTTCATCTACTCAGATAAATTCATTTCTTGATCCTTAGAAGATGATCTGGCAGGCAGTAAACAAATATGTTTTAAGTATATTCAAAGAAAGAGATAATCGATGTCATATATAATAATAATAATAATAATAATTATTATTATTATTATTTATTATCCAAAAATCACATTGGTATAGGATTAGTCACAAAGAAATTGAGCACCTTACAATGAATCAAGTGCCCTTATTAGTGCTTAATACTAGATAAAACTACAGAAGAAATTATATATCTTATTAACTTAAAAATTCATTAATTGAATAAAAACATTTGACTGTTAGGTATTTTTTTGTTTCATTTTTAAATTTTTTTATATTTTCAATGCTTTTTAGAAAGTCTGGAATCTTATTATACAGTTTTATTCCTATTTAATTTGGACATTCCTCATATTTTGATAGTTTGTGTAACGGTGTGTTTAAGTTATTACTTTCCCTAGTATGGTAGTAATTGTTTTGTAAAAAGTTACTTAGATATTTTTTAACATATATAAGTATTTCTAATATATAAATGCTTGGCAGTGTTAAAATGTTCAATTCTTTAAATAAATTTCTACAGGACGTATGTTTAGATGCTCCCACAATATTACGCACAGCCTTCTTTTGAAGCTTAAATAATTTTTCAAAATGGCATGAAGTGCCCCAAAAAGGAATTCCATATGTTGCCCTTGAAATAAAATTTGTATAATAATATGCCATAACAGTTATCCTACTTGATTTTGGATAATCCATACAACGCATAACAGACGGAAGAAAGTTTTTTTCAATATGAGTTTCCCAACTTAATGCACTATCCATATATATCCCCAGAAATTTAGTACAACATACTTGTTCTATAGATTTGCCAGCTATTTTTATCAAGTGACTTTTATCTAGTACTTTATGCCTTGGAGAAAATATAATAAAAACAGTTTTAGATATGTTTAAGAACAACTTATTTGATTTAAAGTGGTCCGCAAATTTTGTTATAGAAGTTTGTATATCAAATATAGCCGTTTCAAAAGTTTCCTGCAACATAAATAGGAGTTATCATCCGCAAACATAATTAAAAAGTCATCAAAGAAACCAGGTAATTCATTGATATATAGTAAAAACAACAACGGCCTAAGGACCGACCCTTGTGGAACTCCAAACTTAATATTCAATTTATCAGATTTTACTCCATTTACTTCTACTATTTGTGTTCTATTTGTAAGGTATGTTGTTATCCAGTTGTTTATTTTGCCTCTTAAACCATATTTGTTCATTTTTTCAATCAGTATTGTGTGATTTACTAGATCAAAGGCTTTGCTTAGATCCATAAAGAGTCCTATGCATTAATTATTTTGGTCCAAATTTTCATACAAGTTATTTAAAAATGACAATATGGCAGTTTCAGTGGAACGATTTTTTCGGAAACCATGCTGCGAGTCTGAAATGATATTATGTTGTGTAGTAAATTCAATAATACGATTAAACATAACTCGTTCTAATATTTTGGAAATAGTTGACAATAGAGCAACGGGTCTATAATTTTCAGATAATGTATTATCTCCTTTTTTATGTAATGGAATAACTTTAGCTGATTTTAAAATAGATGGAAACTTTCCTTCTAATAGTGACAAATTTATTAGAAAAGTAAGTGGAAGTACTAAGTAGTTAACTGATTATTTGATCAAATTAGATCACAAATTTTCTAGATCGAAAGAATCAGTATTTTTTAATTTCATTATGATATTGTAAATTTCTGATTCCGATAGTGGTTTTAAAAAAAGAGTGGGTAAATTTGAATTCAGATCGAAATTGATTTCAGTAATATTTTCTCCAAGATCATCATTTACTTTAGCTGGCAGATCTATAAAATACTTATTTAGATATTGTGCAATAAGATAGGCATCAGTTACTAAATTATTATTAATTTTAATTCCATTAATTTGATTTTTAGGTTTTTGATTATTTGAAGTTGTTATTTATTATTGACCAAACAGCTTTAGGTTTGTTGGTAGCTTTAAGATAAATTGAATCATTGTACATTTTTTTAGCAGCAACTATTACTTCTTTGTAAATATTTTTATATTTATTATACAAAATTTTATCATTTAGATCGTTTGTTTGAACTTTTATTTGGTGCAGTAATTTCAATTTTTGTGAAGATATCTTAATACCTCGGGTTATCCATCCATTTTGTGAATTAATTTTATTTTTTATTCTGATGACGGGAAAACAGATATTATGATAATACATTAAAATATTAATAAAGTTAGTGAAACCTCTTCTGACATTACTCCGCTGTAGATACTGTTCCACGATTCCTTGCCTAGATTAGAAAAAAAATGTTTATAATTTTCTTCGTTATAAACCCTGGTATATCTGTAGTCTACATTAATATGTGATGGTACCATACATTCGCATTGTAATATTTGAGATGTATGATCTGATATACCATAGTTTATAACTTGACATGTTGTTTTACAATATTTATCACAGAAATTGGTACAAATGTAATCAATGCAAGTAGCAGAATTATAGGATATTCTAGTAGGTTTATTTATTAACATTGTAGGTTTGTAGTAGATCACATAGCTGATATATTATTATATATTATTTCGACAGATGTTCATTAAACGAGTTCGGGTTAAATAACGAACCTTTGTTAGCTAGGTACATTCGTATCAAACATGCAAACACCATTTATTCCTAATCCTTTTATAGGGAATACATAATTTCTCTCGAGGGTAAGATTTGAAATAAGCGGTTCTTTAAATAAAACAGTACACAACCCCGACAAACATTCTACTACTGAAGTTAAATTTTAATAATTCTAATACGTGGTATAAAAATTAGTTTACCTCGTAATAATCTCAAAGGGTTATTTAAATTATTACCATACTCTAATACAGATAACGGAGAAGTTGTTCGATCATAGCAACTACCAGATGAATTTATAATTCCCAACGAATGGTATGCTAAATTAATAAGCAAGTAAGAATTGTTATTACGTTTTATTTTTAAGAACTATTATTATAGTGATAACAACTTTTTTATTTCCTGTTTATAAAATGTATACATAAAATAAATATTTAAATATTTTTAAAACCAATTGTTTCCAATTATTTTCCAGTTGATCCATTGCACGAAAGAAAGTGCGGCAAGAAGTATTATGGTTGAAATAAGATCGGTGTCGCTGAATAGTTACACGTTGACCAATTCTCAACTTTGGGGTTTGTCTGTCACGTTCTTTCGTCACCATCTTTCATAGAATATGTATTCTTATGTCTGCGATGTGTCTAGTCACTTCCGATCACTAAATTTTAGTTGTAAAAATTTTTTGAGATGCTTCCGTAACATAACCATTTATGTATTAGCTATTCTGTACAATTCAGGAATCGGATTATATCTGTCCGAGTTTGTTAACAGTCAGGTATGGTTTATAAACGCAGTGTTAACTCATAAAGGAGGATAAATGTCAAACCGAAACGAAACAATGGATATCAATTATTTGATTTGACATTTATCCCGCAGTTAACTGTCCATTCTGTATTGATAAATCGGACTTTATTCTGCGTTGACTGCAGTCTTTAGCACTTCGTACGTCAGTCAGTTTGTTTCATAGTCGGTTACGTCCTATTCAGGCATCTTATGGAGTCCGGAACTCGAGTTTCTTTCCCCAATTTCTTTGTTGCTGATTAAAAAAGAGAAATAATAACAATGAGACGAGGTTTAGAACCAAATCATTTTAATCATGCGACAAATTCCAGATTGACTTATAATTTAAAAAATCGTGAGAAAAACCATAAAATCATTACCTACACACGAGTACAACACCAGACAGAGAAGCCAATCCATTATACCGTTTATGACAAAGACAATCGGACAAAGATCTTATACCTTCTTAGCACCAAGAGTTTACAACACCTTACCCAAGGACTTACAAAGAGTAATAAAAACACATCAGTTCAAGAAGCTATTAAAATAAATAAATAAATAAATAAATAAATACACCACAGGTAATGACGACCCCCTTTATCCCGGAAGGCTCTAGAAGAGCCTTGTGTGGGAGGGGGCTACACATTTAGAGACAAGGGACACACACCCAATATCCGTGTATAGTGAAAAAATCCCTCTCACAGTATTTTCCACTGCCACGACCGGGGATCGAACCCGGAACTTTTGGGTGAGAGGCAAGTGCGCTCACCTCTCGACCATCAGTCATACAAAAAATAAAAAAATCATATATTAGAAAATCTTAGAAACTTAGCCAACGACGTCACCGACCTAGAAATAATTAGAACTCATGGCTTTGCTGGTTGGATAGCCGAGCGGAATCAGCCCAACGTTGCAGTACAACAAAGATTGAAGTCATCCCATCCAATGGATTCGCCGACTACATACATATATTCCTAGCAGCTATCAACAGTCCAAGTTTTCTCTCCCCTTGTCTGTTCACCTTTAACACTAGTTTTTATATCAAAATAGTTTTTAGTTTAGTCTCTTATAATACTAAGGCATACACGCTAAGCTAGTATTCGATAAGTAATTCCGAAAAGTTTATATCCCGCATATTTCAATCTATTCAATAACCACTTCACAATCACTAAAAATTGTACTTCATTACCCATTTCACCAATACAAGTGTTAGTTAAGTCACTTATTGGGAAACAATTTTACATTACCCTTGTAAATTATTGTTATTTTTCTTCTTCGTAAATAAACGTATTATTATTATTATTATAGTTAAATGCAGGGCCGCGCCAACCGGGTGTGCGAGGTGTGCGTCGCACACGGGTGGCCAAATGAGAGAGCGGCCGGGAAAGCATAATTAACACAGAACACAAAAAATCGAATTTAGTTCACCTATGCATAAACATAAGTATTATTAATAAAATAGTCAAATAAGCATTAAATTTCTACATCTGATGAATAAACTATTTTTTATCACTGTTTATTACAGATTTAGTTCATTTATGTCTTACGATTTCTGGAAAGGACTTTAATTTCTTTCTTTCTGATTTTGAGAATCTATTTAACTAGAGGTAGACGGCAGGCCCGGATTAAGGCGCAGGCGAAGCGCCAAAATTGAAAAGCTGAAAAAATGATAAGAGTGAACAAATTTTAAGGGGAAAAATTTAAAGAGCGAAAAAAATTGGAAGAGCAAACAAATTAAAAGAGTTGAATTATTGAAGGAGCGAAAAAAGTGAAAGGGCGACAAAATCAAAAAAGCAACATATTCTTTGAATTATGCGATAAGGAAGGGGGGGGGGGGGGGCAAAAATATTTTACCTGCAAGCAAAATTCACTTTGATCCGGCCCTGGTAGATGGTACCGGCAGACGCGCAAAGACGCAATTATAGGGTCATGGTTCACTTATAAAGTTAGTTTTCCACTGAAGTAGATTGTTTTCAGTGTTCAATCGTGAATATTTGTGAACTATTATCTAACCCGGAATCAGTTTTACAGTATATATTTGAAAAATAACTTCTCGCTACATTTCAAAATATTTTTATAGCGCTCAGAATATTATTAACATTACCTGTATGTGTTGCTTGTGGAGAGAGCTTTCTTTAAAGTAAAAATTAAAAAAAATTACGATCTATTATGTTACAAGATAGATTAAATGACAACCATAATTGCCGTATAAAGTGAAATATTAGAGAGTCTAAATATTGAACAAACTGTATCTGAATTTGCCGAAAATAAAACACGAAAAATAATTTTTTTGTAAAAATGTCTATACTTGATAATTACTATTATAATTTATGCTATTCGGTTTTCTATATCAGTTCAGAGTTTTGTGTTTTCTAGGCAATTAAAAAAATATTTCTTGTATTTCTTTGTTATATTTCACGAGGCGCCAATGAGATCTCTGAATAAAGGTGGCTAAATTTGTTGGCGCGGCCCTGTCAATGGACTTGATAGTTATTTGCAGAAAAGTAATTTCGTATGTAATTTGCTAAGTAATAAACACAAAAATTGTAAAGTAGTAATAGCAATATTGGTTTTGATTATTTAAAATTTATTAGCTTAGCGCCTAAAAGTATGAAAACATTATTTTATGTCATAGTCATTTCATGAAAATATACCACATGTGCATTTTAAAGGATTGTACAGAAATATCAAATATTTACAAACACATTAAAATACGCCTCGCCCAGACTATTGTGCTTTCATTAACAAAGAGACGCAACTGTCAAAGAGATTGATAGGATTCATTATCAAAAGCCATTATTACCTTTTACACGATAATCTGGGTGTTGAGTTAGAATAAACAGTCATTGTCGTTTTTTTCTGTTGGTTTCATGTTCCTTATCGCTTGAAGTCAGCAACAGATAATCTGTTCCGTTCATACGAAAATCCCAGCGCAAATATGTGAGTATATGTTTAGCCGCGCTTTTGAGTGGTTTCTTATCATTCTTTCGCTTTACAAAATGGCACTAGCTTTCACATATCTGCACAAAAAGGACGGTTCAATGTTTCGCGTAGCATAAACACATACCTAAATATGAAGGAAAACCTTTTTAAACCCAAGCGGAAGTTAAGAGGATTTTATACATCAAATAGAAAATAACTGTCTTGATAAGTAGTATAGAGGTAGACGGTATTTTTTATTTGATTAGTCTCACAAGTAGAATACACTCTGATAGAAAATTAAATTACTGTTAAATAATTTGATATCCTTCGACGTCTATAATTTCGTTATTTTCGGCCCCATTTAATAAAGTTTTGTTTTCCCTGATAGCTCATTTTATTTCGCTATTTCGAAGCAATTTCCTACAGTGTGTGTGCTCAAAATCACAATCACGTGGTTTTTTTTAGAAAAAATACACTTATGGCTCCTCTCAAAAATCGTAACTGCTGGTCTAATTTAACTCGATGAAAAAATAATAATTTTTTTGTCAAATGCTTAGCTCTATCAGTTATGATGGCAAATAACATTATTAGAGGGAAGATTGTTATTTAGTTCCTCAGTAGTAGTAACTAAATTTTTTCTCTATTATTTCATCCCCCCCTTAACCTCGCTTTAGGCGGCAAGCATTACTTTTTGAGCTGAATGCCAATACCTAACAAAACATTAGTGTGACACTGTAAACGATCCATGCTTTGGTGTCTGAAGAACGTTTTTTTACTCTTCCTAAATTGACTAGTAGGAGATTCACCTGAAAGGTTCGATGTGACTTATTTAGACGTAAAATACAAAATGTATGCGTACTTTCGATTTTTGCTTAAATGCTTTCACCGCAAGCTTTCACTAATATCAATTTGAATATCGTTGCACTGCCTTAAAGCTAACACTACCTAATTATGGATGGTGAATGGGAACTTTGTTAGTATGAACTCAGTAAGACACAATGAAAGATGATAGGACTTAGGTAAAGTTGTATATTGGTCTTTTGGAACGTGATACTCACCATGTGTGGTATGGATTAGGACGACTCGGAAAATGCGGTCTCCAACTACCATCCAATGATTTACATCAAGCAATCGACTGACACCAAATAGATTCAGCTAAAAATTTAATGTTTACGCTTTGTGGGCTTTTAGCTTGACATTAAATATATTATAAAATATCTTTAATTCAAAGAAGTTTGTTAAAAGATCAATCTGCTAACAGGTTATGGGCCCAGCATTGGCAAACAAGGAATTCGAGTAATTGTTGATAAATTAAATGATGACAATTATCATTTTCCAATCATTTATTGCTGCATAAGATAAACCTGATGCAGCAATAAATGATTGGAAAATGAAGGAACTTCAGGCCTGCTGTTGAATCGTGTAATTGAAACAAAACAATCAGTTGATGCACATACGGAAACACAAAGCCGCAAAGGATGTGGTAGGACCTCAAAGTTTATAATGGAAGGGGTACAGCCAAAAATAGCGTATAAGTAATAACAAAAAATGTGTGAGAAGATTGGCTGATGATGGTAACATAGAAATGCATATTTATTGGTTGACAGATATTCACCAAAAATTGGATGATTTGAATGAAGAAAATTTGTCCCAGAAATATATAATAGGAATTTTATTAGCACAATTCCCATTTTTTTATGATTTACTAAATTATTAATAAGTAGCCTTATTTCATTTCGATCTAAAAGATCTTTTGTGAATAACCCTACAACTAGTTGTTGCCCAGGATTTCAAGACTTTTTACAAAGCTTGTGATTTTTCTAGGGGTTAATTTACCTATGTCTTCAGGCGTTAATTCTGCTCACCTGCTCCAGGTACTTTAGCCCAGTGCGGATTAATACCTTGCATTCACAACGTATATGTTCCGCAGTTTCAGTTGCAGTATCGCAGTATCTGCATTTGTTGTTTACAGCCTTGCTCATATTCTTGAGATGATCTCAAGGGGCAGCGGCCTGTTAGAAGGCCCGTCATCAGCCTTAATTCGGACTTAACAAGTTCGAGAAGCCTTGTGGCATTCTTTGCCGATAAGTTATAAAAATTTTCGCTTATCTTTGGCCTGGAGTATTCCTCCAGTAGGATTCTTTCTGATCCTGTCCCCATTTCTGGATCTCCTTAGTTATGTGTTCTTTAGCCAGGCCACAAAACGGTTCAGGTCCAATGAATAGTGCTTCAGCTGCTTTTTTCGCAAGGCTGTCAGCAAATTCGTTACCTTGTAATCCCTCATACCCTGGCACCCACATCAAGGTAACCTAGTTGTTGTTGGCCAGTTACTTCAGGGATTGTCTACATTCCCAGCCAATTTTAGACCTCGATGGTATAGGACTTTAGAGCTTTTAATGCCGCCTGGGTATCTGACAGTATATAGATCTTTGCCCTTCGAATGCCTTTATTTAGGCATTCCTAGGCACACAAATCTATAGCATAAATTTATACTTGAAATATGGTTGGGGTGTTACCGAGGGCTCTGAATAGCCTACACTTAGACCCTGCTACGCCCACTCCTACCCCTTCAGCCTCTTATTCTAGAGATGTTACTGAATTACAGATTGAAGACGGTAATAAATTATGTGCCAATGTCATTAATATAAGAATATAAGAAACGTATTAAGAAGAAAGCTGACCGTGAAAATAAAAATTTGTCAAGTAATGCCGTTCTTGAATTGAGTTCAAGCAACAAATGCTTTTCTGTAAAAAAGGCGGCCATATTACGGCAGACTGGTTGCAGAGGAGAACATATAAAGATAATAATGCTGAAAGGTGAATGCAGTACATGAAGAAATGAAGACGTTCTCTACGGCTACAGCAGAAAAGAAGAGCATATCGAATAATTGGATAATTGATTTAGGTGGATCCTGCCATGTTACAAACAACAAAGAATATTTAGTGGAATGACTGAAAGTCAGAGTATGGGTTTATTAACAAGTCATTTGGAGTCTCAATGAGCTGGAGTTGCAGGAAGCAAGTATGTGTTTCATTGTCATCTACAGCAGTAGAGTTTATTGGATTATCTGAAGCATGCGAATAATTCATATGGATCCGTACACCGTAGCAAGATTTCTGTATGAAGGTAAAACCGCCAACTACAATATATGAGGTCAAGCAAGGGTATTTGATGTTAATTTAAATGTCACGAAATATAAATTAAAAAAATGTAATCAATATAAATAAACAAAAAGTAAAGTTACAGTTTTTTACATCTGCTAGCAATGCTATGTTCTGGTATATTAATATCTTTAAAGTTTTACTGCTGATGTAAGACATATACTGTTTATATATTTCAATATTGAAACTAAAAAAGTACTCTAATACCTAGAATACCTAACTGGCACCTACTCAATTTACAAAATATTTCACAATCAAAGTTGGATTTCTACTGTGCAAAGATGTGTTGATGCTGAATACATCTAGGACTGGAATATATGTATATTTTATAATATATTGCATATGTAATATGCATTTTGAAACGTTAAAACGATTCAGCTAAATCATAAAATTTCATGCATTTCCATCTCATGTAATATACAGGGTGGACCATTAATAATTGACCATATAGTTCAGGGGTAGATTTTTGGGCCAAAATATGAGGATATACCCAAATGTGCTTTACTCAAATGTTGCTGTGGCAAAGATGCAAGATGTCAAAATTCAAATTATTTTTTCGTTTCTTTGCAATAACTCAACCGCCTCTTGACTGATCTTCACCAAATTTGCTAGAGGAACTTTTTTATTCTAAGAAACAATAATTTATGTATTACATCACGTTAGATCATAGAGGGCTCCGCAGGACCTGTATCTGATGATGAATATTTTTCATATTTTTTTTTACGAAACGTTGTGGTTCTTCTGACCAGAAAATCTGATGAGGGCGTCATTACCACGTATAAAAGGTCACTTGGTAGAACTTGATAACTCCAACCATTTTCAAGGAAAGTGCCGTTAAACAGTTCAATAATAACAAAATCGTAATAACAGCGTAAACTTTTTCTCACTTTCTTATGAACTAATGGATTATTTACATGGTATTGAGATAAATACATAAATTAAAAAATTGTCTAAAATAAGGATCTAATCTTATTAGAAGATCAAAAAATAACGTAAAAGTTGACTTAATGACATTATAAACTTTCCCCCCCCTGCAAAAACCCCATTGCTACAACTTAAGTGTAAATGTTTGATATGGTCTCCACCTACTTCTATGCCTTTTCTAATTCTATTCATTCTATTGAAAAATACATTTTCCTGCCCTCTAATAAAATTCGCTGCACTTTGTATTTTGTCCCACAGTTCTCTCTTGAGTTGATAGTATTTGCATAGACTAAGGACTTCATATGACCCTACACATAATAATCCAAAGGATTATAATCAGGATTCCTTGGTGGCCAAGCAAACTCACTTCCTCGACCAATCCATCTGCGTGGGAAAGTCTCATCAAGAAAATTTCTGACTTCAATGGAGAAATGAGGGGGAGCTCCATCTTGCATGAACCATATTCTGTTCCGTAAGTCTAGAATGGAAGAATGTAGTATATCAGCAAGAGTATATTGAAGAAAAAAACAGATAAGACTGTCCATTTAAATTTGGAGGAAGGACAAATGGTCCCAATAATTGATCGCCGATGATACCACACATTTCTACTTAGTAATGGATATTTCTCCGGTTAAAAACGCCTCGGTGAGTAAAAGTTGCTTCGTCGGTAAATAAAATGTTCTTCGATCCCTGTTGTATTTATTTAGAACAAACTGACAAAATTGTAGCCTTTCTGGAAGATCCCTTCGAAGTAAGTTTTGTACAGGAGTGAGATGATATGGGTAGAAGCATCCTTTACGTAAGACTCTTAGGACAGACTGTTTACTCACCCCTGTTGCCGCTGCTAAACGACTTCAGCTGACTTGAGGATCTTCATCCACACGAACTAAAATTTCTAGTTCTTGATCTGGAGTAATTCGTTTCGGTCGTCCTACATCGTTTTTAAGGAGAAATGAACCCGTTTCTCCCAAACGACGAAACAGATCTTTGAAAATATTATGGTGTGGCTGTATTCTATTTGGATATTGCAATGAGTATCTCCTCGCTGTAGCACATCGGCTAAAATTATTTTGTGCTTAAACACATATCATATCCCTCATTTCCCCATTTGAAAAATTATTATGTCTCGGCATTGTAAATAAAGAAGTTAAAGAAATTAGCTCGAGGAACACCAGAACAAAATAAAATGATTAAATGACGTAAATGACAGAACTAAAACGTATCCAATGCACACTTTTCAATAAATACACTTTGTTTCATTAAATTACACACCACACCATTAACCATTAAAAAGTTTTTATTTTATTTAGCTGTGTTTTAACATATCATTTTTGTATTTCATTTATTTCAATATCTCATTTTACATAGTTTTATATTCTTGTAACCCGACTTGATACAAATTTTATAACCACACCACACCACAGAAATTAGACAACCCCCAATTCCAGAAGCCAGGGCTTGTGCGGAAGGGGATTACACATTGAAAAAACGCGGACATACAACCATTTCCTCCGACAGTGGCGGAGCCAGGATTCGAACCCGGTGGTGCGATGTCCATGTGATTAATCGCGATTGCCACCTCGCGCCTTAACCCACTCGACTATCGACCGGACAATTAGAATTTGCCTTTCAAAAAAATGATCGAAATGTTTAACGACACTTTCCTCGAAAACGGTTGGATTTATCAAGTTCTACCAAGTGTACATTTTATACGTGGAAATGACGCCCTTATCAGATTTTCTGGTCAGAAGTACCACAACGTTTCGTAAAAAAAATATGAAAAAAATTCATCATCAGATACAGGTCCTGCGGCGCCCTCTATGATCTAACGTGATGTAATACATAAACTATTGTCTCTTACAATAAAAAAGTTCCTCTGGCAAATTTGGCGAAGATCAGTCAAGAGGCTGTTGAGTTATTGCAAAAAAACGAAAAAATAATTTGAAATTTGACACCCTGTATCTTTTTCCACAGCAACATTTAACTAAAGCATATTTGGTTATATCCTCATATTTGGGCCCAAAGAATCTACTCCTGAACTATGGTCTATTATTAATGGTCCACCTTGTGTAACTAAATCAAACTGGCGGGGGCTACTAAACGGTTTCCTGCTAAGTCCACCCCAATTCTTGATTCGAGTTGGCTTGATTTTCTACCATTTGTTTTGTTCATTAGAAACAAGGTTTATTTATGATAACTGGGCCACTTAACGAGCTGGTAGAAGCTGGAGAGCGGGAATATCTCACATAGACGAAGCTATTTAAATTTGCCGATTCTTATTACTCACTTATGATTGTTTTTTCATCTTTATCCATTATTTTTTTAAACAAATTATTCAGCTTAGTAACGCTGTGATTAATGCGTGTAGTTAAATAAGTTAAACAATAGATTTACATTTTATTCAAACTAATTCGTGAAAAATAAAAAATAAACAATTTTTCGTACTTGACCAATTATTAATTATACAATTTATCTTTTGAAAAGGAAGCTATTGTGATTTTATATAAGTTTAAAAGGCGCTTGATATTTTTTTGTTGTCGCTAAATGTATTCTTATAAAATTTATTAACATATAGGGGGTGGGTTCGATATTGTGCCCCCAAATATATATGATATGAATTCACCATTTCGTTGAATGGATTAATTGTAGTTTTACCGGAACTGTTCGCGAACAATGACATTTTCGCTATTTGTTAATGAATAGTTGCCATTAACTCGGGAAGAATAAGCGGAGATGAATTTTGAGCATAACTGCGGCAAATTCCTAACATGCATATGGTTGTTTAAAATTATTTTGAACAACAATTGCATTAGTTGTTTTGTTAACCTCATGTAAAGTTAGCGAAACATACAATATTTACATACAATTATGCCCTTAAAAATTCTCAACTAGTAAGCATTGATTTAAGTTTTTATATTAGCAAAGTGATTAGTTTCCAAAGTCATAGGTAGATCGATCAGAATATCGAAACCTTAGATCAACAAACTTTGTTTGATAAAAATGGGTTTCTATAAACACAACTCAATTTGGGTCGTCACTAGTACTGAATTAGACCAATTTATTAATTTACTCTTACATGAAATAGAGGTAAGTAATTAAGGGAGGGGGATCTCACTAACTTAACAAGACCACGATTTGACTAAAAACAACCAGACAGGGAGAGGGCTATTTCCAATGTAGAACATATAACGTTGTGCCTTGAAATTTTACAATTATTTTTTTAAAAACTCAACACAACTTATTCTGCAATATTCCAAAATGATGCGACGAGTTGCACTAGTTAGATAGATAGATAGATAGTTTATTTATAGTTTCATAATATACAGTTCAAAAATTCCCCCAAAAAAATGACAATATAAATACATAAACAGTAAATACTCACATAAGTATTACAAAATACTTGAGTGTGAGTTAAAAATAAACACGGGACAAATATAAATATAAGTATAACTATAGAACATAAATATAACTATAACTATAACTATAGAACATAAATATAAATATAGGAATAAAATATAATTGAATTAAATATTTTTTTTATTGTGAAATAAGACATGTTCTTCAATAATCGTTTTATCTCAATATTTTGTCGCTTATATCACTTACACAAAGCGGCTTTTCTGGAACATGACACCGGAAACACCCTATTTTAATAAATGTAAATCATTGCCAGTCGATGCTACCAGGTCGATTTAGCAGATTAAAACTTTATGGTAGCCGACCTGCTCTTGTACTAATTAAGGGCTCAATAAATACCGGTCATTTAGCTTATGGGCAATATATATTCTGAATTTAGAAAATCTAATGGAAAATTAATCCCTGTGACTCAAGTATAAACTGCTTTCTCGTAATAAATTAATTGTACAACAACAAAGACTAAAAATATAGACAACAATCAAATATCAGTTGTTGAAGAAAATAAAACGTAACCACGAAGCAATAAAAATTGTTCAGAAGTTCATACAAATTTAGCATTCTGTGTTGCACCAACTGTAATTCTCCTACATCCCTGAACCGATTCAAAAACTTTTTTGATAGGATTTTAGAGAAAACTTGTACTGTACTATTTTTTCTTGTGTGGAAACAAAATAGTACTGGATTTTTTCTCTTGTGAAAAATAAAATTTTTTCTATTGAGTTTTCAACAGTCCAGTACCATTCTATCGAGTGTTCTCTAAATGCTTATCAAAATATCTTTTGAATCAGTTCAGGAATGTAGGAGAAATTGTTGAATTACGAAATAATCTTTCTAAAAACGGTGCCCCCACCCTATTAGACACTAAAAGCAACACCAGCATCGTACATGTAAAATTATTTGGAGTAAACACAGAAATGCACGTAAATTTTTGTACATGGACTTAAATTGAGATAAAGCACTGTTTGAAATAATGTATCTACTGAATTAAATTTCAACGAATTTTATAAACATAACCGCATATCCCCACACTGTTCTTTGGTGTCTTTATTTTATTTATATTGCATAATTTTGTAAATAGGACAAAAATAAGAAAATCGATGGTGGTTATGTGAATGTGTCACCTTTGACAGTTACAATGAAACAATGCCGGATGAAATCGGTAATCTTGTGAACGAACCATGCTTACGTGTCTAAAGGACGTTTTGTTACTCTTCCTAAATTGACTAATTAGTCCAGTAGCTTAAGGAGGAAACAAGTGGTTGTTTTTCAAAAATTCGCAGCAAGCTGAATTTTTTCCCGCGCCCTTATTTAACTGTTATAAATAATGTGTAAAAAGTCCCCGTCGATATCTTGTACGCTTCAAAAGTTATACGGAGGTCAAAGGCGCGTTTTTTTACATGGTTTCCTCAATAGGCCTAATCCATGTCTTAGTCAAAATATGTGGAAAATCAACACTTCTCTTCTACCGGGAGAAATAATTCCTCATCTGCGTTTGCTTTAGCGTCTCCATCATCAATTTCCTCAAAAAAGTTTGTTCCTTTGTATTCAAAATCTTGTGGCTTGATATCTTCAGACGTATCTGCTGGATCATCACTGGGAGATGCATTGGCAGTGTCCACAAACAGAGGATACCAATTTGTCTGCCACCGCAGTTCGTCCCATAACCTTCTGTGCAATTGCAGTAAATTATATGGAGGAGTTCATCGGGCGCAGGTGGCAGTAATGTCATGACAGGCTTTAAAACATGATCTTTTATAACCCATCCCCACTGTTTAGAATTTAGTTCATTACCCAACCAAGTTTGTAATTGATAGTGAACCCGAAATAGATGCTGTCGGGCGGCTCCAGTTGTCGGTGAAAGTGATTGTAGTTTTACAGGTTTATTGAACCTAATGGATTTAGCAAAGCTCAAGTATCGATTGCAATATAATTATTCGATGGATATAACGATTCTAGTAAGAATATCAAAGCAATGGAACAGCTTCGACGATCCAATGTACTTTCTGGCTCTTCCGATGTTCTCTTCGATGGAACGTTGCATGTACCGATGGATCAAGAAAAATTTCTAGCCAATCGTCGCAATAAACATAGGTTGATTTCGATGCTGTTACAAAAATTAGCTACTGAGAACATAGCTGCTAAGCAAGCTCAGGACGATGCTGATGTTCCGATAATAGAGACAGTACTTGAAAAATCACATGCAAATACAGCTGTGGTTAAGGGGGAAGATGTAGATTTGCTAATTCTTCTCATTGCACGTGCTTCTTCACATCATCGAATTTGTTTTTAAAACCAGGCAAAAGAAATATTGAGACAAAAATATATTCTTCTAATAGCATCTGTTATTACACAAATTGCAAACAACATCTTTTATTTTTACACGCTATAACTGGATGCGATACAACTTCCGCACTTATCAATCGAGGTAAATAGAAAGCTCTACAGTTCCTTGAAAATCACCAAGACTTGCATCGTTCAGCGGAAATGTTTCAGCAGGAGACCCGAGTCCCGAGGTTATTGTTAACAACGGAGTCATTTCTTATTGGCGATATATGGAGTAGGTTCAATAAACCTATAAAACTACAATCACTTCCACCGACAACTGAAGCTGCTCGACAGTATCTATTTCGGGTTTATTATCAAGTACAAACTTAATTGGTTGGGTAATGAACTAAATTCTGAACAGTGGGTATGGGTCATGAAAGATCATGTTTCAAAGCCTGTCATGACATTACTGCCACTTGCGCCCCTCCATATGAACTTCTGCAATAGCACAAAAGGTTGTGTGATGAACTGCGGTTGCAAAAAAAATGGTTTGCCATGCTCTGCTGTTTGTGGACACTGTCATGATCAATCCTGTCTCAATGCATCTCCCAGTGATGATTTGGCAGATCCGACTGAAGATATCAACCCACAAGATTTTGAATACGAAGGAACAAACCTTTTTGAGGAAATTGATGATGGAGATACTAAAGCAAACGCAGAAGAGGAATCATTGCTCCCAGTAGAAGACGATGAAGAACAGGAGTATTGATTTTTCACCTATTTTGACTAAGACATGGATTAGACCTATTGGGGAGGCAATGTAAAAAAACGCGCTTTGCATTCTACCTCGAAGTTGGTGCGGAAACGAATGCATCACTATTGCAGTACTGTTTCATCATGTTGACTCTTTGTGCTGTGTATAACGTGGAAACGGTAGCTCGAAAATGTAAAGAACATTTTTTATAGAGCATATCCTTATCGACAACTTTTATAACTACAAAAATTATCGTCCGACAAATAGCAAGCGAGATATTAACGTGAAACCACTTTTGTGACCTTTGACTCCCGTATAAATTTTGAAGCGTACACGGAATTTTTGAGAAGTGAAACCTTTAAGTTACAGGGCTATAATAGAACGTTCACCTGAAGAGTTCGATGTGACTTATTCAGACGTAGATAAATAGCACTTGGTTTTAACGAAAATGACTAGTTTGATTTAGATCAATGAAAAACCTTCGACGGATTAATTTTAAAAATTTAATTTCGATTCTTGTTGCAGTTTCTAAAATGATAACTTTTCGACAATAATAATTGTGGGTTTTGAAAATTTTACTTGAGTTCGTGGTTTAGTTTAAAAAAATCACTTGCAGTTTATGCGCGGAGTTTACAAAGTCTGAAAAATTGATTGGTTTATTGCGCGAGGGCAGAATAGATTAATTTGTTGAAATATACTTCAAATTAGGGCACTAGGTGCAAAAAAGACGTTTATGACTTGGTGACGCAAAGGAAGTTGTTCGGAGCTTTTCCGGCAATAAAATAAAGCGCAAAAATAGGAAGCTAACTATCCGTCGAAAACCGGAAAAGTTATTTCAGAAATCTCCGGAGATTCTAGTATGGTAACTAATTACAATTTTAAACACTAATTTGTTCAAAAGGAAACTATTTCACTCGCGATACTTTACAACACTTTGAATCAATTCCAGAACAAAACTTGCATTCGCTTGCCACGAGTGGTTGCGTTTTTCGTGCCCCGCGAGCCTCGCATCCCGTTTTAAGGTCTGGAAAAGGCTGGATATCGATCCGTACGGGCGAGGATGACTCAACGATTGCGTAATATTGCGCAATATTTTGCAATACTGTGAAAAATTGAAATTTTGAAAAGAAACCTACATGAACGTATTGGGCAGAAAACGATGAATATTTTGATACAAGATTTATGTTGGAATCGATTTGGATTAATAGTTATAAAAGGTTTTTATATCGATAATTTGTGAACATATTGGATTACCCCGTAATGCAGCGTTAAAGCTACGCATGTACTATTAAAGTGGATACAATTTGTGTGCCGGTGCCTGCAGGCTGAAGCGCTAGACCGATTTCGACGAGTCAAAATTCAGTTTACGCGCATTCGCGAGCCTTTCATTTTATTCCTGTACATATTTTTCGATCCGAATCAAACTAAGCGAGTTATGTCCGAAAAACTGATTTTTCCTATCTTTGCATGTAAATTCCTCCCCCCCCCCCCTCTCTTCCACCCCCGTCGCGACCGCAAACGTGACCGGATGATAGAGGGAGTCCGACTACATAATATACACAAAAAAAATTCGAAAAAAACACTGTCGTATCGGGGCTTTTTTCCTGCCAGATCGATCCCACTATAACTAAATACTAAATATGCAATATTTGCATTGATTTAATTGCAATTTAAAAATATTGCTTATTAGCCTAAAATTTTATCGAATATTTATTTAGTAGAACATAAATAAGTCAATGAAATGGAAACGTATTTATTCCAATTTGTTGCAGCTGGTACTCAAGTTTAGATATATTAATGTTTTAATATAAACGTGTATATTCTGTTTTTTTCTAGATGTGAATCCATGTGAGCTGGGTTGTATTAAATGCCACGTGTCAGTGTGTCATGCGAAGATAGGACGTTTTGGCTGATTACAAGATTCTTGTTAGTAGAATTATTATATCAGCTGTACCCATTTCAAGATAGCTGGCCCAGTTAAAAGTGTCAACAGCCACCACTGATTTATTTTACTTCGGTTTACTCGTTTAAAATTCAAATTTCCAAAATTTTTTCTCCCTCGATTTCCATAAGAGAATTACTTTTCGTCGAATTTTTATTAATTTATGAGATTAGCTGTGAGATTATTTCTCACATTTAATGAATTTAATGAACTTTTCTTATAAATATTTAAATTCAAATTTAATATTAATTGGAAAATGTCTTGTTGATATATTTCTGTGGTAAAGTAAGAAAAATTGGATGTGGACTCCTGCCGTAACTTCGCTTTGACTTGTATTTTATTTTATCTTCGTTAGTTTTACCACGAGACTAATAAAGAAACAAAGTAAGTACATCCTTTAAATATGGTATGCCAACATATCTTAATGTCATCGATTTTAATTGCAATTTCAATTTTTTTGCAAATAGAAAACAGCAAAAATATATCCTAGTGTCGATAGCAATAATAATTAAAAAACGAACGATAAACCGAAAGGCTTGTACAGATTTCACCAGATATATATAGTGATTTTCAAGTGACATTTAAACGAATTTGAACTACAGGCTGAGTAGGCTACTTAAGTTGGCATATACAGTGAGGAACTTACAGTTTAGACCGCTTGGACAATACACTCTATTATTAAGATAGTGATACACGCAATATTGAACTGCGCAAGAGAGGATAATAAGAGGACTTATGGAAATAAGAAGATCACAATGCTAATGCCATTTGTCTAAAAGTACTGTTAGGCCCAAACTTTCCCCGAACATGATATCCAAGTTAATCTAGGAACGTCGAGAGAACTTAGTGCCCAGATATTCCACACTAAGGTAACCTTATTGTGGGTATCAAAGCACTCTGGAGTCAAAGTAAACAAAAAAACTGACGAGAGTAGTAAGGGAAGGATCATTAGATCCACCTTGTAACCAAGAGCGAAATATAATGAAGATAACCAGAATACAAAATGAAATGTACAGATAGTGCACAATTAGAGAAAACACCGAAATAGTTGTTTATGAGAATAAAAACAAAAATGTTGCATTTAAAAAAAATATTTAGCAACATTATATAACTAACCCCACCAAGACCTTTTGAGGGTTACACATTACTGAATAAAAACTTAAATATTTATTTACTATTTACAAATTTTGAAGAATAAGGACCATTTATTCAAGCTCAATTTTGATACAGACATTCTCTTATATATACACAATTATTTATATATCCAGTAATTTAATATTAGTCCGTTATAATTTCGTCATTAGTAATCTGCATGTTCCTATGCAGACTAGCTCCATTTACCTGAGACTGAAACCCTTTCATTTTTCGCTGGCGGAAAAAGTAATATCAGTCTCTCTTTCCATACTACGTGTCTCATCAATAGTTCTAATATCATCAAAACTGTTCCCCTGCCTCAAATATTTTGTACATCATCTGATGTAATTCTAGGTTAAAGAAAACATGGCTATACTTGTATCACTTTTAATGTTTCCTCGAATGTTTCCATTTAATTAACAGAGACAATGTTTTACAATTTCCATAGTATCAATTAACAGTGTCTCCTTTTCACTAATGACGCCGTTTGTTTCTTCTTTCTTTATATCTGTTTATTTATTCTCTATACATTCTTCGGTTAAAGATACAGTAAATATTTCCATTTTTTCAAAATTATTCCGTTTGTCCAACGAACTTTTGTGCTCTTGTTGATATATGAATAATCTCATATTATGCTGAATCGTTGATTTCATCAGATTAAAATTTTATTGGTTCTTTCGCCTTGAACTTTCTAGATGCTTCATTTGTATCATCTGATTCATCACCTTCACATCTCAGTCACTTTCTCAGTCATTTCTACATCATTTTTTGCTTCACATCACTTGTTTCGACCTTTCCACTTTCTTTTGTTCACTTCTAGGCTTGCTTCTTTTTTATCGTCCTCATTTCAATTCTTGCTTCTTTCTCGCCTTCATCCTTATTTCTGCTTCTTCTTTCTGATCTCATCCATCTTTACCATTTAAAAAAATTCTTTTACGGAGTGCTCTCATCTTTCATTTGTTTTCATTTGATTACATGTTTCTACTTTTTAGCTTTACCCCAGATATTCACTTTCTCCCACTCTCTACTTTGCTTTAATTTTCTGCGTGATTTTCATTTCCTTTTGCTTCATTTTCAATTATATTTCAAAACCTAGTCTTTGATCACGTTTATCAATTGCCATCATAGACACTTTGTGTGTCTCCAAGTGATTAACAAAATTAAGAATACAGAAAGTACTTAAGGACAAATATATGAAGGAGAAAAATCCACTGAAAACGAAGAGGTACCAACAAAACTGTAAAAATGAAGTAGTGGGAATACAATGGAAAACCAAAGTTGAATGTTTTTTGTAAAAACCATGTACATTTATGTATGTCGTAGTCACATGGTGAAGTACGGCTTTTCGGGAAAAACCTAGGCAGTTCATGAAATGCTGGAAGATAGTGTGAAACACCTCATGTTATAACATTTGACTAGGCTTTTCACGAAGTGCTTAAAAATGTTAGTATTTTCCTGCAATGAGAAGTTTAACATGATCTGCCGCGATTTAGGGCATTGGTATTTCATGAAATGCCTGCAGAGAAATCTGTATGCTACACGATTCGCCTAGGCTGTTCATGAAGAGCGTGGTTAGTCAGTTAATGTTATGATTCGTGCTATACATGATCTGCCGGCTTCATTGCTAGTTCATTCACGATATAACTAAATCGCGTCTTTCATGAAGTGCCGATGGCCTAAATCACGGCAAATCATGTAAAGCACGAATCATAACATTAACTGACTAAATAGGGGCGAGCGTAGGTGCGTCTTTACTATGTACATACTTCGGTATGCGATGTAAAGCAACGACAGGCTCAGTTAGTACTTGGATGGGTGACCATTCCAACGGAAACCGCGTCCTCGCCTCACACATCTTCCAGCGGCTTGTATATCAGTGTATGCGCGGAAGCTATACAACCTTAGGCGAGGGTTGTATAGGAGATATACCATCCTTCGGAGGGGATGTAAAGCCGTCGGTCTCTTGTCCATTAAATGTTAGGCAAGTAAAAGATCTCTACTCTTCTTAAGGGAAGAGGTTCGGCAAAATTCCTGGTTGGGGGTAGCTCGTCTACAGGCGTCGGTGTTAGGCCTCAGTAGCGGAAATAGGCCGACGTTAAATAAACGTATAAAAAAAAAACTGACTAAATAAACCAGGTTCTTCATGAAGAGCCTAGGTGAATCGTGTAGCAAACAGATTTCACACTACCTGCCGGCATTTCATGAACTGCCTAGGCTTTTCCCGAAAAACCGTATTTCACCATGTGACTACGAGGTGTACATCCTTTTTACTTCTTTTTTTTATCACGATGAGTTGGGCCTTTTAATTTTCTTCCACGGCTATAAATTTTCAACCTAGATGGCACAGAGCGGGGTGAAAGTTTGTATAAGGTTTAATTTGAAACTAATGAATCTTTTACCGTAAGATTTGATATGTTCACAGGAAAAATGATCTGATCCGATGAATCGATTAAATTGAAAGCGTATTCTTACTTACAGCAATCATTAGAATTTGGAACAATTTCTGAGTTTGGTAGTTTATTTATTTTATTTTTATTCGTTTTCTGTTAATTAATTTTCAGTTTTGTTTTGGTATCCATTTAGTTCTCAGGAACAGTAACATCAAAAATGATTTTTTATTGTTACCACCAATTTGTTGCCAGCCCCTGTTTCGCATACAACTAAATCACCGTTTTCTTATACAGGCAGTGATTAATCAGATTGCCAACCTTTCCACAATAGTCCCTTTTATCTAAAATAACAACCTTATAATTTTTATCGGCGTTTAAACAATCTCTCACGCCACCATTTGAAATATTTCCTCTCATTTGTGTATTTTGAGTATATAGTGACATCTGTATCCTGCACGCCCCTCTAGCAAACTCTTTAGACATGAATCAGGAACTTTTTTGATTGATGTTTTCCGATGATTAGAACAATAGTATATAACTGTATATTTTTAATATAGTGCTATAATAAATAGATTTTGCTTGTGTAAAATTGGATAATATCACTTAAATCTCTGCGAAGTATATTTTTTTAAGCAGCATGCAATGAGGTCTAATTTAAAAAATAATTTTTACTGTTTGTGTAACTGTACATGGTGTCAAATTTTCCTCGGTAAATTGGTTGTTTTTAAATATAGCATTATTTTATTTATACTATCAATTCTCAAGCCGTTCTCCCTATTGTTTCGAATGTTCATTTGTTGACGTAAGGATTTAATGTCCAATTTAGTGATCCATTTTTACATCACGATGTTCTTGTTCGTTGTTCGCAGAAGATTTTTTCCATGAAATTTTTCACTCTGAATAATTTTTATTAGAAATACTTTTTGTTTTAACGAAACACTGTATTGGGCTCTTCCTAAAACCGCCACTGATGCTGTGACGAGAAAATATAAAAATATAAATATTTTTGATACAATCTTCCATCCTGAAGAATTTTTACTTGAAGCGGTTTTTAATTTGAAAAAAAAATTGTTTTCCCTCCCCGAGGCCGCCCCCAGTGCTCTGACGAGAAATTTGAAAACAAAATTTTCGACGCAATTTTTCAAATCAAAGAATTTTTATTACAAAAAATTTTGATTCGAAGGAAACTTGTTTCTAGGCCCTACCTGAACCGCCTCTGCCATCTGACTAGAATTTGAATAAAGCTTTTTATACGATTTTCCATCCAGATCAATTTCTATTATTTAAGGTGGTGGATTCAAGAGAGAGATAAGCAAATATTTATTATTTTTGGCCATAACTTTGTTTTAATACGTAGTGTAGTCAGTTTCAGTTGTTTGCAAAATTAGTTAATTTAAATCTGCAAGATATGAAGATTGGCATTACTTTTTATTTTAAATCAACTACTTTGCAAACAACTGAAATTATTGAGTAAAAATTCATATCACTAAACCTGTCATAGTTCTATTTAAGTAGTCTTATACTTTTTTTTTACCAATATATGTATTTAAAAAAATTATGGCCAAAAATAATCAATATTTTCTTACCGGATATCTCTTACTCTCTCTCGGATATGCCCTTAAGATATTTTTGACTGGACGAAATATTTTTTGAACCCTCGCTGGAGGCGCCCCTGGTGCTTTGGTGAAAAAATTGCAAGCAGCCTTTTTGTTGTAATTTTTCACTTTAAACAATTTTTATTATAAACAATTTCTTTGATTAAACAATTGCTTGTTTTTAGCTTCTGCTGCTTTGGCGAGTAAAGCGATTTTTGATTCCATGACACACTATTTTTGAACCCTCTCTGGAACCGTCCCTGCCTCCTGATGAGAAATTTACAATGGGCCATTTCAGTACATTCTCCAATCTAAAATTTCAGATTTTCACGGTGGGTCGTCTTCGAGAAAAACGTACCACACATAGGCAGACTCACAGACGGCATGCCGACTTGGAAATATTTGGTATGTTTTAGCTTTAATACGTCCGAGTATTAGGCCGGGAGGCAACAACATTTTTGACTAGTACTAGTGGGCGGGCGCGGGAGTTGATAATAAAAGTTCAAAATGAAGTGGCATTAGTAATCGTGAAACTTATATGTATACATTATTTAGAATTACTTTAAATTTGTCAATCGCTATTCTGAGACTGGGGTCGTCGTCAGCTGCGAGAGAAAATGCACGTAAAAGCTTGATTATAAAGTGGCATTAGTAGTACTGAAATTTTTATAGGTGATAACGAATACGATGAGCCACCTAAAAATGAACGTCAGTTGTAGCGGCAACTAAGTCCGTCAGCTATGCTTCGAAGCGGCATCTTTGATGGTCCAGCTGACGGGTTTTCCATCACTGTAGCGTTGGCTGACGTTCAATTTCATATTTATCAGTGTGTTAAATATAACGTACATTAATTTCAGCAGTACTAAAGTCAATTTACATGAAATAATACCAATAAATTGACGACATGCAGAATAAACGTTATGAACATTGCAAGTTGTTTTTTTTGTCAACGATTTTTCAATTAAGTATATTTCAAATGAAAAAGTTTTATTCATTCACAGTACCGGAAGAATATGAAAATTCTTATTCATGTTCAGAACTCTCCGTCATTTGAAAAATTGTTAAGATTAAAAATCATGAGAAACGGTAACACTGAGAAGTTTTGGGTCCTAGAACAACATTCGAGAACTAAAGGAAACTATGGCCAATTTAAAAACCTTAGGATAATATAACCCACGTGATAAGACTCAAATGATAGCAGATGCTAGTTCAGTAGGTCGGAGCAGTATTAATACAATTTGATTCGGGTAATTGCATATGGAAACAAAAGTTTGACAGCTTGCGAAAAACGATACTGCCAAACTGAGAAGGAGACATTAGCAATAGTCTAGGCAATAGAACACTTCAAGATGTACCTTTATGGGAAGAATGAATTTGAACTTGTTACAGACCATACACCATTGGAAACCATATTCGCACCTAAATCTATACAGATTTAGTTATATACCGACCCGAAAAATCTAACATCCATCCAGACTATGTTGTTACAAATACAAAACAAATCTGGTCAATAGTAAAGAAAATATCAACCAAATAATCGAACAGTCGCGCCCATCAGCAATATCAATATTCAATAGGGTTCTTCCTTGGAACTCACAGGTCTTTATGTCTAAAATTTCAGTTTTCTAGGTTAAGCCGTGTTCAAGAAAAGCGTATCACTCACACAACGGTCTCAAAACTTCTATTTTCATCATAATCTAGAATTTCAATTTACCTATAGACGAGAAAGTAAAAAATATCGTTTCATCATTTGCCGCAATATCGTAACATTCAAGCAGCAGCTTATATTAAACATTGTTCCCTGTTATTTCCTTAAGTAAATTGAGTTGATCTCATTGTTTCTAAAAGGACTTCGTCTGATTGTGAGCCTGGCATTAAACCTTCTATGAATTGGCTTCATGTTTTAGCCAGAAGGGAAAAGAAGGAACGGTGATTGACGACAAACAAAGATTACTAAAATAGTCATATTAAATTATCACTATTAATTATTAAAATTATGAAACAGCAATAATGCTTTTTCATAATTTAGTAAATGCAAAAAACTCACTGTTGTCTATACTCTCAGACTTTCCTTTTTAAGAAAGCAAACGAGGAACAGCAAATAGTTTGCGGTTTTTAAAACCATACTGAAATAATAATACATTATTTCAAAATAAATTTCAGTAATGAACACTTTTTTAACAATGCGCAATACAAAACAAACTGATTGCAGCAGAAAGTAGCCACTACTACACCAATCATACATTATAGTTTCTGGTTGATTAACCGTAATCAGCACGAGATAGATGCTCATATTCAGAAGAAATAGATATTCTGTTCGTCTCTTCTTGAGTGCTTGCATACCTCGTTGAACACCAACGACTCGCAAAATGACCCATGTACTAGGACTTACTACAATCAATGATGGTAGAAACAACACCCTTGAGAAATGGAAAATCACAGCTTCCTCATATTTTCCTTTGTAAATGATAAAGAAATGTCTATAATCATAAAAAAATAAACAGAGAAACACCTAGAAAGGAAATTTTTTTTAGGGATGTTGCCTCATAAATCAAGGGCTACACATTTTGAAAGTGGGTTTCAGAACATGCATCAGCTTTTATGATTCATCATAGTCCTTTTTAAAAAGACGCTGCGTCCAGGTATTGGTGGCGGGGTGTTTTCGTATAAGGGCTATATTTCACAAATCAGTATCCTCTGTGTCTGAAAATCACTTTTACTAAACGATAAAATATTTGAATTTACTACTCGACGCGCCTCTCGCTAACCATGTTAGCATAATCTCGATATGATTAGAACTGAAAACCTATCATCATATGTTTTGAACCCTCTAAACTACGCTTTAAAGCAGAAAAAACGTTACGAGTTCAAAACATATTCGCCTGTTAGGATACCTAGTTTTAATGAATTAGGTGTACTTTAACTTAAAAATTTGGGGTGAACGTCCCCGCACAGAGAGTAAAAATAATAAATCATATAAGTCTGTTCTATCTTTTGTCGTGCACTTGAGGAATACAGAGACATAATGTAATATGAGATTTTGTATCGCTTTACAAACTGCTTGATGTTGCTGGTGGGACAGGTCTGGACTTGTGTAGTTTCAGAATTTAAAAAAATTCTAAATAGTGAAACGCACGGTTTCATTTAATGACCGTGTTAAATTTTTTGTATTTATAAATCAGGTCGCTTTGAACAAATTATGTAGAATTTTTTTTAAGTATAGTTTCAGTTAAAGTACACATAAAATTTCGTAATTGTAAGAGAAATTAAAAGTTACTTTTGTAATGAAGTATACAATACTACAGGAATACTGTATACTTTCATTCCAGTTTAACTTATTTTAATCATGCATGGATCAAGTAGTTCAGTTTTAGATTAGTTCAATACCTGATTAGTTCTTTTGTTAACTTTTAATTCTAACTTCACCAGGCCGCAACTTGCGTGCCGTGTGCATTTCGTGCCGGGTGCAAAACCACGTGACCGTGATTTTTGGGTATAAAATAGCTAGCCAGAAACCAGTAAATTCAAAGCTTGACTTTCACCTTTCTCGAGTGTGTTGAACTGAGATAACCGGAAGCTCAAGTTTCTCCGGCGTCGTGGCAGCCGCTGGCCCAGTATCTGTTAGGGAGGATCCGAGTGCGTTGAACTGGACCTCCTGTCAGATTGATTCGAGTGTGTTGAACTGGATCTCTCCTGAAACAGATTTCTTAGTCGCGTCTGTTATGTCCTGGAACTTCGATTAGAGAATTGGGGTTACGACGACGTACATAGAGGAAATATGCTACTCTCTCTCTCCGATTACTATGATGTACTTATGTAATAACAAGATTGTTGCAACCTAAGCCATAAAAGATATGGCCACACTGTACATATAATTATTAGGAAAATAAATGTCTTATTTTGGATCTGGATTTTAATTAATATTAACATTGAACCCTGGAATAATCTCCAAACCAGCTACCCCAGCAAAACAAGCATCACACTTTGTCCGTATCTGTCATTCTATGAATATCTTGAGTTGGTTCTCTCCCTTCAATTTAGTGTACCTGACAAAAACATTCAATAAAGGATACTTGCGAATATCTTGCCTATGATTTGCTTATAACGGAGAAAGATGATTCAGAGCTGCAGCTATCTTTGTTGCACTGTTTATTGCGGTCGAGGATTTTTTAAATAATCTCTACTACAGTACAGTATAATCGAGATCGGCACTAAAAAAATGCAACAAAAACTTTACCACCTCATCAAAATACTGTAAACCGTGCAAAAGTAATTGCATCCAGGTACGCACTTAAAATATTTAGATCGGCAACTTAGTCATTCAAATTAAACAGCGCGTTATGGTCTGTATTTTTGTTTACATTTTAATTCATTCAGTTTAAGAGATATGTGAAATTTTACTATGTTTAAATGTATTTTACAAAGTTGTGTTTTTATAAATATTTTGGCACGTGATGAATATTAGGAGATTTTTTGTGTGGGTGTGATAAAATAATATCGTGAAAATGTTTAGACATCGGGAAGATCCACAACCAAGCATCAGCAGAGAATGTCAGGAAGATGTGGTGGATGGTAATGGTTCATAAATTACGAAGAAAGTTTCTGCACAATGTCTACACCCACAGACACAAGAAATGGTTTTAGAAGTGTATAAAAATACAAAACAAAGTGAAGAAGAAAAAGGAGCCATGGAAAAACGGTCTACTTAACAGAAATTCCAGAACGAAATATTATTATCATTATTATTGTATATATTTTATTGGATAATTATTTATTTGTTTCCCAGAATTGAATGTATTTAGTTAACCAGGGTCGATTAGATTAAGTTAGGATTATCGATATAAATATAGCATTTTATTTATTTAAAGAATTTACTGGTCTGCTTTACTAATTTTTACTATTTTAATATTGAACATCTTGGCTCTGTACCCACATTTTTAGCAAGGAAATGCTCGTGCGTTCTCATGGTCCTTGCTGAGCAATAACAAAAATATGATATATTCGAGGATAGATTATATTATTATTGGTAGATCAGAGTAACAAGAGAATATTAATTTTAATTTGGAGTACCAAAATTAATTAATGTTTCACCAATATATAAGACATTTCTATCTTCACACATACAAAATAGGATCTAGTATTATTAATATGTACATTCTAATACATACGATTTTAAGTACGGCTCCGTACTATTTCATTCGCAAATTGACTAGCTTACCTTTATGGATTTTTAATGCGCGTCGGCTTGTTCGATGACAACATGCCGCATGGTCAAACGGCGATAATAATGAGGTCGTAAAATTTTTCTTTAATTTTTTGACGGCCAACAAAATTGTACTGGAACTATACTTACATGTCTTACAACATACGTTAAAACTATGGCCAGATGTTGTAATTACGATATAAAGATTTGGTATTATCGTAGTTGAAAGCTATTTCATAAATACGACAAGACACACCCCGTGCAAATATGTGCTTCAAGTACTTCTAGCGCCTACAAGTAAAAAGACCATCGTCGAATACAACCGGCTGCATTATGCTGCAGTTCAGTCCCCGCCGAACTGGCTCCGATTACTTTCTTTTAACTTCTTTCTGATACCGAGTTTTACAAATTACATTTTCCATGTTCGCCCTTAGATTTCCTAGGAGAAATGAATCTAATTTTCATAAAGTCAGTTTAGGGTTTTATTCTCTGCGTTATAGAATACGTGACTTTTAACTCGAGTACATATTATTTTACATTCAAAGTGAAAAACTTTGTATATACTTGACTTTAATGGTGACTCGCATAGCAATGTAATACATGGAACAAATACATGGTTTAAATTTGAACTTTCAGTGATTTCTTTATTTGAATAAATATGGAAATTTATGATACTGCGATACTGGCGAAAGAAATAGGTGTAATTAGAAGAAATTCATTTTTGAATTCCATTTAAACTATGAAATGGCTTGCAATAATTATCTCTGTACTTACAATCAGGGAATAAATATATACAAGTAAAGTTGCACCACAGCCTTGCTTCATATAGTTGATGGTGTTATAGAAGCAACGGACCGATGAATGTGTACATGTTTAGTTCAGTAGAACCTATGACTATAAATTATGAAATACTTACAACAATATTTAGTCATATAGGCATCTCCAAAGATTCGGTAGAATTAATTGACAGTCATATAAATAACGGCGAGCAATGTATGTGATTAAATAATGTAAGCTCAAATTATTTAACTTTGCAATCTGGTGTGCCTCAAGGGACAATCCTTGACCCACTGCTTTTTACTATTTACACGAGTAACCCAGCCCAGTCAAGGGCTTTATGTAGCATGTATATAGGCCCCGACACGCTCGCACATACCCCTTGAGCCAGCTTACATCAAAGTGTGCACCTGATGAGTGATCCTTTCTCCAACCGCGGTGCTTCGATCCTACTCTTTTGACAACTTTCAATCAGCACATCAAAAGGGCAGCCAAAATACCATTGGCATTGAGTTAGTGGGTTTGGTTATGGACTCAAAATGGATAAGCTCCAAAATCGTTAAGTGACCAACCAGATTAAATTGCAGCAGTATTTTAGTGCAATAAACTATAATATAATGAGAAGTAGAAAAAAACCAATCCCATTATCCACACTAAACAGAGGATAAGTTTTAATATTTCAGTTGTACTATTAGAAAATGGCATAGTATGCATGTAACAGTAAATATTAGCTCTGGGTATATCAAGAAACCCGTTCGGGTTTTCTCTCTATCTTTCATGCGAAAGCGAAACCAGACAGGGCTTCGTTAGATATTGCTTTCTGCGCCATCTGGACATTTCTTTTTTTATATAAAAAAAGAACATAATTATTTAACATTGGTAATTTCATGCGAAAGGAGTTGTTTATCGTTTCATTTTTCAAAGATATACCTATCTTTAACTTGTCATCTTATCACGGCATTGCAATTGATGTTTGAATTTTGAGATGTCAAAATAATACGAAGAATTAATCACATTTGTGCAGTTTTCATTTCGGATATTTGGCTGAATCAAACACCAAAATACGAATTGTTTTCACTTTAAAAATATCCACAATAACAAATTTGTAATTATCTGATGTAAAAAAAATGGAAATGTTTAATCGCAAAAACACATTAAGTATCGTGTCGGATTACGTGCCGGATAGGGTTGTAAAATAGATGTTTTCTAAGTATTATACATATTGTTTTACAGATTTTTAGGGGATCGTCGACAGAACTTACGTTTGCACCCAACATTTACGTAAATGTAAAGGTTCAGTTCTTTTTACATTCGGATTTCTTTTTCATTGTCAATATGGATAAAGAATTTGTGTGCAGATAATAAACGAAAACAGATGTCAAAATCATCAAAGGTCAGTGACTCGAAGATTCTCACTTTTCTTTTTTTCGTACATTGTACGTACAAATGCTCATTACGATATACGAATTACAAATTATGTGGAAAATTATAATGCGATTCAACCTATCCCACCTGAAAAAGACCATATACAACTTTTGCATCGCTTAAATCATTGGACATGCAGTTATTATGATAGTCGCAGTGTTTATATTTATGATTCCTTATATAATAAAGCTGCTGTAAAATTTCTAAAGTCCCAGAATTCGTTTCAGATGATCGTATATGACACATAGAGTAATGAGTGCAATATTTCACAGCGGCGGATATGTACATAATAGTAAATACACAACTTTAATTCGAGATGGAAAAGACGGTTGGCAATGTACAAAAGACGAAAAAGTTACTAAAGTAAAACGGTCAAAAATGCAAAAAAATGTATACTGCATTTATATATAGATATAGAGATAAATGGAACACGTTTTTAATATATTTTACTACATGTATATGCCCAACTAACTGATATTATCACTCCGAAATTTTAAATGACTTGTTGTCGATGTGTAAAAATGAACCTACTAATGTTGTTTGTTAAAAAATATGAAATATATTTTGATAAGTGGAAAAAATATTCTAACCACACCAGTCAGAAAGAGATGACTGACAGTCCTAGGTTTGCAAATGGAAATGGAATATTCTTTCTTTATCTGATACAACTAGTGAAGACGAAGAGCATTGCTTGAAGCAAATGGCAGAAGTATCCTACGGTATTGTACATTACTACTACTTTTGCTGAAACATTAACTATACATGATTTCGACAATTTATAACCTATAATATTTTGCTTTTGGCTATCATTATGTATTTAAAAAAATGTATTTCACAATAGTAGACGGTAAAATAAGCTATACACGATTTTAGAAATTTCTGGTCGGTAATATTTTATTCCTTAGCATCAATCAGTGTATATTAATAGGAAAAATAGAAAAAACTTAGTCTATTAAAATGAATAAGGGTAAAAATTAGCACTATACGATTTCATACATTTCTAATATATATTTTGTTATAATAATAATAATAATAAATAAACACCACAGAAATTAGACAACCCCCAATTCCAGAAGCCAGGGCTTGTGCGGAAGGGGGTTACACATTGAAAAAACGCGGACATACAACCATTTCCTCCGACAGTGACAGTGCCGGAGCCAGGATTCGAACCCGGTGGTGCGATTAATCGCGATTGCCACCTCGCGCTTTAACCCACTCGGCTATCGATCAGACAATGGTATGGTAACAGTAAAGCGATTTTAGCTATATTTTATTCTCTACCATCAATGCACATTAATAAGAGAAATTTTAGTCTGTTAAAATAAAATAAATAAGGGTAAAAATGACAGACATTTCTTAACACATCTAAATTCTGTTCATTTTTTCTTCTAAATACGTATCTCAGAAACTAATACGGAGAGGCAAATATAAGTAAGTTAAAAAAACACGCATATTGCACATCATGAAAAATTATACGTAGGCTACTTTTTACAACCTTTAACATGCCTGCCATGACTATTCTAGTACATCCTCTTTAAACGAGGTACGTTGAAAAATGCCGAAATGTTTTTTAAATTTTTCTACACCGATTTTGCGCAAGAATATTTTAACTCCCTTAACGACTGACCCCAAAAACCACCCTAACAAAACATGATTATTAATGGAAACATTCAACTCATACGTATTCATGACCCCATAGGCCAGAGGTGAACAAAAATGCTGGGCTTAGTGAGAATCTGTTTATATTTAATTAGTGGTTCTGTGAAAACAGCGAAGCCTGTTAAAAATTATAAAATTTGAGTACAATTTTTAGCATTTAGTTTACTCTGGGGTAATATTTACACTTATAGTTAATTTTGGGTTAATTTTAAGCGAAGCTGGTTATTTCAAATTGGATATAAGTTCTCGTTTTTTAGTAAATCGCCATTTTGCGAGAAAAAGTCTAATTTGAACCATTAATAATAAGAGAAAATTAGAATATTAAATGTATTTCACACATCATGTAACATTAACATGAGTTACTGTAGATAATTATTATTTTAATTCATATGGAACAAACTGAATTATTTTCCTTTTTACCTTGTAAATTAAAACAATTTTCTTATCAATCTCATCACTTTCTATCATTCGATCCAGTGGGGTGCTATTATCATTTACATATTATTTAAGAACTGATTATTTAAAAATAAATTAATCAGATAATGCTGCTACCCAGGCGTTCCCAAACATTCACACTACACGCAAAGTAGGTAAATAAATATTTTCTATTTTGCATGTAATAATCTCTAAATATAATAAATACACGTAATGGTCTTTAAGTGTAGAGACCTACATGTTCATTCATTTGGTTGCTTTTAAGTTAGATGGCTAGATAATACAAACACAGGAATTACGCTAATAAAGCTAATACAGTCCATATTTTTCACAATTTCTCTTTTACCTATTGAAATATTTAGTTGTAGTTTGATTTTATTGATTAGCGTGCGGTAAGTATTGCTACGACTCTCAGAAAACGCCGCCGGCGCCGGGACGACTATGTGTACGCCAAGTTGGACCGTGGTGATGTTCGTTGCTAGCAGCAAGAGCCACCATTGCCAAAGAAGTAGGGCACCTGGCGCATAAGACAAATATGAGTTCTCTCAGCCCTATATCTCCAAAACTATTGGTTCTACGTAAATTTTGTGTAGTATCTTTTTATGCAGATTTATTATATCATGAACAAATTTTATAATAACCTAAATTAACCTAAAACGGATAATTTACGAGATATTTGATAGAAACCGATTTTCGAGACCTTTGACCTGTAACTTTTGTAGCCAACCAGTTGGCTTTATGGACTTTTGAGAAATTATTTGTGACTCCAAAATAAAGAGAATCCTGCTGGAAAATCTTCAGTTGGATTTTTTTAGAGGTTCATGTATAAAGTGACTGGCCTATCAATTGTTGCTATTTGTGTGAAGGATAGATTCCCTGTTTTTATTTTTGTCGTTGTTCAATATTAATAAATACATACATTGGATGTATTTCTTTCTCCTTTAGTCTTATTCTGTATTGTTTATCTTTCATAGAATAGGGTCTATATCTTATTCCAGTCGAGAAATGACTATTCATTGTTCGACTTAGAAATTGATATTTTGCCTTATGTACATTTTTGAGTTGATTTAATAAAACCTGGATTAGAAAACACATTATGTTGACAAGTAATATAGCACATAGCTTTAAAAAAACGTGAATCGCTTTTTTTTATCATGTCTTAAATTCCAGTTAAAATTTCCTAGAACAAAATCCAATAATAGGGCAGGGATTTTAAGACAATTAAAAAATAATTATAACTAAATTGACAATAACAAATAAAATAAATATTATGATTATAACTAGCCTCACTGTATGAGATATGATTATGTATTATATAGGCATTTTGGATATGTTACTATTAAAGATATATATGATGACGGTCCTTAGGTAGTATTTAGTTTTGTTGGATTTCTACTCCACAATCAGTATTCAAACTTTGTAATAAGTGGAGGGATATATTTAACATATGGAGTGTTTTATAGACAGGAGGTGATGTGTTGTGTTGGTTGCCAAGTTTATATATTATAATTTCTTCTCAGAACAAATAAAACTTCCTACCGCCATATTAGTTATTCCTACTTTTATAATCCACTCACTACAATAAATATTTATTCTAAATTAAAATTATAAAGTGAACTCTGTTGGTCCATGTACAAGAGCGTTCATTAAAAAATAACCAATTATAAATTGCCATTGCCAATGTATGTTATATGCGGAACAGATATATTTAAATGATAAAAAAAGATTGAATTTATTTATGTAACAAAAATAGATGATGTTTTATTTACGGAAATCCATTTAGATTAAAACATAACAAAGCGTAGGTACTATACATAGGTTCTCCTGATCAAAGTCAAAAGCACTGGATAATGCACTCCATTTCATACACAAACAAAAGACCTGCATAACATGTGTTTATTGTTTAAATACATGTTTCATCTCTATATTCCTGCTTTATTAATACAAATTTTACATCAATCAATCTAATTAATACATGTAAAATATGAGCCACATGATATCAATTTACTTTCAATACTGAATCAACATTAAAAATGTTTATTTTATAGACATTATGGAAATCTGTGCACACGTGATGAATTTATTTGTTTTTATATTATTAAAAGCAGAAAAGCGTTTCGCAGATATGAAATAAGTCCATATTATAAATACAATATAAATATGCCTTGGGTTGTTTTCTTGAAAACGAGGTTTTTTCTTTAATATCATTCACGCAACGCATTAAATTAGAATATAAACTAGATATTCCTTTGAGTTTGGTGGGGTACTATGTAATACTATGCATATTTCTCAATTCCATTCCACGCAAGTCTTCTATCGCTATAAGTTGATTTAATTCATAAATTTTATTTTGGAGGACTCTATGTCAGATCTCGCAAAGGAATTTAAAAATTTTAAGAACGATGTTTATCTTTGAAAATTTTCTTACTCATGTCAACATGATACAGGCACGTATAAATATTGTCTTTTATGTGTTATCTAAATTTGATGCATGAAGTTAATTGTTTTTGTTGAGAAAAGGTCTCCCACCTGCATAAATAATAAGTTTACTTTTAACTTATTCTTATTTCATTAACCAAATATAAATTACATTGATAACTTCATGGTTACAAATATATACGATAAGAGTGAAATTTGACACTATTAATTTACAATTTATGGCCTTGGGAGCAGACCGTAATAAAGAGTGACACGTTAAGCTCAGGCCCTTAAGAAAAACAATTTTCATGAAATGAAATATTTTAAAGTTAGTTCTTTGTGTGTTGTCATAATATACAGACTTAAATAATAAAAGGCTGTACGTATATTACCATTATTGTTAGTTAACCCAAACTAACAATAGGTTATGGAGCTAGGTATTACGTGAATAAGTAGTGTGTGTGTGCGAATTAACGAATATCTTGGCTTTTACGTATTTGTGTGAGTTTTGATTTTATAAAGTAATCATGAAAATAAATGCATAATATTAAGGAACATTCAAGTAGATTCAAGATTCCAAAGGTGAACGATAGATACACTGGGTGAAAATTTTCCATAAAATTTTTACTTTTTTATGGCCTTAGATTTACTATTAGCCTATGTCATTCAATCAAGACCGACCTCTAATGTGCTAAATTTAAAAAAAATTCAATCTCTATTGCGTAACTATAGCATTCTCGGTTAAAATACTGAACGGACCTCTCCTAGGGCCATTCTATTTAAAAAAATAGTGTTATGTTTGTTTTAAATTCAGGGAAACATTGCTTTTACAACTACAATTAATCAGAAATTATTTAAGGATTACATTCTTAATTTCATTTCCAAATTTAGGCAAATATAAAGTGTACAGAAATTATTTCATAAGTCTATGAAATTCCATGCACATGCGACTCAATGTCACCGGGGATTTTAAATATTGGGGTACAAACGTAGATAAATTTCAAAGGGTGCTTGAAAGCCTCTTTAACAATGAGTTGTTAAATCTTATATAATACTTGTGAGACCATTTTTACACGACAAGTGCATGTTGTAGAAATACCTCGAGTGGTGCACAGGAGGAAATGGGACAGGTCATAACTAACGGCGAACTAGAAAACATTAAATCAGTGTATTACGGCAGAGGTATGGGAAAAAATGCAGCGTGTGACGTCACGGAGGCGTCGGAGAACCTAAATAAAAGCACAAGCATCGGGGCAGAAGAAAATCGACGCTGTACCAGTACGCTGGTGGCATCAAATAATAATTTACTACAATTGCTGTACCAGGTAACTGGGGGCAATTAATAGCTATTTCCTGTGCACGCTGTACCAGTACGCTGGTGGCATCAAATAACAAATTACTGCAATTGCTGTACCAGTTAGCTGGGGGCAATTAATAGCTATTTTCTGTGCACGCTGTACCAGTACGCTGGTGGCAGCAAATAAATTACTGAAATTGCTGTACCAGGTAGCTGGGGGCAATTGATAACTATTTTTCTGCGTTTGCTGTGCCAGTACGCTGGTGGTAACAAAACGCAATTAATAAATCTATTCCACGACGCCGGACCAAATATCCGAGTTGCCCCCGCAACAAATATCCACGGTACTGCGACATCTGCGATTACACGATGACAATTTCACCGTCATAACTGCCTAAGTATCATAATCTATTTATTTCTATGCGTTATTATTCAAAATTGACTTTATATTATTATACAATAAAAATGTTTTTTTTTTACTATTTTTTCCCATCAATTATTGTCTTTTCTTTCACCTTTACCTTTTTCGTCATACAACTAACTAAATGATTTTATTCCAATCAAATAAATTAGAAAACAAACTTCAACTATAAATTTACAGTGGAATCGGGTGTAATAAAATACCACATAAATAACATATATGATTAACTAGGTCTCTCAATTAATAGACAGTGTGTTCAGTTTAATTTAACAAAGTGATTGATTTTTCTCAGGTATATAATGTCAGACAGAAATCAGTAATACCAAACTTTATATCAAAGAACCTGGGGTAATTATAAAGGGTTACTACACACACATACACACACACACACAATGTAATTAAGGTCCTAACCAAATAAAACTAGACGATCACATAATGGCCAAGTTGTTTATTTATCTTAACATAAAATTTAAATAAATAATTCTGGGTGGGATTTAAATGTATTCTTGATTGCGTCACGATCAAGGATTTTTGCTACTAATTAACACACCTGGGGGAGGGTCTTTTCACTGGTGCCATGATAACAAGGATTTCACTTGTAATAGGCGTCATTCGGGTCATTTCAATATTATCTATAGCAAAAAAAAACAAATTATTTAACAAGTATAAATATAGCAAACTTATTATTAAAATATATCTTTTTTTCCTCCCATTTTTAATCTATTTTTCCTTTTTGCATATTTTTTTTCTTTTCGTTTTCTCTCTTTTTCTTTTTCCGCCCTTTTTTCAAAACAGAAATTAATAAAAATTATATATTCATCATCACAGTACAGTTTACAAATTCAAATAATACATTCATATTTATTGGTAATTGTAAATTTAGTCTAAGGAGTTTCTTCATGAGTTCAGCTAGTTCTACAGGGAAAATAGTACATTATATTGTTTACAATCTTTATTTTGTTAAGGTGGTACAGAAAACGTCCATGATTAAATTTTAATCTAGTTATTAAGAAATACATTTTTCTTGGGACCGTTACATTATGATACCGTTAATGACGGGATATAACCGGGTGTACAATAGCATAATAGTCCAGTTAGTCATTAGTTCCTTTTTAAAAATTGGAAAACAATCTGTAACCGGGATTTCATTTTTTTTTTGTTACAATCTGTACAGGCTCTTTTAGCGAGAAGATCCACCTGCTCGTTATGAACTAATCCTGTATGCGCCTTTATCCACATAAAATTAATGATATGCCCCATTTCTTTAACTCATAGTATGTTTTAATTACATTCATTAATATGGGTGAAATAATTTTATTAGTATTTCCTAGACTTTTAAGTACTGACATGGAATTGGACAGAATAAGACGTTTTTTAATATTATTAGTTGCAATAAATAATAATGCCTCTAAGATGGCGTACGCCTCAGCCGAGAAAATAGAAGTTTCTGCGGGTAGCTTAATTCTTTGCCGTGTCGGGAAATAAGGGAATTAAAAAATGCACATCCATTGACTAAAACGCTTTCAAACCCATCAGTATAAATTATGGAGTAATCCTCAAAATGGCTAAGCTAATAATAATAAATAAACACCACAGAAATTAGAGAACCCCCAATTCCAGAAGCCAGAGGCTTGTGCGGAAGGGGGTTACACATTGAAAATCGCGGACATACAACCATATCCTCCAACAGTCCAGTGCTGGAGCCAGGGCTTGAACCCGGTAGTGCGATACCCGTTTTTAATCATGATTGCCACCTCGCGCCATAACCAACGCGGCTATCCGCTAGATAATGATGACGTTATTGCCTGCAAATCTGGGAAACGTTACTGTCACTTGCGAAAACGAACTTTTCAAATTTAGCCATCCAGGTGTATGGGTGTTATTATAATTTTATTGTCGAATTTGGCAGTTTTGGTGGTAGCCAACGGAGGGGAGTTTTTTTTGAGCCAATACTTGTTCATAAGATCATGTCTGGTTAAATTATTGATATTATCCATAAATTGTTCTTGTTGTGAGGCCTTTAATTTCATTATAAATTTTTTGCTTAAATATTCTCTCCTGAGACCTAGAGTGCGTTCCCCTGTTTCAACCCAAAGGGCTCCTACGGGTGTAAACCTAATGACACCAGAACAGATACGCAGGGCTTTATTTTGAAATAAATCTACTCGCTCCAGTAGGGTGTCGCTTGCAGCTCCATAAAAGATACCTCCATAATCGATAACAGATCTTATCATTGTCCTATACATTAGTAGACAGATAGTAACATCAGCACCCCAATGCCTTCTAGTAATCATTCTAAGAAAGTTTAGGGATTTTTCTGCTTTGGTGATTATATTACTAATATGGCTCTTCCAGGTAAGCTTCTGATCCATTGTGATTCCTAAATATTTAAATTCCTTTTTATAGAGTATAACGTAACCCGATAACTGTAAATTTTCGTAATGAGGGATATTGTGCTTTGAGAAAATCGATACAAAGGTCTTGGTAGTTGAAATATTAAATTGTTCTCAGTTGTCCAGAATTCAATCTTTTCCATAATTAAGTTTAGTTTATTTACACACACATCTAACTTAGGGTCTTCAGAGTATAATACAAAATCGTTAGCATACTGTATAATTTTGAAGCCATAATTTTTCATATCGGATATATACATATTAATTAACATCGGGCTTAGGACCGACCCCTGGGGAGTCCTTGGTCTACTAGATGAGGTCCCAATAAAATATTATAAATAAAATTCTTCTATTTCGGTAAAATCTTATTAAGTTCCTGCAAATATTTGATGGACTGTCATACTCAGCTAATATATTTTCAAGTATATTTGGATTAATTTTGTTGTAGGTGCCTTATATCGAGAAAAATAACTCCAAAATTTGTTACTTGATTGAATTGGAAGTAACTGAAGTTATAGAAAAGACAGAAACCGATTGAAAAAAACAGTGATTGGAAAAGAAAAAATCTGACTGTAAAGAGTATGATCTAACGTAATACTTAGGTATTTCACTTGCTCTGAGAATGGGATAGTTTCGCCTAGTAGGGAACGTGGTTCTAAGTTATACAGTTTTCGTTTCTTGGTGAAGGGTACTCTTACCCTTTTGGGGGAGATAACAGACATCTGTTCCCTCTCGCACCAAATGTGCATTGCATCTAGTACCTCTTGAAAGGTATGAGAGAATAGCTCTTCAGAATTTCCTCTAACCAAATTAACTAGGTTGACCGCATATGCTTGAATCTCGACTTCCCAGTTAGAATGGACAGCAGGTCATCCAAAAGTATTGACTAGAAGGGAGAACCCCACCTCGTGAGCCCCCTCTTGCAGCTCTGAAGTTAACTGTTTCCCCCTGTAAGTTTGTCGTTACGCTTCTGTTTCCCAACATAGCTCGAAACCAATCAGTTATGGTTGGCTCAAATTCTTTCGCAGGTGGTATACGATATTTAGTTATTTATACGAATTATATTTCAAAAAATTAAGAATAAATTAAAAATAGATTATAAACTCAGTTTTGCAGTTCAAAAATTGGAAACGGTGGTCAAGTGTCACATCTAGATTACAAAATTGGAAAATAAAGCTCAAACAAATTTAGCCTGCATATAACAGATAGGTTTGTCAGAAATGTATACTTTATTTTAAGATTTTTTTTTCACATAACGCAGTGCCATATTTATCGTGCCTAATTTGTTATTTCCTTACTTGGCGCATTCAAGTCTAAAAGATCTGCCAGTTAATTAAATTTAGGCATAACAATTTGGACGGTATTGTTTGTGTGAAGACACTTGAATCGAATCGAATGAAATAGAATTTTTGATATTACTTCAAATACGAGAAAATACAACTTGCGATTATAGACCTGGAAATTTTTATTCTCTTACTTATATATAATATTTATTATCTTTGCTATGTGCACATATTGCAGATGTTATTTCTGTGTTTTTATTATAATCAAATTTCATATGCGTGTAATTCATAATAAAGACTACCATATGTGCCCTTCTGGGATATATCTGTGGTGTCCTGAATAAATAAATAACAGTACTGTTACTGGGGCGACATCGAAGAACATGCGTTGCTTTAGAAAGATGTACAGGGTTATTCATAGTAGAAAAAGTTTCGATATAAGTTGTACGGCTGTAACTGAATCCCTATAATATGTTATTGAACACACAGTGGTAGGCAGAAGTCAAAGGGTACAAGAAGCAATAAATTGTTTTTTAATTGGGACACCCTGTGTATTGTTGAATTTTTCAGCTTTCAAAAATATAAATGACAGCAATATTTTTGAGATACTGAACACTGAAAATTGTAATTAAGCTAAAAGTATTCTGTTAATATGACATTTATTTAATCAAATCAAAATGGGATAGCGTGAGGCAGAAAAAGTGCAAATATTTACATGTTACATAAAAAATATTAAAAATACAGCGCAAAGAGAATACAGTGTCTTGGTTCCAAATTCCTCAACACCGCCGATAAGCACGTTTAAATATATTTACCGAAAGGTAAATAATACCTCCAGTTTCAGTAGAAATCAGCGTTCATTTTAGAGCAAACAAAGAAAAACTGTTCCATATCCAACTATATTTTGAAAGGAAACCTATATTTGATAACTATTAAGTACTGGATTATTGTTGAAATATTATTATTTTTAGAAACTTCAGAAAGCAATCTGAACAGCGCCACCGTTCAATTGGATGAAAGTTACTCTAAAATGCAACAAACGCTAAAAAACAACTACAGACTATACAAAATATTATTCGTTCCACATTGAACAGAAATTCAGAAAAGGAAAAGTTTGGATTTATACCGGCAGATGATTAGAAATTTAAATGAAGATCCTGAGCATTTCAACAAAATATAGACAAAACAGGCCTTTTTAACAGAAAAAATCGACGCTCCTGGAAAAGCAAAACAACAGAAAAAATAGTGGCAGCAATGTTACATGATTTTATTTTAAACCGTGCTACCTATAAGAAAAATTTTCCCAGAAGTTAAAAATATTCTTTTACAGAATTTTTTAGATAATGAACTTAATTATATGACTTGGAAGCAGGACCGGGCACCTCCACATAGTGGTTAACTTTCTAAAATGAAATTTTAAAAAAACAAGCGGAACGATTTTAACAGATTTATTTTTAAAATGTAGAATTTTCTTTGGAAAATCATGTCTTGAAGATGACATTGTCTAAATGTGCCCCATTTCTGTCATGGCACTCCTCTACAATTTGCTATAATGCGACGGCAAGTGTCTTCATTTATAGCTTCGATTTCTTGCCGAATATTGTCCTTTAAATCTTCCAGAGTGGCGAGGCGGGTGCAGTACACTCGACTTTTAAGGTATCCCCATAAAAAAAAATCACAGGGACTCAAGTCGGGCGGGCCACTGTATGTCTCCTCTTCGTGGAATCAATTTTTCTGGAAAAAGCGCCTGAGCAACGGGCAAATAGAGATTGGAGATGTGGCAGGTGGCCCCGTCCTGTTGGAACCAAGTGTTCTGAGTGTACCTTTCAAATTCCTGAAGAGGATGAGTGAAAAACTGCCCAAACTGTGACCTTCGGGCTATGCAGAGGCCTTTGATGTTTCTCTCTAGGATTTTCTGCACACCAGCAGCGAAGTTTTGAGTATTGACATGGCCATTAAGGTGGAAATGAGCCTCGTCGGAGAATAAGATGTTATCGACTGCTGGAAATTGGTTCATCATCTCGTTAGCGAATGAAAGTCCGTCGGCTTCAATACTTGTACTAACCGAATCTTGCATGTGTAAATCTTTGTAAGGGATGCGAAACACCGACGATCTAGTCACATTTAAAGCGGCTGCGCGCTTTCGAGTCGATAAGTTTGGTTGTTGACGGACGGACGCTCTCACTTTCTCAATGTTTTCATTGGTTCTCGCTGACTTTCGACTGCCGGGGACGCGTTTATTTAACGTTGAACCAGTTTCCTCGAACTTACGAATCCATTGCTTAATCAACGGAAGGCATGGGCATTGCTGAACACCATGGAGATTGTAATTTTGTCGAAATCTTCGGCGTGCAATAGTGGTGAAATTGTTATTGCGATAATATTCGCGCACACAAAACGAGTGTTCTTCTCCCGTGTAGCATTGCATGGTGACTAAATTTCCCAGATCCTAACCATCGTGTAAGACCGACCCCACCTTCCTATCCCTCCTACCAAATTTTGTCCAGCGAAACCAATTATAAACAACTCTTTGGACCACCCAGTATTTCCAAGTATGGACGGGGAATAATAGAACCATTAAATGGCCATGGCCAGAGTCCTGATCTTGCTCCACTAGACATATTTTCATGGAAATTAAAAAAAAAGATATAGTTAATAATAATAATAACCACAACATTCGTGTCATTAAATAAGCAATTCTGCATAATATAAATAATCTAAACGTTGTATATAACGACATCATCTCGAGTACTTCTCGAAATTTAAGAGGATATGAACTTTGTATCAAAAATAATGATGGCCATGTCGAACAACTTTTATAATTTATTATTTGTATTTGTTGTTCTTCTTCTGTTAATATTGTATATTTATAAGCAAGTATTTGAGATAAACAAGTTTTGTAGTTTTCTTAATAATTCACTGATTTTCAACGTTCATTAAAAAAAGAATGGTGAAAGGTACGGCTGTCATGTTATATTTTGGAAATTCATGAATACACTATTCGTCATTTAAAAAAATCTATTATTTTTTGTACCCCTCTATTTTTGCACGCCACTGTGTTTCCCTTAACATATTACACAGATTCACTTAAGTTCCTACAACTTACATTCCATTTTTTCTATCTCCAATACTAACGATTATAAAGGGTGGCCGAAATAGAATTAATAACCCTGTACTATATCTTCGTTTAATATAATGGAATGTGTTAAATTATTTCAAACCGCGGAAAATCCAACTGTATTTAATCGTTTCCGGCAAGTCCACGTAATTAGTATTGGAGCTATTACTAAGTGGAATTAATAATAGCAGCATTGAATAAACAAATTAAGGTTCAATGAAACTGATAATTAAACAAAGAACGGGCTTTAAACATTCATAGTACATCCCTCGGTACACCCCTATACGTGCTGAAAATCCTATTAATAATTATGCAAGTGTTCCTCTAAATATTAATCATTGTTATTAAACTTATCCCGCTCATTAAAAGTTATAATTATCGTTCCTCCTATTATGTAATGCATCATCCGCTGCTCTGCGTTTCGGGAATATAATAAAGCATCCATTATTTTCCTTGGTTAGAGCAATCAAAGAGGATTAATAAAAAGTTTCGGAGTCTTTGTTTGGAATCTCAAGGTTTACCGGCCAATTTAGTATCTTAAATTTTACTGTTTTGTTCTTTAAGCTTCTAAAAGTATTTAAGTGGTTTAATTAGAGCAACTTTCGGATAATAAAAGTTTACTTTTATTCCTAGTATAGCTGATATTTGCACCGCAATTTAGAGTTACTTAGATATTGATATTAGATCCAGTCTGTCACCCAATATTAATTAACAAACTTACTTGCTACGTTTCGATGTATTAAGCCATCCAAAATAATAAAGTATTACTAAATAAATAAAATGTTTTAATAAATTCATGGCTATTTTCACCACTCTTTTGACTCTATTACATGAATGTAGGGCTTTAATTAGCACTGTGTATTTTCATTAAACCACTTGGTAAATACTGGTAAAAAATAAAAATCTGTTCAAAATGAGTATATCACTGTATTAAGCAGAGCTGTTCCTAAGCACTGTGCTAAGTGCTCGTCTAAGTATTCTAAGCACTTTTATGCTCGGGAGCACTTTTTAAAATAGATCCCTAGTCCTTAGTACTTTAAGCACTTCACAAAAGGGCTTAGTTCTTAGAGGAATAGTCAACACTCCACATCCATGCCTGTTCATTTAAAGTGAAATCCTGGTCACCAGGTACTAGTGAAACATCCTACTCTCAACTTACATGATTTACATTTATTTTACGTAAAGATAGATTGACCTGAAACATAAGAAAATTTATGTTGCTTCTGTAATGAACATACTGTATATACTTAAGACTAGATTATGCACATAACAAAAGGCATGTTATGCAATATAATTTCCGTGCTATTTTGTTTAAATTAAAGATGCGACAATTGGCGATGTAATAGTATAAGATCTGGATGAATGCATTGCCAACATTTTTCAGTTATTTTTTTTTAATTTACAAACGGTTAACTTGTTCTACATATCGATAAACTTGTTTGTAGGATTTGTCATTTTTTAAATATATATTTATTTGTGTCTTCACGGCCTTAAATTAATAATGCTTTATAAAGTTAGTTTCACTGTTTTTTTGGTATTTTTCGAAGCAACCTAGCCGTTTAACTTCTTAAATATCATAACCAGGCGCAATATATCGACATTTATTAAATTATTTACTTAAAGCTGTGCTATAAACCTAATTCGTTTATAAGGTGCTAATTTTGAAGCACTTATAAAACTGGTATAAATATTTTTTTAACTGCTTAAAAGCTCCCAGTTGTTTCTATAAAATAAATATTGATTGAAATTTTCGAGAATGCCTTTTTTGGACCACATGTATGACCGTTCTTAAAACAGAAAACGCCGAGGAAAACGCAATATTTAAAAAGTTGTTTTATAATATGTCATAAGAATAGTCTTCTAATAACTAACTAATAAAACTGTTTTGCTCCTTACGACAATATTATGTTAAACTACTATAATAAAACTAATTTGCAACTTGTGAATTATAACACCACCGGTTTGCAACAATATGTTGTTTTAGTTTTTAAATTGTATAATTTCTTTGCTACTTGGATTATGTATAAAAATGATGCTTTGAGGGTAAAATGTAAGGTTGATTTATAATGGAAAACAGTGAAAGTCATGCAATATACATTTTTTTCTTTTATTTCCGTGTTGTTTTGCTTTAAAATCTAATAAAATCATGACCAAGTAATCTAACGTAATTATTGCTCTATAAAATGAGTTAAAAATAGGTATATATCTTGATTTTAACAATTCCTTCAAATACTTGCTGGTAATATAATAATAACCGATCAGCAGTTAATTTTAAATACTAACTTGCTTTGTTATTAGGACAATATCTCTCTGTATTTTGTAATCACATAACTATAAACTACGTCTGGTTTATTACAGGAAACAAAACCGTATAAATCTCAACTGCAAGCTTTGGAATTTTAGCTTTAAATTGCAAAGATATAACTGGTTATTACTAATATACATAGCATGACAGAGATGTCAAGAGATGTAAAAAGTTCCCCATGAAATCACTCTTTCCATTATTTGGATAAATTGTATTTAGATCTGGCATATGTTGATCGTATTGTATTCGAGACATTTTTCGAAAAATATAGATCTATCAGAGATTCATCATATACCAGAGATTTCACATTAACGTGGGCGGCACCTTGGACGTAATTCGACAATTTCTCCTATATCCGTGAACCGATTCAAAACATTTGTTGATGGACTTTTAGACAAAACTCGATAGAATAGTACTGTACTTTTCTTGTGTGAAAAAAATAGTACTGGACTTTTTTCTCCAACAAGATTTTATTATAAATTAAAATACAACAGTACCTCCTCAGAACCCATCTCGGGGCCCACCATGCAACCACCACGTTAATCGCGGTAGCGGATTGATACAGAATCGATCAGAATACGCCTGGTTCTGTTAAACAAAAATTGATAAAACTTAACCTAAACACCTTCTACAAAAGCAGATAAAAGAGCTTTGAAAATTTTCGATACCACAAGGTTTTGATTTTGTTAAAAATTGATGATGAGAAAACGAATTTAGAGACAAAAATATACAAAAAGAAACCAAGAAAAAACAAACGGGACAAAAAGAATACAAACAGAAAGGCGGAAGGGGGGGGGGGGGTGGCAGGAAATATCAGTAAAGGAGGATGGAGTAAAATCGGTAACGTCTGGTACGGTAGGGGGTGTTTAATTCGAAATGGGGTATTATGCTGTCTAATTTTTGTTATGTGTCTTGTTAGCGGACTATAGCTCAGCTTAAAAGAGTAGAAGTTTTGAGAGACCTGCCGGACATAATCCACTATCGGGGTTATGTCGTTGCAACGTGCGAGAATTTGATATGAGGCGCATAAATTTGTGTTCGAACACTTTTACCTCTCTCATCGTCGTGGCCGGTATGCTGCACCACACCGGCGCCGCGTATATGATGGACGGCCTGACCACCATTGTGTACAACAACTTTTTATTTTGTCTGTTAAGTCTGCTACCCCTGACCATGAGCGGATACAGGCTTCTGGACAGGGAGTAGACCGTCCGTATTGTCTCATTAACGTTCACTGGAATCTTCCACTGGTCGTAATAAGCCGTGGCATGAGCCATCTGGGCGCCTTTCACAGCATATTCGCTGCTTGGGCGTTGTGTGAATGCGCGTACATGGCTGTGTCATCGGCGTACTTGGCCAGCTTCGTATTCGGGAAATCTGGGAAGTCGGAGACGTACAAGTTGTACACCTTTGGTGACAGGCACGATCTTTGCGGGACTCCCGCTCGAATGTCCCGCCGTGTTGATAGTTTGTTATTTACTCGAACTTGCAGGAATCTGCCTGTTAAGAATAAGTGAATGAGCTTAATGAAGCAGGTCGGAAAATTGTTGTGGTGTAGCTTGTAAAGTAAGTCTGGGATTCAGACGGCGTTGAAGGCCTTCTCAATATCGAGGGGCATCATGGCGGTGTTCTACCCGAGGCTGCATTGTATTTTGGCGTCGGTAACTATCCTAATGACCTGTTGCACTGTGGTCTTGCTCTCCTGAAGCCAAACTGGGACTCCTCCTAAACAGCATCTAGCCTGGCCAGGACGAGCTTCTCCACCAACTTGGAGATCGCCGACAACAACGAGATAGGTCTGTAGCTGCCGACGATCTTAGAGTTCTGATTTGGCTTGAGGATGGGAACGACCACGATACACTTCCATTGGCTAGGCCAGTGATGTGGCTGCAGGATCGCGTTAACGATGTACGTCAACTGTACATTACCTTTCCTCGGGAGATATTTGAGCAGCTTATACTCGACACCGTCTTTTCCAGGGGCTTTATTGTTTGACAAGTCCTTGGCAAATTGTGCTACTTCCGAGGGCTTGGTCATGACCTTCAGAAATGTTCGTCTTGTCATTTGTCCATCATGACCAATGATTTCGTTAATGTCGTTTCTCGAAATGTGTAGCTATGTCGCTCACATTTTGAGCGTCTGTGATCGACGTCTGTCCGTTAGCGCGCGTTAACGCGGGTATAGCCTCCCGCGTATTTTTCACAGACCCTCGTCAGCTTCCACAGCGAGTTGTGCTGAGGATTTAACGCTGCCAGTTTGTCCCCCCATTTCTGGTTCCTTACAGTGTTTCTGGAGGTTCTGATCTGCCCTTGCAGTCTGATCATCTCAGTTTTGGCGTTCACATCGCGATTTTACTGCCAAGCCCGTCTCGGTCTTTTTTCTGCTGTGAAAAACAAATCTATTTTTTTGGCCAGTACCATTCTAACGAATTTTCTCTAAAAAAAACACCCATCATTTTTTTTCTTAATCGGATCAGAGATGTAGGAGAAATTCTCGAATTACTAAATCATCTTTTTAATAACGGCGCCGCCACCTTTCAGCAACCAATTTAAGGTAATGTAATTTATGTTGCATAAATGAACTACAAGTTGGTAGTTTATAAATTATTAAATACGGAAAGTAAAAGAAAACCGAAAGGTAAATGTTAATCTTTAAATAGTTGACTTCTACTTACTTACATAATCATAACAGTTTTGTTTTATTTTTTATTTGAAAATTTAATAGATATATTATGAATTATTATGTCCCAAGAACGTTGAAAATTACAAAATAATGTTATCACAGTCTCTCAAAGCATGTTGTTGTTTGGTAACAGCCCGACGTCGGCAACGTGCTCGAGGAAGTTGTGATAAAATTATGAGTTATTCAATCAATGTTCGAAGAGAATTCGTTTACAAAATTTTTGCAATAATTATTCTAAGTTATTTATACAAAACCATTTATTAAAATAAGTAAATGTATTCCACGTACTTTTTACTCTTAAATGGATTATTTGGTGTTTTCCGTCAAAAGCTAATTTCAGAAGTTTTAATTACCCACACACACTTTAAAAAATCTAAAAAATTATATAATACACATCTTAAAATGACGAAATTTGGGTAAAAAAATTGATCAGGCCCCGCACTATTAATTGCATTTAACAATTTTAAAAAATATTCGTAATTCGAATTTTGGGCCAATTATTTTATTATATATATAGTGAACGAGAATGGTGCACGATAAAGACAACATCAGTTTAATAATGTTAGGAGCTGAGTTTCGGCGATAATTTGTGGAAGAAATGTTCATTTTGGAAGTTTCAAACTTTTTCACACTTTGTAAGAATCTAAAAAAAAATCTATAACGCGTACCTTGGAGTGACTCATTTATATAAGAATATTGAATTGATTCCGCAACGCTAACAATAAAAAAATTGCATTTTAAATTAAAAAAAAATGTTTTAATTAGAATTTCACGCCAAAAAACTTTCAACAAAATCACTAGATTTGTAATGACGAAGACAAGTACTGTGAACTTTCTTAGATTTTTACCTGAATGCTAAAAATCCGCCATTACTTTTCCAATATGGCGGCTATCGGTCTCAAAGTCTAAGAAAAATGCCTCGAAAGGGCTGATACGAAATTTGATTTGGATTGGGGGTTGATTTCACATGGTTAGGCCCTTTAAATCGCTGTATTGTCGGCAGTATGTTTTCTATTTAATTTATTTGACAAATCTTTATTACTTATGTGCAAAACTCTTGGCGCTCGAAGATGAGGTCGTACTGCTTGTACAATATACCTTCGAGGCCAATTACTGTAAAAGAGTTATTTGAGAAAAATAATTTATATTTATGCAGGGTAGGGTCAGGGTTTTATGATGGTGGATAATATTCGTTTAATGGAATAACTTTTCTATATTGCGTTTTTCTCAAAAATGGCATTTGAAAACGAAAGCTGATTAGAAAATTTAAAAAAAAGTCAAAGCCAACACTATCTAAATGAATATTTGTGTGTTTATAAACATAACATTAAAAATTCGATTTCTTATTTAAAACAAATTCACAATAAATATGTGATTAGATAATAGACTTACCCATTCTGTAAAATAAACCGTTGGTGGTACAAATCCTCTGCATAAGAGCCATTTGTCCCAACCACCATAAATAATTAACATATCGTGATATTCGCGCACAGTAAATCCCTCTAATTTTATGTTAGATCTCGCTTATCGAAAAACTGCACCACTCTAGTGATAACGCAAATAAAACAGATCGACCAACATCGAGGGCTTACTGCAAGCGATGACAAATGTAACGTGCAGCGTTGCCGGCTTATGTAAGTTTCCCATATATCTCAGAAACTAACTGTTTTTTTTTTATTTAGGTTATTTGGCATTGTAGACAAAAATGTTAAATAGAAAAGTTACTCCATTTTATGAGCACAACTATTCTTTAAAAGGGCTACTACCAATTAGCGAATACCCCGTGTCACAATTCGTAATAGAATTGATGCGAATGATTTGTTTTCGGCGACGATGTTCCAGAGAAAATTTTCTCGACGATTCTAATAATGCAAAAAGTAGGTGAAGCTTCAAAAGCTATATACAGGGTGTTGCATCATGAGAGGGACATAGCTTAATAGGAGGTAGAGAACATCAGTGGTAACCGGAACCTCCCATAGAAATGTCTCATTGGGCCTTCATTACGAAGTTACAGGGTGTTAAATAATTTTTGGCCAAACCTGTTTTTTGTCATAACTTTGACAGGGAATGAAATAACGGATTCATATTTGGTACGGCTAATGTACTAACGAGCCCCAAGAGGTACATGTATAAAAAAAATATATCCAGGTCCGGACTCACTATAATTTATGTTTCTTCTTTGCATCAATAAAACATCACCCTGTATATATTTTTTTGAAATTTCGATAAGATATTCGAAAAGGGCAAGAAAAAAACAAACAAAATGGCCTATTTCATTTTTTTGTTACACCTTCGTGGTCATTTAAATACGTTGTTAAATGTGCAAGAAAATGGATTACAGAACCCTATTAAATGAGAGGCACGTGAAATAAATAGTTTTATAACTAAAATTTGCAAAAATTCTATTGAGCCTAGGTGGTCTGGGTGAATCCTAATTCCGGCACGTTTTAAAGGCCCATTTTGGTAAAAAACTGTGGTCCTAATAAGTAATCGGGTATGAAATAACAAAATTTTTAATCAATCACAGTAGGCTTGTTCAAAGTGACAGATAATAAAAAGAAATCTCCTAAACAGTTGAATAATTGTTTGTTAGTAATTTAATGTGTCAATAATCCGCATTTAGTTAGTGAAAACTATGGTTTCTGTAATGGAAATGGTAGGTCGGCGGAAAGAGAATATCGGCTGCGTTTTCCTGGTCGTCGATGCCCTAATCAAAAAACCTTTAGTACGGTGTTCCAGTATGCAAGACAACACGGAAAGTTTCCTACTTCTGCAGTTGTGGAGCGTGTTTTACAACAAGATGTGCAGGAACAAAACAATATTATAAACGTAGTTCAAGAAAACCCAAATATGAGCACTAGACGAATCAGTTTGGCAACTGGTATTCCTCATTGGCGAGTATGGAGAACCCTAAAAAGAGAACGTTACCATCCATATCATATCCAGCAGGTACAGCGTCTTCAACAAGGCGACGTATCCCCCGCCTGGCATTTTGTCATTGGTTGTCTAACCATCGCCCAGTCATTTACAGAACCTTATTTACGGATGAGGCACAATTTACAAGGGATGGAGTAAACAATTCACGAAATAATCATAAATGGGCACAGGAAACCCACATGCGGTACGCCAACGCCGTTCGCAACACAGGTTTTCTGTAAATGTTTGGGTCGGACTTGTGAATAGACATTTGATAGGGCCACATTTTTTTGAAGAAAGATTGAATGGTGAAATTTACTTTGATTTTCTTCAAAACATTTTACCGAATATGTTAGAAAATATCGTTATAAGAGGCATGTTGTTTCAGCATGATGGGGCCCCACCACATTTTAACCTTCAAGTAAGAGAACACTTAAACAATGTGTATTCTAATAGATGGATTGGACGCGGGGTCCACATGAATGGCCACCAAGATCTCCTGATTGTAACCCTTGTGATTACTTTTTATGGGGCCACTTAAAAAACGAGGTTTATAACATTGAAATTGAAAGTAGACAACATTTAATCCAGCGCATCGTTACAACCTGCGACGAAATACGGAATAATCCAGAAATGATACGTCGAGCAATTGGTGACCTTTCTAAACGCGCAAGAAAATGCACAGAATGTGGGGGAGGATATTTTGAAAATTTACTTTAGTGTCAATTACGTTTTATTTTTAAACACATTTAGTTATTGTTTTGTTATTTATTGTTAATTGAATGGAAAATATTTTATTTATTTAGATTTTAGTTTGTTCTCTTTTCCAATTTTTATTAAGTATAAAATGTTGATGATTTTCTTGATCAAAGTAACTGGTTGCTTAGGCCTAAATGGTTTAAATTATCTGTCACTTTTATTCTTTGAACAAGCCTACTGTGATTGATTAAAAATTTTGTTATTTCATACCCGATTACTTATTAGGACCACAGTTTTTTACCAAAATGGACCTTTAAAACATGCCAGAATTAGGATTCACCCAGACCACCTAGGCTCAATAGAATTTTTGCAAATTTTAGTTATAAAACTATTTATTTCACGTGCCTCTCATTTAATAGGGTTCTGTAATCCATTTTCTTGCACATTTAACAACGTATTTAAATAACCACGAAGGTGTAACAAAAAAATGAAATAGGCCATTTTGTTTGTTTTTTCTTGCTCTTTTCGAATATCGTATCGAAATTTCAAAGAAATATATACAGGGTGATGTTTTATTGATGCAAAGAAGAAACATAAATTATAGTGAGTCCGGACCTGGATATATTTTTTTTATACATGTACCTCTTGGGGCTCGTTAGTACATTAGCCGTACCAAATATGAATCCGTTATTTCATTCCCTGTCAAAGTTATGACAAAAAACAGGTTTGGCCAAAAATTATTTAACACCCTGTAACGTCGTAATGAAGGCCAAATGAGACATTTCTATGGGAGGTTCCGGTTACCACTGATGTTCTCTACCTCCTATTAAGCTATGTCCCTCTCATGATGCAACACCTTGTATATGCACTTTTCTGATAAGCTTATACGAATTTTCTACTTTTCTGCGTAATATGTCACGTTCTAGTAATTGGAAAGAAAGACAAAATATCGGCTAATTTGCAATGAAATCCTTTATAAATTCAGACCAGCACGATATTCAAAGGTCAATCCGCCATCTTGAAGAAAAAATAAAAAATACCAAAAATTGTCGAAAATTCCTCTGGCTTCTGGAACTGGAAGTTGTCTAATTTATTATTTATTATTACGATAAGAGCGAGTGAATGCATGAATGTCACTGAAAATAAAGTGTATCTATGAGCAAATCGAATGCATTTAACGTGGACTTTGTAAGTCAAATAGAACGGTCAAAAATGGCGGACGAAGTATAATTTTGAATCATCCGCCAAGTATGAAGGAGGCAAACAGAACATTAATTTGACTTACAACGTCCGCGTCGGATGCATTCGATTTGCTCACAGATGCGCTTTATTTATTATTTCAACAAACATTAGCGAAATCACTCCCTCTTATCGTACATATTTTCAATTTTAAATTTTTCGACCATTTTTGGAGTTTTTAATTTTTTTTTGAATATCGTACGGGTCTAGATTTCTAAATAATTTCATTGCGATTAAACTGATATTTTTGGTATTTCGATTCGATTACTAGGACGCGATATATGATGCCGATAAGTAGCAAATTTGTGTAAGCGTTATCAGAAAAGTACATAAACTTTTGGAGCCCCACCTACTTTGTGGAGGAACCAATTTTTTCATAATCAGGAGGACAAAATACATAAGAATCGTTAATAAAATTTCTCCTGAAAAGTTGTCAAAAATAATCAACCATGTTTAATTCCTTTTCCACAATCACTCTAGTCTAGAATAAATCAAAACAAAAAGTAAACTTACCCCCAATTTTGTTCATTCACACCACTTGTAATAAACAAATTATTTAATCGAAACATGCACAACTCTGTCATATTAGCACTCTAGTTTAAGCATACATAATAATAGTCCATGGTACACAATGTACAGGTAAAAAAATATATCGCTCGTTAATCAGAGAGATACTCAGCAACTGAAAAAACTGCATGTTTATCTAATGTGTACGTAGAGTGAATCATAATTTAAAAAAAAAACAATATTGAATACATATATCCGTTATATTTATTACACTGCATCATTAGTAGAATCAGTCAGAATGTTTGTTTTACCTCGATAAATAATGCTTTGCGCAAAACGGTTTGGAAATAAACATGGTACGTTATTGCCCAGATTAATAATATACTGCCGACAGTGTGTTCAGTCGTATCTGATAAGATAACCTTATTTGCAGACAGAATGGTCGATATTTAAAAAATACAAATGGGGCAACGTTATTTACGTTACTCTCAATCGTAAAAATTGTATTACCTTGTCCACATCAGTCTTTATGTGATATACTTTTGTTAGAACTGAGAGTTAGACAAAAAGAAAAATATCGTTATCAACAGAACTGTCTATATGCAATTTGGCTTATCATCAATTTTTAAAAACATATTTAAATAAATATGTCTTAGAATAAAAAATGGTTACAAAATGCCCGTAAAGTACAGAGGGTTTTATATATTGTAATGTTTAAGATTCCTAGAAAGGATAATAATTGATGACCAGAATGTATAAAAACACAATGCTCCTCATAGAAAAATCAATTATAAAGGCCACATTAATTTTACTTTCTCCCTATCTGGGCTCTCCCATACCCTCCGTAATAAGTCCATCTTCAAGCCTAATATTGTCAGTACTCCACCAATATTTAGGCCATCCTTTTCTACACCTTACATGATTAGTATCACTTTCTCTATCAATATACCATCAGTCACCATCAATATTGATTTCACACGTTCAATAATACCGTCAATATTTCTAAGTATTGACAATATTATTGATCGTGTAAGGTCCCTATTAAGGTATCCTATTGCGCCCATAAAGCCTTTAGTCCAACACCTTTGCTAGAAACATCCCGCCAATCCGAGCGGATTCCTTTTTCTTTCGCCTTCAGTATTGGTCCAATTTCATTGTCGTTCAGTTATTCCTGTTTTATGATTTACGTTCCTCAGTTCCTCGGAACTTCCATCTTAACCATCATCACTTCTGTTTCCTCCTGCTGTTTCTTTACATCATCGGCATTTATTTCCTTGGACTGCCTCTGGCGGCAGTACCTCTTGACATGACCCAATTATAACAGCAGATTTCTTTTGTCAGCCTTTCATCGCTTCGTTGTTGCTTCGGGTCCTGTTTCGGTGGTTGCGGTTTCTGTTTTGGCTCATTCAGTACTTGCGTGGCCATTTTCTGTATATCCGTTAACATAACAATCAAGTAGAGTATATGTCCTTTAGCTTGGTGTCAAAATTCATTTCTCTGATTGGGCTTCCTCCACACACACGGCTCGGACTATGTGCCACGAGGAATTCATATAGGCGGCCGCTATCTCAAGTACATGAATCAAAGCTTCGCTACTAGTCTTATGCCAGATATTCGAAGGATCAACGTCTCAAAATGCCACAAATAGGTCTTACTCAGGCACGTAACTAGAACTGCAAGTTTAGGTGGGCCAGGACAGGGTCAACATTTTTTAAAGTGGGCCATGGGGAACTCATAAATGTACTTTCAGTTGATGAACCTAAACAAAAATTAATATTCACGTCTGCAACGCCTAATTAAACATTTTTCATTCATTGCATTTCGCATTTATAAGTTATAACATGCCGCTGTGTATTCGCAAACTTTTTTTATATCTATAAAGGAACCGACCGACAAAAATAAATTAACCTTTCAAATAAAAAATGCCTGCAACTTTTATTGCTACAACACCCTTAACCACTGTATCATTGCTTTTAAGACAATATGTGGAAATGCCTCATTTGGATAGAAAACAAAATCCTCTACAACACTATAAAAATCACAGTAATAACTGACAACTGGCCAGATGATATAAAATGCAGATAAAATATTTGCCAATTCTGGTTACATCAGTTCCGTCGGAACGCGTTTTCTCTAAAGTTGGTCGTCAACTTACAAATTTACGTTGAAACAGACTATCGCCTAAACATTTATACCATATTTTATTTTTAAATAGTACCATTAAATTAAAAAAAAAATTATAGATATAGATATTTATCATATTTATTTTTTAGTCTATTTAATGTTATTGTTATATAGTTTATCAAAACAACCAAGAGTTAAATAAGTACCTATGTAGGTATATATAAAAGTTTGATTTTCCGTCTTGTTATTATTATTATTATTATTGAGAATTTTAGATTTGTTTTTTTGTTTTTTAACCTCTCCACAATAAAATTGTGAGAGGTTACTAAAATTGGTTCAAAAACAAAAATTGAGATAACATCAAATCTTTACGTTTTGAGGTCCTAGGAACCCAAAAAAGTGGTTCTTGAAAAATGTCTGTGTGTGTGTATGTGTGTTAGCACGATAGCGCCGAAACTACTGAACGGATTAGAATGAAACTTTGCATGTGCGTTTCTTTAGTGCCCCAGAAGAACTGAAAAGGTTTTGGTTGAGATCGGATTACGTTTAGTGCCATTTTGACGCAACAAGTTGTTTATTTTATAATTACTTTCAATTTGCAATGGAACCATTGAAAAGCAGTTAAAATTCTGATTTCAATGATATATCACATTTCTACCCTTTCGATTTGGTTTCCGTGAAAAAAATTAAAAACAAAGCAAATATTAAGCATACATCGTATTTCGCATGACATGATCGATGCGCGTAGCCGTTACGTCGTGAAATTCGTCACATCATGTGTCAATTCACGTGTGAGGGTTTCTTCACTACTCTAGAAGTAGAGCGGATTACGTTTAGTGCCGTTTTTAAATATATATACAGGCAAATCGAAGAATTAAACTACAAATATTCCTCTAAAATCTAGTAAAATTACTGAAATGCTAATGTTTCATTTAACAAAGACAGCCGCGAGCGATTGGATTGCAATGAGAAAATTTTGACGATTGTCATTGTCATCGTTTGTCATCCAATAACGTTGGTGTCATGTCATGTTAATAAGATTTCGGCAACTTTTAGTGGATTGTCACAAACTTTAAAGGTAGATGTCATATCAATATCACATGCTTTCTGTACCTTCGTTGGTGAATTTATTAAGATTATCACTTTACCAATTTTCAGTTTGTTGCTTTACAAATCTGTAGTATTTAGGATAACTAGACTTTCTTAGTCGTTCAAGCGTTAATATCCTAATAGTATATTATTCAACGAGCGATAATGTAGGTAATAACTCCCATAGATGATTGTAAATTCATTAAGTTGAGGGTTTTTTTAGTGCCCCAGAAGATCTGAAAAGGTTTTGGATGAGATCGGATTACGTTTAGTGCCGTGCACACAATTTAATGCTCTTTTCGGCTTCAAAGATCCACCTAGTGGGGAGGTTCCGGCCGCTTCCAGTAGCTGCCGATTTTTTATAGAGCATTATACCATTATAGTTTTATTGTCATGTTGGTTGCATTTATTTAGAAATAAATAATGTTATCTACATACAAATTTTTAGTGTTATAGTTACTTTACAAGTGGATAACAGGATAACCTGGATAACAGTAATTAGAATTACCTATATATATAAATAAAATACTATACTTTTAAATAATTGCACACAAATTAAACATGTACTGCGCTATGTCGTGTTCGTAGATCGAGATGCGAGTATCGAGCGCTAGAGTTCATTGAAAAGAAGCTGATTTAGTTGAAAATTATAGCTGACTATTAGGATATTGCATTTCCAGTAGGATGAATAAATCGTGCACTAGATTTTCTATCTTAAGCTAGCTAAATACAGTTAAAAAAATCTTTTAAGGACAAATATAGTTTTCAGTTTCACAAGGTGGGCCAAAGGGGGGCCAGCCACATTTTTGAGTGGGCCATGGCCCACCCAGGCCCCATCGCAGTTCCGTGCCTGGTCTTACTTAATGTGTATATCATTTTCCAGTTGAAAGAATTTATCTAATTACACTAGTTTCCAAATGGAATGTTCTAGAAATTTCCATACACTAACACAAGTAAGTCTTAACCAAGGTCTATATCACTGTCCAGTTCAAAGCACTTCACTATCTCCAGTGGTTCCCAAATAGAACACTCTGGAAATTTCTCAAATTCTCCGGAAATCCTGTTGCAATTCTGCTTCTGACATCAATTGTTGCGTGTATACACTCCTCCAGTAAACACCTACACCGTACGTAGGTTCAATAATTGCAACACTAATTGCCACTAACCCCTAATTTATTAATCACTAAATTACTTGCAATAATTAGTCCTTATATTAATACACTAATTATAATTTTTATCTACTATAGACTCACTACTGTAATTCACAACTTTTTACCATTATTTTTCTTATGTGATTACTTGGCTCATCTCAGAGCTGTACTGAACTGACCTGAGCGCGTTGGTTTTGCTACTTATATACTCTGACCCTAATTCTAGAGGTTTCTCTTTTATTCCGGTGTCATTCGGGACGGTTCTACTGCTTTCTAGTTTATCCGTGGTAGAGCCAATTGCGCCATCTCTAAGCCGACTGGCTAGGCTTCTTCCCATTACAAGAATAAAGCTCTCTTCGTAAGAAGGCGTGGGTATGCACATAAGTAGATAAGTAATGACAGTTCTGGATCAAAATTCCATGTTATTTCTTATGGAGGTCATTCTGGTTTTCAGGGCTACTTTTCGTCAGGCTCCACCCACTTGCGCACTCAGGTCTGTACAGCTATTTACTGGTCTCCACGATACAGGACGGCTTTCTTTTACTGGTCTGTATCTGTTAACGTGTAACTGTTACAGTACCTTACCGTACAGACCAGTAAGAGGCCGTACAAACCTGCGTGAGCAAGTGAGTGGAGCATGGCAAAAAGTGACTTCGAAAACTAGAATGAACCTTCATAAAAAATAGTATGAGATTTTGAGCCAGAACTGTCATTACTTATCCACTCACATAACAATAGTAAAGAAAGAAAGTGCGACAACTTAATGTACTAACTACAATGAGTATAATGGTTATTTTTTTGTCTATTTAGTTTATATCTAGTTGTAAGTTGCATATTTATTATGTACTTGCACTTGTACCTATATTTTAATTTTCTCCAGTTGAAATTTATTACCAATCCTTACTCTTTTTACTACTATAATAATTACATTCAGAGATCGTTATTTGCACGATCACCTATTTTTCGGTATTTTTTCTGGAATAATAACTATTTTATTACAAATATTGTATATTATTTTTTCATTATTGTTAGTTTGACACCTGGTGTAGGCCCTACGGCTATAACGATCTTGGCGTTTGAACAACTTAATTTAATATTCATATCTCACCCTTTCACATCAGTACCAGCAGCAAAGGCAATATCAAAAGTTTTTTGATGTTTAAATTCAGCACGTAGGTGCCCAATCAAATTTTCATTTTATTTAAAGTTATTTGAGACTTTCTAAATACCGGTCTCCTTTGATCAACGCTCGGCAAAGGAGCAACACGGTGTCTATATAAGTTAATCATTTATATAAAAACATTAAGTTCATTAGCAACGTCGACCTTCTGGTTCCAGTTTAATAAATAATTTATACCTACAGCATTTGATATTTTCATCTCTATTTTGCCACGTTCTAAATGAAAAGAACGTTCCGAAACTTGTTTTGTAATTACTTTCACGTCCAGTGGGAGTATAGTAACGCAAAAAAAATTATTTTTTTTTATCGAAATAGGCTTAAAATGTCATGAAACGTCGAGATTTTAAATTTGAACGAAAAAAATTCCTGTCTGTCGGTCCCTCGGTCTGTGACTTTTTTGTGCGCACGTTTACTCTGGAACCGTTTATGATATTGACTTGAAATTTGGTACACGTATGTATTGTAACGAGATCTGGAACTAGATTTTAATGTAATTCCGTTGAAGGATTCGGGGGTAAATGGGGTAAATAACGGTAAATAGGCAAAGCAAGCAGGTAAGAGTCCATAAAATTGCAATTTAGGGCACGTACGAAAAGTCAAGGTATCAACATTTTTTTTTTGGTATCTGCCACACCCCCGCCCCTACATCCCCAATACCACCTCCACACTATTATGAAGTAATAAAAATAAAATATAATTTAGTGTGTATACAAGAACGAAAGGTCTCAAAAATTTTTTTTGGTGTCGGCTATCCCCTCTACCACCCCACCCTATTATTAAAGGGAATAAAAAATTACATTGGAATTTAGTGTGTATACGAGAACCAAGGGATTCTAAAAATTTTTTTGACATTAGCCACCTCCCCTACCACCCCCACCCTATCATTAAAGGAAGTAAAAAATTAAATTGGGATTTCGTACGTGTACGAGAACCAAGGGCCTCTAAAATTTATTTTGGCATTAGTTGTCCCCTCTGCCACCCAAGGTTTAAGGGAATAAAAAATTAAATTGGGATTTAGTGTATATACGAGAACCAAGGGCTTCTAAGATTTGTTACATTAGCCACCCCCACTCTATTATTAAAGGGAATAAAATATTACATTGGGATTTAGTGTGTATAAGACTTGGATACAAAATTTGGATGTGGAAGTAGTGATTCCTTGGGCAGCGGTTTTTTATATTGAAAGAGATATCAGTAGTATACTTGTATATAATAGTATATGAAATAGAAATGTTTATGTTGAAGCATTAAGCAAGCGCCTTGTACAATGTGCAAATGCCTATCATAAATTATCAACAATCAGTTGACTTTTCAATGAGTTACTTACAATTTCCTTCTTATTATTGATATGTAATAATTATAATTTTTTGCTCACCAAATGACAATGATTTTCCCAAAACGGTACTCACCTGAAAAAAAAAGAATAATTATTAATGAAAAGACGATACGAAATTCAAACAAAATAACTATCAAACATATAATCACTAAAATCATCTTAATAATTTGTAATGTATGTAAATGACATTCAACAGGAATAAAATTTTAGTTTTAAAAATTAAATTCCGACTGCGTTAAAACTGAAGCTCACACATTCCGCAGTATGCATGCGAATATAAATTAAAGAAAATCTTGCAAGAATCATTCACCAGATAAATGAGATTAGTCATTTTTGGTTCATCAAATGTCTTAATACCATGTGACATAGAGCATAAACACGCGTCCCATTTTATATAATTGAAATATGCCGTGTTCGATTTGACTGATAATCAATCTTAAACAACTAAACAAAACATTTATCAAGCTCACCGTAAATAACCAACTTTTAAGTGAACTACTAATCTTGAACGTTGGAAAAGATTCAAGCTCAGTGTTTAAGGTCGTTTGTGTTCCATCTAGGTTAATCGATCTGATTTGCAAGTAAAAGCAGTAAGAAAAGAGTTCTAATTTTCATGTTACGTTAAAGCAGACATTAAATTTTATTGAATATTGAACACTATAGGTGACGATTGCTACCCTCATATGCTAACAATTTTATGAGTTAGTGGGAGGCTAGACATTTATAGACTTGAACTAATTTATTTCACCGCAACGCAGAGATCGAACGCCCGACTGCTATAAGAAAAATCAACGAGTAATTCTACGAAATATCACTGTAATAATTAATCTAATAATAATAATAAAACAGTAACTTCTTTTTAGTTTTAAGATTATCCGATCTTACGATTTAGAAAGAAAAACACTATAATAGTGAATATATTACGAAAATGTTCAAGGCACGGTTTATCTGTTAATTAAAATAATCAATCATTATATTCACTAATATATTTAGATAGAACATAGAGATTCGATAGATGTGGAGTTTCATGTGCAGTACGGGATATCTATATACAGTGAGGTCCATACCTAACGGATAAGTTCATTATCTACGTAATTAATAATTTATGAATAATATCCTGAAACGTCAATTTTTACTTGTATTCTTTAACTCACAATGTATGCACAATGCTTCTGTTCAAATCTTGTATGATTATTTAACACAGTTCCTGACAAAATCTATTGATGAAATTTGGTACTGTCGTGAGCAGAAAAAAATTGGACAACTTTTTTTTTCTAATGTAAATCTGTCTCTATTTGAATATGTAATGAGTAGCCGAAATAAAACATATATCACTTTTAATTTATTTTTTATTTTAATGCTGTAGTTATTGCTATAGTAAATGATGGATGGTTAATGAGACAAATTGCACTGCGTTATAACATTAACAAAAATGTGGTTTGTAACATTTTAAGAAAGTGGAGAATAAACGGTACGATTAGTAGAAATCCTGGATCAAATGACAAAGGATATCCTACTTAATAAGAAACCAACTATTAATATTTCGTTATTGCACCATTTCTATTTATAACTTCTATAAGTCTGTTTGGCATAGAATTAAATAACCTTATATAATAATCATTAGTAATAATATTTTCCCATGCATTATTTACTATTTCCAGTAATTTTTCGGCATTCCGTGGTCTCACATTTCGTTTTTGGATACTTCTTACGAGTAGTCCCCATACTTCTTCCACAGGGTTAAGATCTGGACTATGACTGAGCCAGTTAAGAACATTGATGTTGTTATCTTGAAACTAGTTAGTTACGGTAAGAACAACAGTATGAACGGAACAATTGTCTTGTTGAAATATGAACTCATTATTAGGAAATAATTGTGATACAGAAGGGAGCATAATATTGTCTAAAATCCTAATATACGTTTCACTATTAAATCGTTCCTCAATATGCCACAAAACACCAGGATCACGTGCCGATATTCAAGCTTACATATTGACGGAAAATCTACCACTTTTATCATTGTTAGATATATATTTCTCATCGAATCGAGTATTCGGAGGGCGGTAAACACGAATACGACCGCTGTGTGTTGACTGGAAAGTTTCTTCGTCTGTAAAGATTACATTGTTTCAAAAATTTACATCATGCGCTAAAAATTCAATCGCAAATCCTACTCGAGCTTCTCTATGTTCAGTTTTAAGTAAATATTTCTGTGCTGCTGCATGACAGCCTAGCTCCGATTCTCTTACTCGCCGGCGACCAGTACTACTCGATCCAGGAAAATTCGTTTCTTCAGCAGCCTGAATAACTGAGTAAAATGGATTTTCTACTAAAGCATTTACTAATTGCAAATCTTGTTGTTGAGTTGATATCCTTCGTCGCCCTGATCCAGGATTTCTACTAATCGCACCGTTTATTCTCTACTTCCTTAAAATGTTACACACCGAATTTTTGTCAATTTGTCTCATTGATCATCCATCTTCTGCTTTAGCAATAACTCCAGATTTAACTAAATCGCTTATATGAGGCATATTAGTTTTTTGCACATTTGCAATAAATTATGACAACTAACTGACAATGTCACAAAAATTAAAGTTAGATGTACACAACTAGATTTTAGCAAAATACCGTTATATGATTTGTCCTATTTTTTTTTGCTCACGACCATACATTACTAAGATCGGATAACAATACAGTATTTCCCCGTTACTTTTGCAAATATCCGCACGTAGGGGGCGCGGGGGTGAAAATTGTCTTCAAATCTTGCACCCCTTATTTAACCCGCTTCCTGACATAATCAGTTGATGAAATTTTGCACGGTTATTAAGATCGGATGACAATACATTATTCCACCGTTACTTTTGCAAATATCCGCACATAGAGGCGCGAGGGTGAAAATTGAAAAATCTGAAAAACGAAGAACTGAGAAATCAAAACAAATCGTAAAGAGACGAATCTTTATTGAGCGATTTCTGGGAGATAAAGGCCCCAAAAAGTATGACTAAAAAGTAGAAAATAAAAAAATACTAATGTACAAATGCAAGAAAAGCAGGGCGTGCGCACTTTGTATATAAGTATATGTATCATCTTTATGTACGCATGACTGAAGGCACTATGTATACAACGATTCCACCCTTTTCATACAATCATTTGATGCGTACAATTGTACAAGGTCTTGCCTTGCTTTTCTTGCATTCCTCGTTGCATTCGTACATTAGTATTTTTTTTTTATTTTTTACTTTTTAATACGACATTTAACAGAAAAGCAAGTGTTTAAAATAAAATTTTATTTTTAATTCTAAAATGACATTTTTTGAGCATAATTTTTTACGTCCCCCTTCAACCCTCTTGGAGTGACAGCTACCGCTTTAAAATTTTTAAATGGAACGAGGATGCGTGTGATAGCTCATTTGAAAGGGTTTTTAATTTTCTATCCAGCAATATAATATATTTTGAATTTTGTATATTCTTCATCAAGAAAATTAAATTTGAAAATTTAAAAATGTATACAATGTAGGTATCCTAAACTAATTTATGTACCAAATATCTATCAAATCTGACTTTTCTATTTAGTTTTGTGTCATAAGATTCAATTTAAATGTATCGTTTTTTCCTCGGTTTTTTTCTGATACGCAGGTGGTAAAATACCCAACAAGAAGAAAGAAGTAAATATAGTTTCTTTTCACGTAATATCAGAAAAAAATACAATTTCTTTATTTATTACATCTGTGCAAACTTACGATTCTAGTTATTTATTGATGATTGTCAAGTTGATCATTATTTTAACAACGAGTCTTTTGGTTACCCAAGGAACTGAAATTTTGATATTATTAGGATGTGGTGATAAAACAAGAACGCATAAGCAAATATGTGAAATCTTCAGGAAGTATCCTGACCGTCGCATTTCTCAATCTACGGTTAATAGAGTAGAAAACGAAATTCGTGAATTTGGAAATGTCACAGATATTCCTAAATCTGGTAGGAAACGCATTCTAGACGATGAAAAGAAATTGGATATATTGTTAGATATTCAAGATAATCCACATAAACCTACGAGACAAGTTGCCGTCGATAATGATGTTAGTAAAGCGTCCATATTGCATCTTCTAAAAAATGAAAAATACCACTAAAATTCATTTGGTTCAAAAACTTAACGACGATGACCCTAATCCCCAATTGGAATTTTGAAAAATCATGGCAAATAGATGCCAAGATGATTCTTTTTTCTGATGAAGCAACACTCATTTTATATGGAACAGTCAACAAACAGAACTGTAGATATTGGAGTACAGAAAATTCATATTGGATGATGGAGGCCAATACACGATATCCTGAGAAGGTGAACGTTTGGGCTGGAATTATAAGTTCTCAAATTATCGGACCACATTACTTTGATGTGTTAACAAAGATATATGGCGCGCGTTACTTGGATTTCTTGCAAAATTTCTTAGTTCCAGAGTAAATAATACTTTTCCCAAATGACAAGAATCCTAATGAAATTGATAGAAATATTTGATATCAGCAGGACGAAGCTACACCACATTTTGCATTGGAAGTAAGAGCATCTCATGTTTTCCCAATGCGTGGATCGGTAAACGCGGTGAAATCAAGTGGCCTGCTCGTTCTTCCGATTTGATCCCTCTTTACCATTTTTTATGGGGTTACTTAAAATTGAAAGTCTACTTCAACAGACAAAATATCATCGATGATTTAAAAGATAGAATAAGCCAAGAAATTAACTAAATCATCCGGGAAACGGTACAAAATTTTTAGAAGAATTTCAGCAACCATTACTGTCAAGAAGCTATGGGCGCGAACATTCGATTTAAACTGTTTCATGTTCGTTTGTTTACTTAGTAACATTAAAAATGTAATATTTTTCAATAAAAAATTAGAGAAACTCAAAAAGGAAGTTGGATTAGTCAAATTCATTGGAGGGTGTGTCGCACGCGATTTTATTTGAATAACTCGGCAACCGTTCTAAAGAAAATTTTAAAAAGGGTATCAAACGTTTTCAAAAATAGTACAATAACTTTGTTTATGAGCTCTTTTTTCTACGATGGTTTTTTAATTAGAAATTCGTGTTTTCAATTGTATAAATAATCATAAAAATTTAAGTATATTTTATACGAATACGAAAATCGACATTATTCATAATAGTCCCGGCATCAGATTAAAGAAATGCTGATTTCACTCACCATTTACAAAATCTATTGCGGGTAGGCTGGCATGTTGCAAAAATAATCAATCTCTTTCTGTTATCTAAATATCAAAATATCTTTACATATAAAACATTAATTCTACAGGGTGCCCCAATAGTGCGTCAAACTCCAATATTGCCCTTATTAGAAGACTTTGGAAAATTATTTTTTTGATCATGATTTTAAGTGGTATGGTGTCAAAAGTCGCACGTTCTAAAAATACTTTGAAATATCTGTACCATGGAAGAATAAAGGCCAATCTCCAAAATTGATGTTTCTGAGATAAATGCACTGCCAAACTCCACTTCTTCAATAGAAGTGGGAAAAATGCCAATGTCCTAGGTTTTATATTTTCTGTATAAAACTGTTTTCTTAAGGGCCAACGCGTTATATGCATTAACTTTAAAAAGGCCAATGTGCTATGGATACTTTTTAAGTCAGTTACTATGTCAGAATACAAAAGGCCAATCTCCTCTTAATATGGAGATTGGCCCCTTCTACTATCTTGCACAGATGGAGATAGGCCATACAAGGATAACCTAAAAATTGTTCAGTTGTTAAGAAATGTCAAATATTATTTTTCGTAAAAAATATAGTTTTCTCTTCTTAATTTCCTTTATAAAAATTTACCTTTAAATGGCCAATGTCCAGTTAGAGAGGCCAATGTCCAGCATAAAACGGCCTAAGTTATGAAACTTAAAAGTAAATAAAGGACAATCTCCATCAAAAATAAACATTCTTTGATAAAAAAATATATATATGAAAGATTATTGTATAGGACTTTTTAATAAACATTCCTTGATAAAAAAAATATGTATATGAAAGATTATTGTATAGGACTTTTTTGTTAAAAATATGCTGCTAGAAAACTTACTATATGTCAAATAGTTTCGGGTGAAACACATTATATAATTATATGAAAAGTAAAAACCTCGTTATCTCGAATTGAGAAAAAGGGAGATTGGCCCTTATTCTTCCAAGGTATACAGATATACAGAGTGATTCGCTACAGCGGAGCATCCTCGAGGTTATTTTTTTTTTATGGAACACCCTATATATTTTAAAATTTATGAATTACCTTTCCAACGATCTCAGATTTTTTGTTTTTGACGTGGCGTTGCTGATTTATTCGAAAAAATATGAAAATTTTGGTCGGAACAAGTTTAATACTTAATTCGCTGTGTGTGTATTACTGAAGAAGATTTATTTTGCAATTATGTAGACAAGAGATGTACTACAACGACACAGCCAACAAATATTAATTATAATTATACAGTGTGTATTTTATATTATACTAGCGCTAATTCAGGACATTTCAAAATGAATTTTCTCATTTTTTTCAAATGGAACACTCTGTATATTATTACTTTAAGTAAAAATATCTTTGGAAATATTGATTTTAGGTATAGGATAGTATTCACAAAAATCATAGAGAATTAACGTGCCAATTCAAAAATACAATAATATACAGAATGTTCCATTTGAAACAGTTGAGAAAATTCACTTTGAAATATCCTGAATTAGCGCTAGTATAAAATACACCCTGTATAATTATAATCAATATTTGATGGTTGTGTCGTTGTAGTACATCCCTTGTCTATACAATTGCAAAATAAATCTTCTTAATTAATAGTAATACACACACAGCTAATTCATTTGTTAAACCTTGTTTCGACTAAAATTTTCATATTTTTTAGAATAACTCGGCAACGCCGCGTCAAAACCAAAAATCTAGAGGTCTTTGGAAAGGCAATTTTACGCTGAATTCATAAATGTAAAAACATATAGGGTGTTCCATTTAAAAAAGTGACCTCGAGGATGCTCCGCTGTAGCGAGTTACCCTGTACATTTCAAAATATTTTTACAATGTGCGCCTTTTGACGCTATACCACTTCCATAAAAAAATAAGTTTCCAAAGTCTTCTAATAAGGCCGATACTGAACTTTGACGCACTACCGGGACATCCTATATTATGTTCTCTGCGGGAACCTTGCTTTAATGAAACTTTATTATTAATACAAAATATGTTAATATTACCGAAGTAGCACCCTTCCTATCGTGATTAACCTGGCCCGCATTTTGAAATAAGGGAAACTATGACAAGTTATGGCAGTAAAATAATTAATACTCTTCAACAGGGGGATAAATTCCATCTGTCATTTACGTAGAGGTGCATTAATTTAGGTAACTTTTCAAAAATGACATTTACAGTTGTCTGCTATGTGCGTTCATGACATTCTAAATTAATAATGTATTAAGTAGTTTAGCAGTAATTCCATTTCAGCCGTTATTCACCATGCACATTATATAAAATAATGCTTTATATTAATAATAATAATCCCGATGATCCTTTTCCAAACAGCTCAAACTAAAACAAAATTAATTTAATTCGGGAAACTTTGTTGGTACATGCTCGTAATGAATATAGGGTGTCCCACATAGATACTAAGAAGTTTGGAGGGTTTACAGAGGATACCGAAACAAGCAAGGCACATTCAATTTTTAATTCCATTATACGGTAATGATCGATTAATACGAGATATCCTGTATTAATTATTTTATCCACAGTTTTTTACTTGCTTTTCTTTAACTCACAATGCGTGCACAATGTTTATGTTCAAATCTTGCGTCCTTTATTTAACACACCTCCTGATATAATCAATTCATGAAACTTTGTACAGTTACTAAAATCGGAAGACAATACGGTATTCCACCGTTACTTTTGCAAATATCTGCACATAGGGGGCGCGGGGGTGAAAATTGTCTTCAAATCTTACATCCTTTATTTAACATGCTTCCTGACATAATCAATTGATGAAATTTTGCACAGTTACTAAGATCAGATGACAATACAGTATTCTACCGTTACTTTTGCAAATATCCGCACATAGGGGGCGCGGGGGTGAAACATGAAAAATACGCAAAACGAAGGAGCGAGAAATCAAAACAAATCGTTAAGAGACGATTTTTTATTGAGCGATATCTGGGGGGGGGTAACCCCCCCCCCCAAAAATTTTACTAAAAAGTAGAAAATAAAAAATAATAATTTTTTTAAAGAAACTGGCTTTTCTGTAAAAAGTCGTACCAAAAAGCAAAAAATACTAATGTACGAGTGCAAGGAAAACAAGGCGTGCGCACTTTATATATAAGTATATGTATCATCTTACTGTACTCATGACTGAAGGCTAGAGCTGGGCTCGAATACAGGTAAAATGCATTCGAATAACGAATACGAATATATCAATTGTATTCAAACACCGAATACAAAAAAATCGGATACTTTTATCGGAAAATGTATTCGAACCCAAGTATTCAAATACTTTTATTAGAATACAGATACACACTAAAAAATTTAAATAATAATTAATAATACGTAGTTCATATCAATAATTTTCATTTATTTGGAATACTTAATACATTTAAGTCTTATTTGAATTTGCCTTTGTAAGTACAAGTACTTCAAAATTATGATCACTTAACACATTGCGATCCGCTTCCGCACAGGCCATACACGCATCGTCTATTTTTTTTTTATTTCCGCTACCGTGATATCAGTCACCAACACCAGGGAATAAGCTCGTTAGTACGTTTGCAAACGTTAGGCGTCGGTGATTGGCCATATTAGCGGAAAAATAAAAAAATCAAAAAAATTAAAAAATTTATTGTCGGAAAATTCTAGTTTCTAATAGCCGATTTAGTGGGGGACCCATCTAAATATGTCGATCCCAGGTCGACACTGCCCGTACAGTGATGACGAATAGCTATGTCGACCACGGGTCGACAGCGGGACTCAACATGTTAATACATTTCGCCTTGATGCGTCTATCATCGTACCACAAATCTTCTATATTGCAAGTCACAAACTGTACAAAAAAACAGCACTCACCACAAAAATTTGCCCAAATATAGGCATAAACAAGAAAGTAATGTGTAAATGCAAAAACAAATGCACGTGTATCGGCAACCGTCCAAATCTCGTCTAAAAATAGATTCCACAGCGCTTTATTTCTTCGTCTCGTCACACCTCATCTAACCAATAAGACAGCAGTTTAATACATGCATAGATTAGCTGAAGTAATGTATCCGTCAATTTGCGAATTATATTCGAATACTTATTGTACTCGATTACGTTTAAAGTAATCGAATCCCGAAAAAATGGAATCGAATACAAAAATATTGGATATTAGTAACGAATACGAATAACGGATACAACATTTAGAAAGGTATTCGAATACAGTCGTCGAATGCACATAAAAATACAGTATTTGAATACAGTAGTACTCGAATACAGCCCAGCTCTGCTGAAGGCAACAACGACTCCACCCCTTTCATACAATCATGCGTACAATCATACAAAGTCCGCACGCCTTGCTTTTCTTGCATTCGTACATTAGTATTTTTTATTTTTTACTTTTTAGTACGACTTTTTAAAGAAAAGCAAGTTTTAAAAAAAATTATTATTATTTTTATTATCAATCTGTGTTATCAAAATTGTTTGAGTTTCTTTTGCTTTTATTTTTATCTTGTAAAGGAAATCAAATTAAAATTGTTTCCCAAAATGCAAATTATTCCTCTTCAAAATGGAAATAGTTTTTGTACTAAAGAGCAGGCAACATGCATATTGTTTACGGCGAAGCGAAATGCAGTCATTTGTACAAAGAGAGATATGTTAATTGCACCTTCACACGTATTATACCAGATTTACTTCCATTCATTGCCGTTTTCGAAAAAATGACAACCTGAAGTTTGGAAGTGGTAATAGTCGCCCAATAATAGCATGCATGGTAGTGCGAAGAGGAAATCATAAACTGAATAGAGCAAGAACCTTCCATAACAAGGAGTAACTTACACGAAAATTGCGCGATAAAATATAGCCCCTACTGTAAATTTTAGACAGCATTTTTAATGTGATAAGTAAAATAAAATATAAGTAAATAAACTAAGTTTACCTCAGTTAAAGTACTTGTGGTACTTGTTATGAGGGTATCCCAATTTACTTACATAAATAAGGAATATTCTATTTTACTAATAAGTAAAAAATAATTACTACTACATTTTTGTTTATATTAATTTTGCAATTTATAAACTACAAATGAAAACAAAAGAAAACCTTTTTATTACAGGCAGGTGTTTTAATTGGTTTTTGTGTTGTAGGATAGTCGGTAAGTATAACAATTTAATAATTTGGGTCATTTTGTATGTTTTTTTTGAAACTATGTGTTTTTCACGAGGGGTCATCCACTCCGGGAATAAGTGTACATCTGGTTCGGAATATCGGAATATTTCCGGAATATCAGGAATATTTCCGGAATACCGAGAAAACTGTCGGAATACCGAGAATACTCGGAATATTTTTGGAATACCCGGAATATTTTTTGGAATACCCGGAATATATGCGGAATATCTGGCTGATTCTACGAAACGGCAATACAGAGTATAAATAAAAACTTATCACCTTTCAACAAAATGAACAAAATAAGTTATAGTCGAGCTCAGATTACAGTGCACTCAAAAAAGGCAACAAAAACTTTACGACCTCATTATTATCGCCGTTGGACCATGCGGCTTGATGTCATCAAACAAGCTGACGTACATTACAAACTTATAAAGTTAAACGAGTCAATTTGCGAACGAAATAGTACAGAGCCGAACTTAAAATTCCTATGTATTAGAATATAGGTACATATTACTAATACCGACCGTAACGGGCTGTTAAAATTGAAAGACTGTGTTGCTGATCTAAATATTTCAAGTGCGTACCTGAGCGCAATTACTTTTGCGATTAGTTTAACGGTATTTTGAAGAGGGTATAAAGTTTTTGTTAAAAGGGAATAAAGATAATTAAAACTAAAAACTATTAAACACTGATTTAATTTGGGTCATTAACATGTGAAAAAGCTGAACGAAAAAACGTTCGAGATAACTACCATGGAGACAGCATCATCAGCTGCCAGATTTTGGTTTTAAGTTTTGATTTTAATATAGGTGTGGGAGTTTTATTAAAAAAGAATTTAGAAAACAACAATAAATAAATGAAAACGAAAAGAGGGACAGGAAAGAATTAAAAATTCGAAATTTACAGAAAACGATATCGTATGGTAAAGGGAGTGTTTTATCCCGAAAAGGGCATTATGCTGTCTAATTTATGTAATGCTATGAGTTAACGGACTTATCACCTTGTTTGAAAGTGTAGAATTTCTGAGAAATTTCTTGGATGTAGTCCGCTACTTGGATAATGTTGTGACAACGTGCATAATGATCTCTGAGAGAGGTGTATCTTCCAGAATTTTTATGAGACGCATAAATTTACGAGCTGTGTGTGCTTTCAGAAGCATGCTCACAGCTTACGCATTAAGCCGGCACCACACATTGGATATACGATATGGCAAGCGTCACTTGGTGAGCGTGTGAATGGAGAAGTTGGCGCCTGTGAAGGCGCTGGCAGACGTTGGCGTTTGCAATTGCCACCTGCTGTAGGGTTGTCGGTTTGTATTCCGCTTCAAAGGAACTGATGCATGCTCTCTCATGTGCCAAGCTCCCCCTCCACACATTGGTCATATTTTGCTTTGTTTTTCAGTGCTGTGTCAATCTGTATTGTTAGTATTTTTTTAAGTATAATTTTAAAATTCTAAGCATGATCTGGTTTATTCTGACTTGATAAGTTTTCTGCATAATTATATGCAGCAACCGTTACACAGAAAGCACCAATCGCTGGTTGTAGGTCATCAGGCACAGACATTTTGACGTTGGCTTAGTTACTTGTAAACTGACCACGTAACAAATGTGTAACCAATATGTGGATGCTCATTTGTAATGTATGAAAGAACAGCCAATGTTGGAACAAACATTGGCCTGGCCATGTGAGCCAATGTGTGGAGTTGCATACATTGCCGTGACATCAACGAGGATGAAAATGGCCCGGAAAATGGGCATTTTGAATTAGATTTTGAACGTTTTGGCGTATCGTCTGCGGGTTTTCTCGAACACGGTTCAACGTGGAAACCCTGCAATTTTAAACATGAAATCTGGGAGGTACAAGGAAGAAAAACACTTTTAATAATTTTCAAAAAATCAACGGCAAATTATTAATTTGTGAAAACAGTATATTTCCGAGGATATTTCTTAAAAAAAATTGTAACAAACTAAGCTTAATCCCATTGAAATAGCCTTAAGATTAAAATTTATTGTTTTGTAACAAATTCACGTTTTAGCCTCGATTTTGCGCTGCTATTTACAATTCGTGTCTTTCTATTATGGTCGTGGCCACCTTTCTGAAACTAACTGTGTAAAAAAAACTAAAATAATTTATTTTAGCTGACATATTATCATATAATAGAAATATTTTTTGAAATATTTAATGTGTTTTGGTAGTGTTCATGATAAAATCAAACTTATGTACATTCCTGTAATCAGCCTTTCTAGATAAAAAGATCAGAGACCGTCTTTTAATTATTAAAAGATACAGGCATATACAATTATATCAATAACAGATATCTATTCTTCTAAATGATGTACTAGTACATTTTTTCGGAATACCTGGAATAACGGGAATATTTCGGAATTACCGGAATATTTTCGGAGTACCCGGAATATTCTCGGAATACTCGGAATGCCGGGAATAAATAGGAATATTTCTAAATACTCTGGAATACCCGGAATTTCAATCAAGTATTCCGAAAATGGGAATAAGTGTACATTTTTCGGGTAGTGGATGACCCCTCGGTTTTTCACATCAATAATTTGATGTATTATTCCTCGAGGGGTTTCCAAAATCCATAATTTTATTTTATTTTTATAAATATGTAGCGCTTTAATATATCTTTTATCTCTTTTGGTACAATGTCGTAAATGTAAGACGATAAGTATATATTTATAGCTGTGCTGCGCAATGGCTTTGTTAATTTTATCCTTAATTGCAATGGGCAGGTAGACAATTTTTTTATTATTATTTTAATAACATCTATGCATAAAAACAGTTGACCCGTATTTTTTATTTTATTTTTATAATAATGCCTTATAGTAAAAAAAAAATCATGAAGTTTAAACTATGTTTAAATGGTTAGATATTGCCGCAAATGTTCGAGCTATTCTATTGGCTATGACGTAATAGCATAATCAGCAGAGAAACGAGTGCTAGTGGAAAGGCGGAGCCAACAAAGTTGTGCAAAACGTATGTGCGGCGCTGTCGAGGTTATATTAAATGCGCGCGTATGTGACGATATTACGTCACGAGAAACCGGCAAACTGCCGTATTTTAAATACGCTCTAATCTTAAGCCTATTCGTTTTACAATAAAACCAATAATAGTCGGTAAAACTACCTTCAAATTATATTTATAACATATTGAAGAGTCATACTATAATGCTATATTATTACTTTTGTCATTTTCGTTATTGTCTACTAGCCCATTATGTCCTTGGTCCTTGTGTCGTATTTATGTTCTTTATATAAAATATGGTGCTTGTTTTTAAAGGTGAAAATTAAAATATTATAAGCAAAAAGTTGTCGAATGTCCATTTTTTTACTTTCCTTAAATAGATCTTCTGTCGGATAGGTTATATCCTTCCCATATATGATCTTTAGGATCCATTTTTGGATCACATTTAATTTTTTTAAATGGCTTTGCGAAATGCAACCCCACCCTCTTATTCCATAACTTAATTGAGACTGCACTAGAGAGTCATACAACAAATGTAAGTAAGTATTTTGTAGGTGTTGTCTCAGTTCTTTAAATTTGGGCAGTACACGTCTTAGCTTTTGCACAATTTAATTTATTTGTTGATCCCATCTCAGGCGTTTGTCGATAATTATACGCAAATACTTGATACTTTCCGCTTCAATTATTTCTATATCATTATTTAAATGTAATGGACCTAAATTTGTTAATTTATTCCGATACGAAGTAAAGGGGAGATACTTTGTCTTGTCATAGTTAATAAGTTTGTATCAAACCACTTTTTTATATTATTAAAATCTGTTTGTACAGTATTTTTTAAATCGAATCGAAACGTCGACAATTATCAGAAATTGGTTTCCATAATTTATTGGCCCATTGCCGTTAACACAATCCCTATATAAGAACAATGCTGTTATTATACACAACAGCGTATTTTTTGTTTTTATTTTCAGCTTTAACATTGGTTGTTTATCGCTTAATTCTTGTTAAAGTCAAATTATTCACTAAATCTAAAGTATACTAGTAGGAATAGGTATCAAAAACTACATATTCCAAAAAATTCAATTCGGTACGTAGTCAAAATATCTGCGTGAGGCCTCATTTTTACAAATTGTGTCGCCACTATTAAATATCTGCATAGAACTATATAAGATACAAGGATTATACGAAATTGTCTAAAGTATTAAAAGTTCCAAGAATCTAATACCCACCTCATTAATATAAACGATTTTAGACAAAGTATTGAATTCCTAGTAAGATAAAATATTAAATCCTATTGAAATAAGCGTAAAAAATCAATTTATATATAACCTTGTTCCACTTTTTCCTCGGCGGTCTGGCAAAGACAAGATTTTCTGATAATTTGCGAAGCCCAGTTTTAAACATACACGAAATATGTCAAAACATATTAAACCAAGCAACGCCGACGCCACGGCATGAATTTAATCCGGCAACAATCTGGTTACATTCCGATCAATCTTTGTAGACTAAAAATATATAGTTAAAGTTAATACAGTCGACCTTTCGTTGATGCAAATCCATGATACCATTGAACACATATTATATAAAGCTTATTCTAAAAGGTAGAAATATATAAGAAAACGAGGAAAAAAGTGTAATCGATTGTTCGCAACTCCTGGTTTATGTTGGGATATGTTGCAAAATAGTAAATCAAATTACCTCATTAAACACTAATAAGTTATAAGTTAATCAGGAATGAGACAATTTAAACCATATGCTTAAAATCACAACTAAAATCACTGATTTATAATGAACAGAGTTTAATATATTTGTCATGGCTTTCTAAGTATGAAAAAAATTAAATATAATGCTAATAACATTGTATTCAATAGCAAAATTGAAACAATATCCTTAAGTTATTTACAGAGAAAAAAATTACTCAAAATCATAAAACTAATTACTCACATATTTATTAGTTGTTATATTAGGTAAAAGACCCAATTGCCCTAACCAACTCATTTATCGCCAGTTTCTACATGTTTTTAATTAAAATAAAAGTCTACAATGAAAATTATAGACATTTTTTACTTGCTTAACTTTAATGTAGTATTTATGAATTAATAATATTTGTCTTCAAATCTTCCATCCTTTATCTAATACACTCCATGACATAATCAGTTGACGAAATTTTGCACAGTTACTAAGATCGGATGACAATACAGTATTCCATCGTTACTTTAGCAAATATCTGCAAGTAGGGGGCGCGGGGGTGAAATTTGATTAAATACACTATCCAACCGGCACCTCCGGCAAAACGTAGATTACATAAGGTTTTCGCGTGACTTCTACAATATTAGTTCCGGTGACATAATGGAATGCCGTTCTATACGTTACAAATAATTAAAGTATGACTAAAAAGTAGAAAATAAAAAAACATATTTTTTTATAACTTGTGTGCGCATCACGCCTTGCTTTTCTTGCAATTATTTTTTACTTTTTAGTACGACTTTAAGATAAGCAAGTTTTTAAATATTTAAAAAAATGTATCCTATACATCAAACAACGCCCTCAACCTGCTCCTTAACCAATTCAATCAATAAGGATTTATTAAAATTAATAATACAAAACAGTTGCCTAGCCAGAGCCTGCTCTGGGGCCGACCACGCAATCATCGCGTTGACGCGGTGGTGGATTACAGGGTCGGGCGGAACAGCTCTGGGTCGGCGAAGAACAACAATGAAACGACTTAACCTAAACTCCTTTTAACAAACGAATAAAAATAGGTAATAACATTAAAAATATCTGAGAACAGATTTAATAAAGCTTAAGAACTGCACTAAATTTTAAGGAACTGGCACACAGAAACACTTATTAATTTTGACATCTGACGCAGGTACCCAAACTTGAGAGAGGTACCTTCCGTGAGATATGTCAATGCGGGGCTGGCCTAAATTTGGATTTTTTTTAAAAATTGATTTCGAAAAGGTTTAAATTTTTAAAAATGTTGATGGTGAGAAGTGAATTAAAAGACAAAAATGTACAAAAAGAAACGAAGAAGAAAAAACAAACGCGACAAAAATACATAAACAGAAAGGAAGAAGGGGACAGAAAAGATTTAAAGATTGTCAAAGGTATGCAATACTAGCGAAAGTTGGATAGGGTTAGAGAAAAGTATAGTTGTTGAAACTTGGCTACAGAGGTTGCCGGAAAATTGGTAACGTCTCGTATGGTAAGGGGTGTTTCATCCGAAATGGGGCATTATGCTGTCTAACTTGCACTATGTGTCTTGTTAGCGGACTACCGCCCAGCTTGAACGAGTAGAAGTTTTGAGAGACGTGCTGAACGTAGTCTGCTATCGGAGTTATGTCGTCGCAACGTGCGTATAGGTCTCTGAGGGAGGTGTACCTTCCAGAATTTGAGATGAGGCGCATAAATTTGTGCTTTAGCACATTTAGTTTTTTCATTGTCGTGGGTGGTATGCTGCATTACACCGGAGCCGCGTATGTGATGGACGGCCTGATCACCATTGTGACAGATGACAGGCATGACCCTTGCGGGACTCCCGCACCAGTGTCCAGCCATGTTCAGAGTTTATTATTCACTCGAACTTGCAGGGTTCTGTCCGTCACAAACGAGTGAATAAGTTTTATGAGGTGGGTCTGAATGTTGTAGTCAGGCAATTTGTAGAGTAATCCCGGAATCCAGACGGTGCCCCTTAATAACCACATATACATCTTAAATTTTTAATAAAGACAGTGTTTCAGTCGAGTGTTAGACGCAGGACTGGTAGCAATGTTTAAATACTAAGGCAAGGCGTTGGGGGCTACTTAAATTATTTATTTTTGAGCTTATTGTTTAGCTCTTAGTTTTGAAACATGTATTTTCTAATCCATAAGACATGTTAATTTTATATTTAATCGCAGAATATGAGTCTCTTAACCCCTTGGGGCCTTCAGTTGTTTGGTCATAATTTGGCAAATTTTGGTCTTACAATCAAAAGTAAAAAACCAAATTAAAGGTTATTAAACTAATTACTAATTTCCTATAAAGATTAATATGTTGGACTTGAAAAGTACTAAAAAATTTTTATTATACTCAATCATTCAAGTTTCGAAAAAAACGTGAAACATGCATTGTGTTCCTTTGGAGATGAATTTAAGAGTGAACCAAAAAGATATTTGCTCGAACTTTTTTGCTGTTCCATAGTATCGTAAATAAAATGATGAATAGCGAAAAAAAAACCCCTAAAAGCCATTTTTCAAGAGCAAAATAACTTTTATTTTAGTGGTGTATACTAATGTGTTCTATCTTTAGGGAAAATTTGCTTCAATAGTCTAAAAACTAAAAAGTTATTAGTTTATAGAATTGCTTTTGTTCGGTACTGCTTTATTTTTACGAATAAAAATTATATCGTTAGCTTAGCGTTTAATTTTTACACTATCAAAAAATGTTTTTAAAATAAAATCGGTTGATTAATCGTATGTGATTTAATCCGTGTAACTCCGCTATTAACAGTAAATAATTTTTCAAGCCTATCTAATAATGAATGACAGACGTACTAGTCTCTGGTATGCGAATTAAAACAATAGATAACTGTATGCGGTAATGCCTTTGCAGTCTGTGAACTTTGATTAATGTCAAATCGTATTTTTACTTTGTAAGAAGTGATTAAGATACAGTGGCATTATTTATATTCAATTATAAACATACAATTTTTTTATTTTATTATCAATTTCAGTGGCGCCTGATTTTCTGATTATTATTAATACCCTATCGTGTTAAATATATCAGCATGTATAGATCTGAATCCGAGAATAACAACGGCATAGTGTTGCTATAATACAAGTCATTGCCTCTGCAGACATCGTGAACTTTGATAACTTGTAGACATTCCAAACGTTAAATGCCTTAATGGAACAAATAAAAGACGTCGACTATCAAGCATTTCTCAAATCGCGTTCTTAATCACGTACATATTATCGTTTAAATGATTTTGTATTGCGTAAATTATTAAATGTAACCATTTGATCTGCAATCTAGCAGTTTTACCAACCAAATAAAACAGACAGATTAACTTCGATTTAAGTGCAACTAAGTTGTTTGATATGGATGTTTACATTAAGTTATGAAATAAACAAAAATTTTATATATATCTATTGACTAGTGTCGAAACGTCAGTAGAATATATTATTATTTTCATTCTAAATTATGTTTATGCATCAAGACATCCTTGTTGATTTGACAAATAGTTACAAGTGTAGAGGTTTATATAATGTATTGGATAATTCTATTAATTTGTAGATTCTCTGGGTTTTATTTTGATTTGATTTATCAGTGTACGGTAGACATTGCTGCCATTCCCAGAAAACACACCGCCGGGCCAGTTACTCCTAAGCTGGGTTGAACTAAGGTCATATTTGTTGTCAGCAGCCAGAGCCACATGGTGCATGGTACAGGTTTAGGGGATGGGAAGTGGTAGGTGCTGAGACACGTTGCCAAATGTAAGAAATAAAATAATCGTCTCACTAAATTGTATATATTACGACGTACTTGATCATTGACAATAGGACTTAGGTCACCTACTTGCTGAGACGGTTAAATATTTTCTAACACAAACTGTGTCGAGATATGGTATTCCTTTCTTGTTTATGCTGTTCATTCTCAGTATACTTGATTTTTTTTCTTAATTTATCAGTTCGTTGTCTGACCGGTTGTGAACGTTTTTTAGGAAACAATGTCGGTCAATCATTAGAAAAGAAAACTCCAGTGATTTAAATAAAATTAGTCAGTTTGATAACAATTACTATAAATTAACTTATAAGCTGCACTAATTTAGAGAGAACAATTATCAGAAGAAAGTGCAACTGAAAAGAAACATGCTCATATAAACTCCAAATAGCGGATCCGACGCCTGTCAGACCAGCCAAAAAAGCATAAAGTTGGCACCATCGAAAATAACCAGACCAATCAGCTGCCGGGGACTATCCCGACTGAGAAACCGGACATTTCCAGTGGAAAATAAAAAACCGTAAACTGGCAATCAAAGAAGAAGATAACCCTCAATTTATATACCCAGGGGCTGTCAGATCAACAAAAACAGGATCACTTTCCTAGTTGTAGCAGTCAACAAGCGCTACGAAGGTAAAGTTGATAGAGGATATAGATGTGGTGCCATTATCTCAACCACAATAGGATGTTGCCCCTCCGCATCCGACAAATTTGCTTCTAACATTCAAATTAAGGGATAACTATTCCTGGAGACACTCCAACACCTTTACGTCGATCCAAGTGAGTATAACCGGATGGATTGGGACGCATTCAATTGATATGTCCAGAATGGGAAAGTGGAATGACATACTCATAATCCCAGAGGATTTAAATACTTAAGAAAACGTTTTTGCACCACTTCTAAACTCTCTATATATATACGTCAAATAGCTGGGATTCCATACTCGAGTCTTCATATCACAAACAAATTCATTTTTTTTTAAATATTTCTAATATTTATTTCAAATCTGTAAATATGTGCACACAGTGGTAAAATAATTCCTATTGAAATGGAGCCACATCGGAAATACAGAGTGATTGCCATAGTTGGGTAAAGTATCATAATTTAATAAAATAATTTATTATAATTTCAAAGCAAAAGGTTTACGATTAAGTATACAAAAATGTGAAAATACAAAAAAATCGAAACTGTCAGATATCAACGTACTTTTCGTATGTAATATATCAATTTTACTTTAAACTATTACTATGATATTTTTAATAACACTATTACGAGGCAAATGAAAATTGCAGTCAGGCGTTGCCAACCGTGATTACTTTGTTAATAATAGAATGTAGAAGAATATTGTTTGCGTGGTACCACGTAAAATTAAATTGTACAGTAAAAGAGCAAAACACTGTTTATAATGGGGCTGAATGCAAGGAGGAGAGTCACATATATATCAGCATGATATTCAAAATCTGTAATGACTTCGCGAATATTATTCCTGCCAGTCAGATGACGAACTTGATAAAATATGTAAACGGCAGAGATTAACATCTGAAATGGCGAAGAAGTTTATGACAGAAGATTTGCGCATAGCACGGATTGAATCTTGATAGGTTCTTTGCCTGTTTGGGGATATAATAAAGCTTAACGTTTGAAAAATATTCGCTTACTACGGACGACTTATTACTTCGATCAATTCAAACGTTATATGTTACAAACGCATACATTTTTCGCTACCTAGGAAAATATCTGTATATATTTAGCCCACAGTACGATACATTCCAAATACATGTAGAGACCCCAAAAATTAATTTATTGTTTTAGTTTGAAACAATAAATTCTATTTTTACTTTCTCATTTATAGATAAATTATTGTCGTCGCGAAAAAATCCAAAATTTAGATAATGATGAATTGGGCGATTTGAAACAAAAGAAAACCGAATATATCATGCCGTGTGTGTGTCTGTCAATCTATCTTTGTGACACGTTTTTTTTTTCTTCAGGTGTTTATTGAAAACTACAAACAATCTTACAGTGGAAGAGTCTACTTTGAATTAAACCTCACCTAGAATGATGATTTCGTCTTATAATGTTTGTAGTGTAAGCAAAATAAATCTCAAAGCAAGATATTAATTACAATTTATGAACATATACACAAGTGACGTGCCATCTCTTGATGGTTTCAACAAATTAAAAATAAAGGGTCTTAGTCTAGGAAATTAAATATCTGGAGTAATAAATTACCCATTTAGCGATAGATGTCACCACGCTCTAACTCCCTATCCAATTACCACTTTTAAGCCTTTCGCCAACAGATGGCTCCCATTAAGAAAAACATACCAATTTATTAAATAGATGTGCGTATCTTAGGAAATCTAAAATATAAACTATTACAATAATTAGCGTATAAACATTGTCTACAAAATGATAAAAGATAGTTAGTTAATGATCGAAAATCCATAAAAATCGATTTAGTTTTTAATATTCCACAAGTTGGTACTTTGACAGCCGAATTGTCGAACTGTCAGTTTAAGTCATTCCCTCTTGTTTTTGTGAGTTATAAAAGTCAGGCAAAACCGTCAAACTTCCTTTTTAAATCAATAAATTGAGGCGAAAACTTTAGGATTAATTTAGTTAAAAGGCACGTGGTTGCTAGTCGGTTTGATACCGGGTCAAAAAATAACTTTTACTTTTACCTAATTTTCAATTAATATTTTGGTTTGTTTAATTTCGATTTATTCGGATTAATAAGCAGGTTATCGTCTAGACGTACTATTCTAGTTATGTTTGAACTTCTTCGATTTATTATAGACACGTGCTCACGTCCTCACGTTAGAGTTTAATTTTGTAACTTTAATTATAGACGATGTTGGTAAGGTCAGATTTCGATTTGACACACTTAGATTTTGAGTTAAAACTTGTCAACTGTTCGATTTTTGGATTATATTGGGTATAGCCCTTATCTGATCATTGAGAGGATTTCTACAACCAGCAAGGACCTCGATCAACAACCTTCCAGTCTGGAGCGCCTGGAAACTTTCCAAATTTTGTAAAAGCTAAGTAATCACTGTGTATATATATTCTGGATTATGCTAATATGGTTAGCGAACAGCGTCGTGAGTAGTATATTCAATTGTGGTGTAGTATTTGGTGTATGAGCAATTTTGTATATATATATGCTAAAATGCACAAAAGCAATTTTCGTCGTATTCTTCTTGAAACTCAATCATTTCGTTAGGACGTGCGCTCCGAATGGTATTTTAGTTACCAATTACTAGAAACGCAATAAAGTGTTTATAGCAGATACTGGTGAAGGTACTCGTTATTAAAACAGAGCAGTTCCGGCGCATCGGCAGTGTCCAGAGTCATCTGCAGACCGGTTTTGAGCTTTTGGCTCCCATCAGTGCAGAACAGACCAAGAAACCATCGATGCTTCGGACTTCTGATATTGTACACCGCAAGTAACACCGTATCGGCGACTTGCAAATAGTACAAATGGGTCCCTCCAACGGCATTTACTACAAACACTTTAAAAGCCTCGACTAAGGCAAATGTATCAAATAAAGCCAACTAGAGGAATGATAGATGCTAAAATGCATCGTCGTATTCCTTTTGAAATATAACCATTTTGTTAGCAGCTCTGAATGGTATTTTAGTTACCAATTACTAGAAACACAATAAAGTGTTTACAGCAGATACTGGTGAAGGTATCCGTTATTAAAACATTTAATAAAATATTTAAATTTAATAACATACAGTGGGCAAAATAAAGGATTTAGTTGGACAAAAGTCAATATAAAAATTTTCCCCCATTGAATGATGGTTGTTTGCTAAATATTTTAGTGGGGAAGATCAGAACCAGCATGACTCGCGTTTAAAGATCGTTTGTAAACACTATTTGACTGGTTGAACACATGATTAATCAAGTGTATGGTATCTCGCAGTATGGATGCAGGTATCTCGCAGTAGTGGAATTTCAGTGACATGGATGCTTCCAAGGCAGGTATGTACAATTAAATATAAACATAGAAATATTTTCAAAAAATTGTCTGTAATGGCACAGATTTACTTGCATGCAGATCATGTTTTCTTCTAATTTTTTATCTTTGTTTCCTAACATCAGAAGAAGAAAAAATAAGATCAGCGAAGTAGCGCGATGATCAGAGCGCAGTTTTAAAGGAAATTTAATGTAGTTTTCAAATGAGTGAGGTCACTTTTTGCAGAAACTCGGATATTAGCATTTTATTCTTATTTTTATGAGAAAAATCGTAGGTTGAGAAATAATCATGTAATAAAGCGCTATTTGTAAAGAGAAAGTTGAAATATGATATACTAAACATGAATATGTATTCTTGTAGGTTTTTTATTTTCTGAACCAAATGGTGGTTATTTTAAGGTATTGCTACACTGGAGGGGGTTATTAGCAAAATTATAACATAGGGAAAATAATTGTGATGCCCAGGGGTTTGTAGGTAATTTTTAGGTTTCCAGATGTGACATGTGGGGTTTTAAAATCATTTAACCCTTGGTGGCTTCGTAGGGGCCCCCGTTTTAGACCTCCGAATGGGGTTAACATTAAGCGACTTGTTTGAGTAGAGGAAGTTAGCCGTAGGTCGGTCTCCCCCCACCACTGACCTTGACCTTGACCGTGCACCTGTGGTCCGTTCCTTCAAGGCCACGGTGGCACCGTAGGTTCGCATAGCATATACCGTGACCTTGACCTTGGACGGCCGCAGTGCGTTTCGACTTCAAGGGCGCAGTGTTGCTGTTACCCAGAACGATCACTTGCTGTGACCTTGGCCTTGGCTAACACTATTAGAGAATGCAAGGACGGAGCTTCCTCCTTGCCACGCAACTCGTAATGTGCCGTGGTTTGATATTTTGTGACGTAGTATATCTTTTCTATAAAAGAGTGAAAGGAGTTAATATGGGATCATTCTTAACGTCAATTTCCTAGAGTAAAGAAGCAAATATGTATTCGTGCAGTTTTTGTGGTGCAAGCTTCACTCGCAGTGACAATATGCGACGTCATCAGAGGGAGGCGTGTAACAGTTTAAATGGTAATGGACCGCCAGCAAAGAAAGTGAAATTGGATTCGAATCCATCAACATCGGTAATTATGCAGACGTGTTATAGCTGTAATGTGACTTTAACAACTAACCAAATGAAGTCTCATAAAAGAACACTACAACACAGAACAAATTCATGTGTACGTTTGATGGATGGTACAGAAATTGTTCGCAGTGCTTTCAAATATAGAATCATAACATACCGAGTGCATAGTGATAATGAGAAACTGGACTATATAATATTTTTCAACGAAATTCGACATAAAATATTGAATTTACTAGAAGAAATATTATTACTTCATAAAACTGTGAAAGTAAACATGGAGACATTTGCCAGCTATATATTACAAGCACAAGAAATAGCTGAAATTAAATCGTTTAATACGTGTAATAAAATATTGGATCAAGGTGTGGATTTAAACATTGCACTCGACACTTTTATAGACATGATGGTTGCGCAAACTACTGAGTTCCAAGAGCGTGATTCTGGTATGTAAATATCTTCTGGTATGTGGAATAACAATTGACATTTTTTTTTTTATTTTTAGGGTGGGCCCTCGAACAAATAAAATTTGTTGAAATTAATATAAACAAGTACAGTCCAATGGGTGGTTCATCATATATCAAGTTACCAAAGTTCATCGCAAATAAGAAGGCCGTAGTGAATATAGAAAACCAGGACCAATACTGTTTTGCTTGGGCAGTCACTTCAGCATTGTATCCTGCAAATGGTGGTACATCTCAAATGTCATCTTATCCACATTATTCAAGAGTTCTAAATTTGACAGGTATGAATTTTCCAATGAAATTGAGAGACATTTCAAAATTTGAGGAATTGAATAATATATCTATTAATGTGTATGGGTTAGAAAAGAAATTCGAGAATAATAAAGTAAAATATGATGTTGTCGGACCTTTGCGTTATTCTCAGAAGAAACTACGTATTCATGTTAACTTATTATTAATTTCCGCGGAATGTGATCAGAATCATCATTGTAAATCGGATTGTGCTAAAACTCACTATTGTTGGATAAAAAATTTATCTGGATTAGTATCAAATCAAATATCCGCTCACGGACATAGAAAATATTTTTGTGATGGGTGTTTGCTGTATTTCTGTAACGAACGTCAGCTAATGTCTCACCAAACAAATGATTGTAATCATATTTACACTACAACACCATCGACACAATTTCGGGTTGATAAATATGGGAAACGTGTACCGGAAAATATATTAAAATTTGAGAATTTTGACAGACAAATGCAAGTACCATTTGTAGTATATGCAGACTTTGAATCCATTTTGAAACCGATAAATACTTGCGAGCCAAATCCTGAACGCTCTTATACCAACAAAACGTTTATTCATGAACCTTACTCTTTCGCGTATTACATAAAATGTTCCTTTGATAATAGCATTTCTAAATTTGAACTATATCGCGGATCTGATGCAGCAAAAGTATTTGTATCATGTATAGAGGCTGATTTAAGGGAAATTTATAATAGATATATGAAAGATGTAATCCCCATGTCCCCGCTTACAGCGATAGAAAGAGAAAATTTTGACAATGCAACCATCTGTGGTATATGTGAGAAGCCTTTTGCAGAAGGTGATATAAAGGTGAAAGATCATTGCCACTTAACTGGTAAGATACGATTCGGTGCCGCGCACTCGATCTGTAATTTAAATTATAAACTACCAAATTTTGTACCTATCATATTTCACAACATGAGTGGATACGATATTCACTTATTTGTAAAAGAGTTATGCGCTCATAAAGATAAAGTTGACGTAATACCACAAAACAAAGAAAAATATATATCTTTTACAAAACATCTTTACATGCATGATTACGTTACTGACAAGGGGGAAACAAAAAATAAATATTTGCGGTTACGTTTCATCGATAGTTTTAAATTTATGTCAGCATCACTACAAAATTTAGGGGAAAATTTAAATGAAGGTCAAATGGTTACAATGAAGAACTTTTTTACCGATAATGCAAAATTTATTTTAATGCGACGGAAGGGTGTATTTCCATATAGTTTCGTAGATAACTTAGAGAAATTAAATAATCGTGTTCTACCCACCAAGCAGGAATTCTATGACAGCCTAAATGAAACACATATATCAGATGACGATTATGAAAGGGCTAAAAATGTGTGGGAATTGTTTGAGTGCCAGAGTTTGGGTGACTATTCAGACCTGTATTTAAAATCAGATGTCCTTCTTTTGTGTGACGTATTTGAAAATTTTCGTAAAATTTGCGTGAATAAATATAAATTGGATCCAGCTCAATATTACACAGCTCCAGGTTTATCTTGGGACGCTATGTTGAAACTAACAGCGGTAGAACTTGAATTGTTAACAGATATCGATATGATACATTTTTTTAAAAAAGCTATACGCGGTGGTGTCAGCCAGTGTACAGAAAGGAAGCATATCGCAAATAATAAGTTTGTACCCAATTATGATCCCTCAGAACCGTCGTCATTTATCACATATCTTGATGCTACGAACTTATACGGTCATAGTATGTCCCAAGCATTACCAACAGGGGGATTTGAGTGGCTGTCCGAAAGAGAAATTATCGACTTAGATGTTACTAATATTTCAGACGAGAGTCCACACGGGTATGTTTTTGAAGTAGACATACATTATCCGCAAGAGTTACACGATTTACATTCAGATCTCCCTTTCTTAGTAGAAAATATTATACCCCCCCAATCAAAATCAAAATCACCAAAATTAATCCCAAATTTGAATGATAAGAGACGATATGTTGTGCATTATAGAAACTTGAAACAAGCCATTGAAAATGGTTTAATGGTGTTAAAAACCCATAGAGTACTTAAGTTCAAGCAGTCGCCCTGGTTAAAAAAATACATCGATTTAAATACGCAAATGAGAAATTCAGCGACCAATAAATTTGAAAAAGACCAATATAAATTAATGAATAATGCAGTATTTGGTAAAACCATGGAAAATGTTGATAATAGAAGAGATATAAAGTTGATTACTCATTGGGAAAATGTTAGAAGAACTATAGGTGCAAACGCATTAATCGCTCGTCCAAATTTCAAATCTTGCACAATTTTTTCTGAGGATTTTGTAGCGATTGAAATGAGCAAATTGCAAGTAGTCTATAACAAACCAATTTACGTAGGATTTTGTATTCTTGAATTATCGAAGACGGTACTGTATAATTTTTTTTATGGTGTTATTAAACGTCAATTCGGTGCTAATGCTTCTTTGTTGTACACCGACACCGATTCCTTAATTATGAAAGTTTATACAGATAACTTCTATGACTTTATTGTACAAAATCCAGAAAAATTTGATACTTCTAATTACAGGGAGGGAAATAAATTTAATATTCCAAAAGGCTCCTCTGTGCTTGGGAATATGAAAGACGAATTCCCCGAAGATCCTATTATCAGCTTTTATGGTACTGGAGCGAAAGCGTACTACGTGCAATCGGTCGGTAATGAGTTGAAAAAAGCCAAGGGAGTAAAGAAATCTGTGATTGAAAAACAACTTACAATAGATGACTACAGAAAAATTGTTGAGCAGGGCGGGTTAATATTTCGTAAAATGAATACTTTCAGAAGTCACTTGCATGATATCTATACAGAGATGCGGAATAAAGTTGCTCTTTCTTATTATGACGATAAACGTTTTGTGATTCCCAATACCACTAAAACTCTACCCTGGGGTCACTCAGACATAACATTTTTTCAGAGTGAACCAGAGCAGAATTTAAAGTGGTTAATATCAGCCTTAAATAGTGTCGTTGAACGAAATGTTTTAAAGGATGATGATAAACTAGATGTGTTACTCAAAGCAATGAATGAGTTGAGTGATTAATTGTTAATAATGTTTCTACTTGTTAACGCAAAGGTCGACAATTATAATATTCAATTGAAAAATTCATTGTGATATTTCATGTTATGTGTAAGCCGAAGTAAGAGATATTTGTATGAAATAAAATGTTAATTTATAAATAAAGATTTAAATTACTAAATGGTATTTTTATTGTATGAGTACTGTAGGCAATAAGATAGAGAGAGACGATAGGAAGAGTGGGGTGGGAAGTAGGGGGTTAGTTAGAGTGTGTAGGGAAATAATTTGAACCAATAGGAACAAGAGTGGTAGGGAGTGGAGGGGTTAGTTCAGCGTTATGGGCTTCAGAGATGCTACAAAGATTCTTTCCGTCTCCAGCTCTCGAGTTGTAAGGAAGTGTGCAAAATAGTGCTGTCTGCTCTATTCCTAGCATTCTTTGTGTTCTGTGTTTTGTGTTTCGTGCCCGTTTCTCGTGTCCGTTTTGTGTTTGTTGTGACAATGGTAGGACAAAAAAAGATTGGTGTTTCTGGTGGTAGCGGTAAGGGAGGCGCTTTGTTGAGTGCTGTGGCTGCATACTTAATTAATTATATGCCAGGGCAAGACGACAATGGCGACGCTTGTCCGGGTAATGGTGTGGCGAACAATGGCGACGCTTGTCCGGGTAATGGTGTGGCGAACAACCAGACGAGCCCTGGCGTGGGTGACAATGGCGACGCTTGTCCGGGTAATGGTGTGGCGAACAACCAGACGAGTCCTGGCGTGGGTTTACTACCGGATATTGAAATCCCGACGGATTTGACCGATTTGAACGATGATTTGCTGGGTGATTTCGATTTCTCCGAATTGGACGCGCAGGCTTTGGCTTCAGATGAAGCCAGAGCTAGTACATCTAATGGAGAGGCCTACCCGAACGCCGCGTGGTCTAGGTTCCCTACGGTTACGGAGACAAATTCTGAGGACGAATTTCAACCTGCGCAACCAAAGATTTATTCGCAGAAAGGCCAAAAGAAGATGACGACGCATCCTTCAACATCTACAAAGCAGACGCAGGTAGAGAATACCGAGAAAGATGATGACGTGTCGATTCTTAGAAGAATTTTATCGGCGCAAGCATCTGTACCTGCTCGCCTGAGCCCTATTCCCGATGTTGGCTCAGACGAGGGGCAGGTAGAGATACCTGAAAAGCCTAAGAAAGCAGCAGCTAAAAATAAAAAGCCGTTATCGGGAAGGAAACCGGTGGTTAAAAAAGCTGCTGCAAAAAAGTCGGTAGCTAAGAAACCGAAAAAAGATGCTGCAAAAAAGCCGACGAAAGTGCAACCGGTATGTTCGAGCGCGCCGTTGCCAGGATGCTCTCATGCGGTGTTGCCAACGCAGGAACCCCGTAACCGTGCTCTGGTTGTGAATGAAAGTGATTCTGATTCACAATCGGAGTTATTCTCCCAAGAAGAGCAAAATGAAACTTTCAAAAATTTCTTGAACATGTATGAACAGTTGCAGCGGGAGGATAGGGAACTTAAAAGTGCAACTGATGATGACAGCAAATTAAAGGATCACGCGCAGTCCCTCAAAAGGAAGGCGGAGATGTTGAATTCTCGGGCCGATGAAATGCTCAGAGGCATTGCGAAGCGTCGCAAAGCCTCTGAGAGATGTACAAGGAAGCTAAATGCTATAAAAAAGAAACTGGGAATAAGGTAGTGCGTAAACACACTACAGAATGTTGCATTAAAAATGTTTGTACATAAATTTAGTATTAGGTTAGGGTTAAGAGAAAAAATGTAAAAAAATATAAAAGTAAAAATGTAAAACTGAAAAAAAAATGAGGTTAGATTAGGTTAGAAAAATGTAAAAAATTTAAATGTAAAAAAATAGGTTAGGTTAGAAAAAATGTAAAAAAAAATTTAAATGCAAAAATGTGAAAAAAAAATTAGGTTAGGTTAGGTTAGGTTAGAAAAAATGTAAATGTAGAAAGTAATAACACCCCCCCCCAACCCCCCCCCCGCGTCACGCGCTGGGTTATGGTTAGTTCAGGTTTATATATTAAAAAAAAAAAAAAAAAAAAAAAAAAAAAACGGGTCAAAAAATTAAAAAAAGGTTTATGCGGGCGAAGCGACCGAAGGCTGCAAGCGTCGCCCCCGCCTCTGCCAAAACCCCCCGCGCCCACCCACCCACCCGGGGGGGGGACCAAGGTAGCGCAGTGGTATAGCGGAAAATTGTTATTTAATTTTATAATTATAATTTTATAACTCTATAATTTTATAATTATAATTTTATAATTCTATAATTTTATAATTCTATAATTTTATAATTTTATAATTTACGTGTTGAAAAAAATCCCTGCAAGTGCTAGGGATTGAACTACCAAACCTTCGTTCACAAAGTTTACAAAGCAAGCCACGTTACCACTGGGCTACCTTGGTCCTAGGAAACTCTTATACTTTACTCTTATACTTACCTATAACGCGAGTTTATATATATATTTCATGGAATTTTTGGTAAATTGTGTATTTAAGTATATAATTAGATTAGAACTGTTGTATTCATCGTAGATGAAATAAAAAATAAATTTTAATACATTTATTTATACACAAATATTGGACAAAAAAAAAAAATATATATATATATATATAACAACTGAAAAACTTCCAAAGTACACTCAGACACGCGTAAGGGGTCATTTTCGACTAAACTGACCACTGGGAATCGATTCCGATAATTTCCGAATCGATCCGAACACTACCGAACGCGTTATTCACTGTTTTGTCAAGGATTGGGGGAATAAAAAAATCAAAACACGTTTCAGGGGAGTTCACACATGCAAAGGCTGCAATTTTAAGCGAAAAGCCGAACTCATGCCGAACACTCCCGAAGTTTCCCGAAGCCACCCGAAGACGCCCGAGGACACGCGAGGTATCGTTTTCGACTAAATCGATCACTGGGAAGCGATTGCAACCACTTTCGGAGCGATACGACTAGCCGTTCCGGGAAAAAGTCTGCTGCGGCAAAACTAAAGGTCGGAAGTGAGTAGAAACGGTACTGGAGGACAACTGTGACCTCGATACACCTTTTGCAACACTTTTGACCGACAGTCCAAATACGAATAACCAATTTACTTAAATAAGTACCCCGTTATTTCTTATATTAAAGCAATTTTTTATTCTTTACTTTACTACTGTTATTTATTGTATATGAAATGAAATAAAAAAAGAATAACTCTTAATACATTTATTTATAAATAACAAAAATATATATACATAAAATAAAACAGAATTATCCGTCCGAATCATGCTCCACCAGAATGACTGCATCCTCATCTTCATCGGCAGATTCCTCCACCAGAATGGCTGCATCCTCATCTTCATCGGTAGATTCCTCCACCAGAATGGCTGCATCATCTTCCGAGTCAGACGATTCCGCTGTGTCCGTCGATGATTCCTCCAGAATTACTCCATCCATCTCGTCTTCGGAATCATCATTGGGCACAGTGTCCATCGACCATGTGGACGGAGACCTCTCCAATGTATTCTTCTGGTGAGGTGGTGCTATCTGCTACACCACCCCTTGTCGCCTCTCTAACGCGCTGCAGGTAGGCACGATACCTTTCGCACAAAACGAACATGGTTGAAGTGGAAGATACAGTATTGTCTTGTACTTCAGACATGTTGGAGCGTAGAAAGTAAACTGAGGATGGTGAGGGCTTTCTTATGTATATATAGCCCCTACCACCACCCCCACCTCATCACTCCCCACCTCACTACTCACACAAATAAGAGTAGAAAGTGTCCTAATACTCATATTTTTAACACCATCAATATCAATAGCACTGTCAACATAAGCAATAATCGAAGTGAAACACAGATTTCTCTAGTAACATTGTGTTACTTACATTTAAATATTTAGTAAATAAAACAAAAAATAAGATTCAATTTAACGTTTATTTAACACTTAAACTAGTTATATAATATTTACAATAAACTAAAAATTAAATATATACATTTATTTATCACTAAAACTAATTACATAATTATTTACAATAAACTAAGAGATATATACATATTTACAAAAAAAAACTACAAATTATCTGTCCATATTGCAAATATTGCAGATTTCCACTCGCCTAATCTGATAGAGTGGATCTCTGCAAGATTTGCAATATCCCCGCCTGCCTCTCATTATCCTTGTAGTGGCATGGTAGTCCACATGACGATGTCTCCCAGGATCCACCCTAGACTGGTATCCCAGAAAACATCCGTGGCAAAGATTGTATTCCATACCACCCACTACTTGGACCGCAACAAAGGTCATGGTGGTGCAGAAGATGCCATCCATCGGGTTCACCCTTGCTAAATATTCTGATGTTATCCACCGCTGCCCTCTTTGGTGGGGAACATCTACGACGATACCCTCATCATCACTTGAATCGTCTGCACCCTCTTCAGCGTCAAAAAATTCCTCATCGTCTTCCTCGTCGCTTTCCTCATCGCCTTCCTCATCGTCTTCAACTTCTACCTCGTCGTCTTCGGGAGCAGCCAAGTCGTCCTCTACCTCTTCAAGGTACCATATATTGTTGAGGACATCTAGGGATGCTAACCAGTCCAGGAATCTGAGGTTAGCCCAACCAGCAGGTACAGCAGCCATATTAATACTTGGAAACGAATATATAAGACAGTAGACGGAATGATCAACGTTGAAGTTTGCAAAGCAACTGATCTAACGTGGAGTTACACCTCCTCTTTTAAACATGTTGCTGGTGACGTCACATCATCTCTAACGACATACCATGGCTCTAATATCGGCAATTCCAGCGACTACTTAAACAAACAAGGCCATGAGGAGGAACTCAGTTATTATTCAGCTGTCATACCGTACACTTGTTTTTAAAACAGCAATGTCTTGTCCAAGAGAGTGGCAATCGAAACCAACAATCGCCGTATATCCATATAGTATGGATGGTGCAATTCTGTGCTATAATTGTTCCCAATTCTGGGCAAAGCAGCAAATTAATCCATGTACTGGACTATGTTCAAATTGTATAAAAGAAAATCCAGTGCCAGTGAATACCGTCCGAAAAGCAGCATCACGTGAGCGTCTGGAGCAAGAGTGCTACAAGTGTCTACAACCCACGACTCGTACAAATTTTGGAATTATCCGAGATGTTTGTGAGACATGCAAGGTGGAGCACCCATTGAGGCAGCGGTGTCTGGTTTGCAACAAGTACACTGGTGATTGTTGGAACAATATTTGCAGCAAATGCAGAGACGAGAAGACATACAGTGTTTTACTTTGTGAATATGTTGGACATATTTATGGAGGTGTGATGAAACACAACAGAGAATGTTTCTGTCAGGAAGCGTTACTGTCGAGACGGGGGGATTTCATCTGATTAATTCCATAAATATGTATTTGTATTTTTTCTGTATTATATACGTTTTAAATAAATATATTTAATCTATAATTCGTTGTAAATATTTTCTTCTCAATAAAATTTATTAAAATGATTTTCTTGATTTCATCTAATAATTTTTAGGAGTAAAAATTAATTCAAAAATTTTAACAAATTTGCATTTGTATATATTTTTTCGTTAATGTGTATATAATTACTAAGGCTTTGGAGTCTTATATGGGGAAAATAAATAAAACAAATATTAATGGAATACACACATTTTATTATGAAATTTCTAAACATAAGTAAAATATTAGTTGTTATAAATATACACATTTTATATAAAGAATGTGACAATATTAAATAAGAGCTGCTTCGTTAATCCAAGAGTTGTGGTCATTAGAGAATCCGAGCCACTTCACAAAAACCTTGTTCCCTCTCCTTCTTAAAACCTTTTCCACCAAGTAGACATCAGGGTATTTAGCTTTTTGTAGCTCCATTTCATAAAAGCACCCCTTTATTGGTTGGCCATGAATGTCCTGGAGTGTATATGTTGTGGGATTTGTTACATTTATTTTAACGATCTTGAAAAGTTCAGTTGAAAAATTTGGTGTGAACCCCTTTTCAAATATACCTTTATATTTACTGATTCGAACTATATCGCCAATACGAAATTTAGGTTTCAAAGCAATTTTAATGTGATTATAAGCATTTAAACGTGTAGTTGGTTTAACATCAGCAGGTTTCATACCAGTCGTACGATGTATTTTATTATTGTACAATTTTGTAATGTCGGATAGAATGTCAACCCATTTGTATTTACCTCTAGCTGAGAATTCTTTATATAACCAGGTTTTTAATGTTCGTATTACTCTTTCTGCAATTGCTGCTTTTTTCGTACTATACGTGGAGTAATGATTAATGATGTACTGTTTCATTAAAGCAGAAAAGTTTTTGTTGTAAAATTCCGTACCCTGATCGCTTTGTAGATTTTTAGGAGAATAATTTGATTCTTGTAAAATACTTCTCATAGCCTTAGTAATTTCAACACCAGTTTTATTTTTTAGAGGTTTAGTCCACAAATATTTTGAGTAACAGTCGATCACTACGAGAATGTATCGATAACCATTGTTTTCATCAGCGTATGGTTGCATTTCAGCTAAATCCATTTGCCATAAATCACCATAACCTTTGATTATTGTTCTTCTTCTACGGAAATTTCTCCTACAAGCTTTATGCAATTCGTTAACAACTTGTAATTTCTCATTACTAATCACCATAATTGAAGTTTAAGTCAGGCGTTTATATAGATAATTTAGGTCTGTTTTTTCACTTTTTTCCTAATGTAGCAGCGTTGTCCGTGACTTCAGCCACTATTTCATCTATCACTTGTTGATTACGATCGTTCCTCCCAGCTTGTGCCACAATATTTCCAAGTGATTTCTGTCGCACTGTCATACCTTTCAGACGGGATTCATCGAGAATGTGGTGCACTTTGCTTATTGCATCATATAAAATAGTATAATTGTCCTCGGTTAATTTCTTAACTCCAGAAATTTCTTTATTAATGTGTTGCAGAGCGTCATTAATCATCTCGGTAATTTTGCTGTGTACAAACTTACTATATTCAGTCCACTGATTCTCCATAAAAGCAATGTGTGACTTTTTAATGTCTTTCATACATTTATCGATATTTTCGTCTACATAGTTACGAGTTACACCATCTTTTTGATTTATTGGTTCACCAATGTTCAGTAAACGCTTATTTTGCATATCAAATTGATTATCTGCGGTAAGTTTAAAACCAATACCTGGAGGTCCATGTACGATAATCGATTTATTATTCTTACTTCTTCGTCTACCGAACTTGTCAATTGTGTTGTTTACAACAGCCATTTCTGTTTACGTCTGACCCCGTTTAAGCATTTCACAATATTTTATACTAATTAAATAAGTGTGAAATGAATTTTAACTTCACTAATAGATTATCCTTTCTTCCCTCATTTCTTCCAATAAACTGACTATTTCGTTATTGACACCATTGTTACCAACCATTTTTGAGCTATAGAGCAGGCGTAGGCGGTCCACCAGTTCTTTCGGTTTATTCCAATATACATAGTCAACACCTCTATTATTGTATAATTTATTAATAGGAACACCTAAGCCAGTTTTAGATCTCGTCACAACTGTAGAAGATACCAATGGTTCTATAATATTAGTGAATTTCTTCCATTTAGCTTTATTCAAACCCTGTTTCATATCATAATTTTTATATGGTGCTTTTGTCTGTTTTAAAATCCCCCCATATAATTGACACTCTTTGTCGCCAATAATAGCCTCATTACTACGCGAAATTTGTGGTTGTTTCATAAATATCATATCATATAACTTAGGACTGCCAGAATACGTCCCCACCTTCTTAGTTCCACGCCACAATGTGATATTTCCATTAGAAAAGCGTATTTCAGCATTACCCATTTGTAGTTTTTCTGTATGGGGGTCTAAACGTACACCGTATATAGTATCATACCTAGCATTGTCGAATTTCAGATTTTCTAAATGTGTTTGCACTATATCACATTTTCCTTCTGCGCCACTAATAGAACTTTCTGAACATGGAGTGCTCATTAACGACGATCCCGGTGGTGTTTCCAAAAAATATTGTTGACTTGCATTTTTGTCACCATCTTCATCACTAGTTTCAGGTGTTGCTTTAAATGTACTAGTACTAGCTCTTGCACTTTCTATCGGTTGTGTTGGTTTCTGAGGTTGTGTTAGCGATTGGTTATGTGAAGCAGATGATATAACCTTTAATGGTTTTGTTATGGGTTCATAAATTTTTTCGAGTGTTAACTGATTCTCAACGTTTCTTCTCTTCACAGAGTTGAATTTTTTGCGCACTGAATCGGTGGCCTCAATCAATTCACGTTTCAGTCTTATTTCTTCTCTCATGTTTCTACCTATAGCACTACTGAGTTTATTCTCACCATTGTCATTCATGTCTAACAAATGCAGCCTCACTGCTGAAGTTATCCCGATGCTATCTGTAGACCAATTAAAATTTTAATTACAATACTTCATGGATATATGAAACTATCAAGTTCTTTGCGATATCTCCCTTCATTTACTTCTCTATCCTTGTCAATTACAAGAAACCCATATTTGTCTTTCCAGCACTCTGCACACATTTCTTGAAATTCTTTATAAGTCACATCCGGTGAGACATGGTCTGAGAAAATGTGGTGTAAATTCATATCATCCTGCTTAAAAATTGCTATGAAATTACTATTATCCCTTACCAACTGTTTAGGGACGCGGGAATACGTTTGTGCCAAATAGAAACAATCTACATGTTTATGACGCCCCATTGAGAAGTATGCTCGAATAACATCTTGCTTTTCACATATAACATCATCAAATATAAATATAGACTCAGGCTCAGCGTCGGATGGTTGCACTATTTCCGCGTTGTTACTGAAGGTGTAATATCCTAGCCCCGTAATCGGTGCTAATATATCGCGTAAATATTCATACTTGGGTTGATGTAAGGACTTTGAATATAAGTAAATGTTTGAAAAACGTAGCCCAAGTGGATGAGTAAGCAAAGTTATTAGTAAATTTGTTTTGCCACAACCACTTGGACCTATTAAGAGTCCGCGAATAGTTGAGGGAAGTAGCGGGCCATGGCGTGATTCGACTTGTAGTCCACACCCTACTTTTTCATCTAAATTATCTACAGCAAGTTTCTGTTTCTGCTTCACAATGCGCATCGTAGCACGGATGGATACTATATAAATAGATGTATGTATTGTGATTGTTATTTAAATGGTGTCAACCGAGAAGCACACACGTGAAAATCGTCGTGGTTTAAAGATTGGTAAGGGGGTAGTCAATTCTCTAATAAATAAGCTCCCATTTGAACTACACTTACCGGGAGGTTACCAGTATTGCGGTCCAGGCACCAAATTACAAAAAAGATTAGCCCGAGGTGATCCAGGCATAAACAAACTCGATGCTGCATGCAAGCAGCACGATATTGCATACGATCAAAACACCAGTAATTTAGCAGCCCGACACAAAGCAGACTATCAACTTGAACAAGCTGCCTGGAAACGAGTTAAATCAAAAGACGTAAGTTTCAAAGAAAAGGCCGCCGCGTGGTTAGTTACAACTATAATGAAGGGAAAGCAACGTCTTGGTATGGGTTGTACGTCAACAACACCCCGTACTACAAAGAAACGTATAATTAAAAAGAAAAACAAGAAAAAAACTAGAAATATAGCTTTTGGTGCTGGAATAGTACGTAAAGTACGTGATGACATACGTAAAGCCGGTGGTAAACGAAAAATCGCTAAGGACACAAAAAAAGTTACGCAAATTGCGCTTCAAGCAGCACGACGACACATGAGAGCAGCTGGTGGAAAACGTAATATTCGTACACCTAGGATAATACCAATACCGAAAGTGGGTGGAATTCTACCATTAATACCCATTTTTGCTGGATTATCAGCTTTGGGTAGTTTAGCTGGCACTGCTGCTGGTATAGCTAAAGCTGTAAATGATGTTAAAACGAGTAGAGAGGAATTAGCTGAAAAAAATCGCCATAATAGGCAGATGGAGGCGATTTCTATAGGAAAAAGTGGTAAAGGGCTATATTTAAAACCATATCGCAAAGGACTAGGACTTTATCTAAAACCACAAAGTTCAAAAAACTTCTAGATGCTCTACCCCGAAAACCTCTCACTAATATCGATCTTAAATATTATGCAGAGAAGATGAAAGTGCCCTATTTTCGGGGGATATTTATGCGGGACACTCTACCATATTCTGGACCACGTCATAATGAGTCGGCCATCATAAATCTAGACAGTATAAATGGCCCTGGAACACACTGGGTTGCATTTAAAAAACGTGGTAGTTTAGTCACATATTTCGATAGTTTTGGTGATTTACCCCCACCGACAGAATTAGTTTTATATCTGCGCAGAGGTTCAAAGTCGACCGACAAAATTTACTATAACTATGAACGCCAACAAAATTTTAACACAGTGTGGTGTGGTCATTTGTGTTTGAAGTTTCTCACTACAAAATAACTACAAACGCTTGTGAAATAACATCTGCAGACCTTGAAATGGATCGGGAAAGCATCAAGCAGATGGGTCAATCACTAATCGCATTCTCCCGTTTACGCAGTCTATTGAAGATGAGCAAACAACAACTGGCAAATATGCCTAAAGAAGTAATGATTGGATGTGCTGCACATGAAATTGCATTAGTATGGGACAAACTACCCCAGCATCTCCAGAATGATATTGATATTTTAAAATATCAATACTGTCAGGAACATTATCATGATGATGATGATGATGGCGGTGGTAGCAGTGTTGATGTTAATGATGGGCCGCCGCCTCGAAGAATATTTTGCTGCTACTGTAAAGTGCGCGATGTCAATGTTGCATCAAATAATGAGATACAAACGTCTCCGTCATCCAGCAAAAAACGAAAATTACACCACGATTATTGCTGTAGTTCACAATAAATTCATGAGAGAACACTAAATATCATCAGTCATGTCGTATACGTTCACTCTATCAAACCGATCTAGTGTGCTCAGTGCTGAGTTTTATCCTCCCATTGAATTAGATACTAATAGTCGATATGGGTTAGGATTAACAGGCTTCTATTCTTACAATTCTATATTCAATGTGGACGAAACCAACAATCGTTTTTGCTATCGAATTGGACCAAAAGTAGCCCCCACACTTATCCACATACCTTGCGGAGCCTATGAAATTGAAGAGATATATCGTGCAATACTGAAAGCTATGCCCGGTGATAAGAAAGAGGAAAAAGAAAAACTATTTCGACTGCGAGCGAACAACAATACGCTAAAGTGTGAGATTTGGTCAAAATATGGAATTGACTTTACACAAGCAAACTCTATTGGTAATTTATTGGGATTTGAATCGACTTATTTGCATCCAAACACTAATCATGAATCAACATTACCTGTTGATATTATGAAAGTAAGGATGATACGTGTAGATTGCAACATTATCTCTGGAGCATATCTGAATACCCTTAAATCCCATACCCTTTTCGAGTTCGACATAGACGTTGAACCAGGTTACAAACTTACCAGAGAGCCAGCGAACATCATATATTTGCCTGTTAGACCTGAAGGACGTCAGTTTATCGACAACATTACACTACGCATATTGGATGATAATGGAGATTTAATCAATTTTCGTGGTGAGAAGATTATCGTAAAGCTAGAATTGAAACAGTTTTAAAATCGCAAACACAATGGGTTTCCGATATAATCAACAACGATTAGCACACAATCGTTTCAATGTGATTGACGATAAAAAGACTAATGACTGCGGAAATCGACTCATTCAACGTGTAGAGCTTAAACGGTTAAGACATAACCTGCCAGCTAAAGATCGTGCATTTCTTCGATCCATCGGATTGAAACTGAGAGAAAAATAGTTAATAATGGTGACTTTTACATCTAGTGAAAAACTTGAGGTGTTCGAGGAACCTGTATTCGATCAGTCACTCGTTAGCTTACATGAGCATACATATAAACCACACGGTTCACCATATTATAGAAACTCTGATGAAGTACGCATTCCTGTCAATTTTCAGGACTTAATACTTGACATTACAGAGAGTTACATTTATATAGAAGGAAAATTTACCCCTAGTGATGTTACCAAGAAGTGTTATCTATCTAACAATGCGCTAGCTTTTCTCTTCGAAGAAATAAGATATGAAATGGGTGGTGAACAGGTCGCTGTCGTTAGGAAGCCTGGCATCACTACTACAATGAAAACTAGGGTGTCATATGGACAAACATCCCTCCCATCGCTACTAACTATAGGTTGGGGTCTCACCGAGAAAAAACAGGATATTTTAGATACTACCAGCCACGTTTTCAGCGGTAAACTCCCTCTTAAGTACCTCATGGGTTTTGCAGAAGATTATACCAAAGGTATTTTAAATACAAAACAGGAATTAATTTTAATTATAGCACGTTCCTTTAAAGACTCTTACATTGGAGAAGTTGATGCACAGTTAGAAATTAACAAAATCGAATGGAAGATAAGACATATTGTGCCTGAAGTTAGACAAAAGGTTAAACTATTAAAGAAAATTGATACGAGCAGTAATAATGCTAAAGTTAAAATGGCTTACCGTATGTGGGATCTCTATGAGCTACCCACTCTACGTGATACTGCTTCTGATATATGGGCTGTTAAAACCACTAACAGTCTTGAGAGACCTCGATACATCATTATCGGATTTCAAAACAATGGCAACTCTAGTGACAGAACCAAGGACGCCGCAAGTTTTATACATGCAGATATAAATAATATTCGGCTATATTTAAATGCCGAAGTATTTCCATATGAACGTTGGAATTTAAATTTCGATAAGAAACTCGACTCTGCAGCCTACTACGCCTATGAAAATTTCCAACGTAGTTATTACGATAAAGATATGAGTGAACCTATGATGGACCTTGGCGAATTCAGAAAAAATCCATTGTTTGTTATTGATTGCTCACACCAACCAGATGCAATGAAATCATCCACCGTCGATATAAAAATTGAATTTGAGACACGGAAGACGAAGTTTCCCGAACAAACTCGAGTATATGCACTTATACTTCACGATGCGTATTTAAGTTATAGCGCATTAGATGGTTCAGTTCAGTGTGGCATTGCTGGTGCTAAGTAACGAATACCTATTACCATGACGTCATTAGGTAGCCAATTTCCTACTTTGATAGTTGACTTGCAGGGGTTTCAATATAAAACAAATGATTTTACCGTTAAAGAATTAGCTGTTCTATGTTGTAACACTAATCAGCAAGCACACTATTTCTTCAAACCACCAAATCCTTTCTCATCACTAACCCAAGGCGAACAGACTCACTACCGATGGTTAGAAAACAACTACCATGGGGGCATAAAATGGAGTGATGGATATATTCAACTGTCAGAATTCCCACTAATACTTCATCGACTTTGTCAAAACGCTGTTAATAATTTTCGACGCAACGTATTGTCAGAGGATGTTATAATTGTATGCAAAGGCAAATTAAAGAAAAATGTTCTACAGCATCATCTAAAATGGAATAGAGTTATAGATCTAGATGACTTCTCACCCTGCATACCCAATCTAAAATCGTTAAAGGTACCAAGATGTATGGAACACACCCAACCAAAATATAGTCACTGCTCTCTTGCAAACGTTCACTTTCTTAACAAATGTATTATAGATTTAAATATAGAGTTAAAATAAATATCTTTAAATATGTTTATATTTAGGATTAATAATTAATATTTTTTAATGTATGTCACCAAAAATAATTATAAATAAATTAATGTATAATCTAATAATGTGTTTCATTTATTTCAATTTTAATTTTAAAAATAAAAACAACTATATTTCCATAATAATAATTTTATTACACCATTTACATATTAATATTATTAACAGAAGAATTACAATAAGTGATTAACTACTAATTGAGTTGTCTTCATCCTGTTCTTCATCAGATTGGTCGAGTTGATACTTTTCAATAATTTTCTTAGGTAAGTATTTTTCTATGTCACATAGGAAATGTTTTAAATTTATTTCCACTAGTTGCTCACAGAATTCTTCTAAATTCACAATACCACGAGAGAATTTACCACATAGTTGTGCACCTCTGTAATACCTCTCAGAATCCTCATTAAGCTGTTTAACTTTTTCAGCATCGAAGCAGTAATTCAGATCATAATTTATTGCATGGAGTCTATCCATACTTAAGTCGCCTAGTACAGAAGATAGTCTTTCAATTGCCGAATTAATGTCTTCTGCCCTTACCCAACGTTCTGCTGAATATTGCATCCACATTCTTGCCAGTTATAGTGAGGCTAGAAATTACATAAATAAAATTAGAACAAGTTATCAAATATATGATAAAACTACTTACATCTCTACTACTATTGTAGTGTATTTATAATATTTCAGTCTAAGTTATACTTTCACTATACCTTATTTATTGGTCTGATAATTTAAAGTATACAAATATTTTAAATAGTTTAAATCACGCAATAATTTCGAATTTTATTAGTGACCTTGATTTAGCACCGGTATAAATGGGTGAATTCTCTCCTAAATAAATCAACGCATATTTACCACTAGACGAATTTATTTCTTCTATAAAAGTTATATTTAATAGTTCAGCAATACGTTTAGGCAAAAATGATTTAAAGGTAGTACTTGTACTTTCATCAAATAAATGTACTAATATCGATTTTCCAAAACGTGTATTAAGCATTAACATTTTTTTAATGGCGTAAACCTTATTTAAAATTAACGATGAAATAGGTTTTTGGTCTAAAACTTCAGTATCTTTAATAATAAGTTCATTAAGGGCTAATAAATCGATATTGGTAGTCATATTTAAGTAGTTGAGTACAGTGAAAGAATTACTAACCAAGAAATATTACAGAACTTTGCTTACTTAAAATATTTCAGATCACAACACTATGCTCACTTATTAACTGTAGGTGAACCAGACTAAATATGATTTTGTTCTAATAGTCCGTGCTTTTTTTATAGAAAAAGTATACTACGTCACAAAATATAGAACCCCACCACATTTTACTGTGTACGTATTGAACTAATGTGATTTTAGAGGTCAAGTTGCGTGGCAAGGAGGAAGCTCCGTCCTTGCATTCTCTAATAGTGTTAGCCAAGGCCAAGGTCACCGCAAGTGATCGTTCTGGGTAACAGCAACACTGCGCCCTTGAAGTCGAAACGCACTGCGGCCGTCCAAGGTCAAGGTCACGGTATATGCTATGCGAACCTACGATGCCACCGTGGCCTTGAAGGAACGGACCACAGGTGCACGGTCAAGGTCAAGGTCAGTGGTGGGGGGAGACCGACCTACGGCTAACTTCCTCTACTACCGTTATAACTTTCTTCGTGTAAAAGATCCTCATTTGCTTCTTGTCACATAAAAAGAACACAAGGAGAACTACGTTCGACAACTGAAATAAATTCAATAATATCATACCAAGTGTTCCGTTTTTCGCGTTACATTTTGTCAAATTCAAACCGCGAAAACTTGTTTAGGTCAAATGGAACACCCTGTATTGTAAAGTTACAACTTTTTGAAATATTTGCGATTTTATTAGAAATTCATGAATTGTTGTAATCATTTCATCAAAATAGCCATGATTAGAAACAATCAGTCATCTTATGGCAAAAAATGCCAGAACGTTTAAATTATACCAACGAAAACT